>CM035444.1:68763215-69120715 GCA_020310875.1 Ceratopteris richardii
GCACCAATCTCAAGTTGGCCTTACAAAAGCCCAACCTCTCTAACTCTTGTAGAGTCAACCTATTCCTCAGCTTTGTATGAATGAGAGAATAGGCGCTCCCATTGCATTCACATGCACTAGAGGAAGCATCCTACACAGATTATAATTTATGAGTCATGAATCATGACATCCATAAGCATTTTCAAAAAAGGAATTGGAACTACTATGAAATTTGAATCAGTGTTCAATTATCAATACAAAAAAATACTTGTGATAAGACTGGTAGAGCGTGTGGAGCCATTGTGCAAGGAATTGAACTCACAACCTCTTGGTTAGGAATGTGATGGGCTAACCACTTGCCCCAAAAGCCATGGTTGAGGATTACTTCCTAATCCTCTCTCTTAGGGTGTAGTTCAACCATCTCCTACTAGGATTATGTTACATTCTTCCCCCCTTGGTCAATCATTGTCCTCAATGATCTGCCCTTGAATTGATGTCCCTCAACCTCGCATAGTTTCTTGAACCTTGTTCGCAACCTTGGTCTCTTGAACCCTTGCTCTCAACCTTGGTGTCTTGAACCTTCTTGTTCGCAACCTTGGTGTCTTGAGCCCTTGTTCTCAACCTAAGTCTTGAACCTTGTTCTCACCCACGTTTGGTATCTTGAACCCTCAATCAAGTGCTTCCCTCTCGGGATGTACCCTCATAGGATGTACCCTGGCATCATGTACCCTGGCACCGTGTACCCTGGCACCGTGTACCCTGCGACGCGCTGCGCCGGGCCGCGCCACCTTGCCTAAGACTACTTCCTAGGCTCTGATACCAATGCAAGGAATTGAACTCACAACCTCTTGGTTAGGAATGTGATGGGCTAACCACTTGCCCCAAAAGCCATGGTTGAGGATTACTTCCTAATCCTCTCTCTTAGGGTGTAGTTCAACCATCTCCTACTAGGATTATGTTACACATTGAATGGTGACCATAGCCATAATGTAGCCACCACTCCAATGGCTCTGCAATCACCTCTTTGCACATAGATGTATTATGCGTATAAGCAGTGCCCACATTCCCCATATAGAATGTGAAATCTCTATCAAAGAGAAGTTGATCATCAGGGGACATGATGCGTTGCATGAACTCATCCTTCATGTGTCATAGCTGACCTTCTGCGCATAAAGTCTGGCTCTTGAAATATGGATACAAGTGCACCGAAAATCCATGTATGGGTCTAGATAGGAAAGACCAACGATAGTCCACTAGTCGTAAAATATCAGATTTCCTACAAAGTAAAATCAATGTCAAATCAACGATAGTCCACTAGTCGTAAAATATCAGATTTCCTACAAAGTAAAATCAAAGTAAATAAAAGAAACATACATAAATTTCAAAATTCAAATGCATACCTCTCCTATAAAAGTTGCCTTCCTCGCACGATAACCTGTCTTATCTGCATATAGAAATAGTAGACAAGTCCAAGTGTAGAACCCTCTTTGTCCACTATACGAAGCAAGATATAAATGGGCTTCAAAGCAAGCAGAGAATCTATTTCCTTCCAAAAGCTCTCATCCAATACTTTCCTTTGCACATAGCGTGCACGCTCTATTTGAGAGTGTGGTACATTTGTCCATCTGCAATCTATGATGGTCACACGCAATGCATGTATGACTTGTTGAAGTCTACATAACACCAAATATATGTAACCGAATCTAGTATCTGCAAGCCGAATCCATGGTAGTTTCCCGATGTCCTCTAATAGGAGATCTACACAATGTGTAGCACAAGGTGTCCAAACTATTTTGGGGAACTCATGTTCAATCATTTCCCTCATTCTCTTACAGTTGGATGCATTATATGGATGGATGCATTTAACATCATCTGTGATAACTTATACAAGGATGTAAGAGGATGTTTATAATATGGCATCGGCGTGTGTCACTCCATCCATCAGAAATGATGGAACATCCATACATCCAACCTCTTTTAATAGGCTCCAACTGTACATCCATGTGATCCGTTTCCTAATCTAACATGGTAGTATGCAATAGTGTAGGATCAAAACGCGTTTGGAACCCCTCTCTCGACATACGGTACGTACGGTACCATACCGTACTTGTTCAATGGTTAAATTCCACATTGCACAAATATCCTTGATTTGAGCACTAAGCAAGTCTCTGTTGCGGAACTTCTCCAACTTTGAATTGATTGACCATTAGCTAGCTGCTAAGAGAGAGAGAGAGACTATCAAACGTACTGTCTGTTTCAATTTATTTCCTATGTGGACTTTGCATTCTTGGTGAGCTGCAATGGCATGTGCCCTGATATCATGATTCATGTCAGTTTGTAATATGCCAATATACAGTGTACACCAAGTAGTAAGTACTAAGTACTAAATAGTAACTAGAAAGTTATATGTATTATGTACATTATACACATACATACATATATATATATATATATATATATATATATATATATATATATATATATATATATATATATATATATATATATATATATATATATCGAACAACGTACCGAACGTACCGTACTTCAGGATCCCATTCGGATCTCGAACCGTATGCGAACCGTACGTACCGAACCTAACGTACTGTTCCACCTTGGTACGCAATCGCTTGTATTCAATTCCATACCAATCATCGCATGGACCCACCTGAGCAATGGCTTTCACCATGCGTCTCCATGCCTCAATACGTACCACATTGAATGCAAGATTGCATTCAATAACACACCTCGCAATTTGTATCTCCATGGCCTTTTGTCTCTGTTTTTGTATGGCCGAGGATATAAATGAGGCACTAAGTCCTTGCCTAGGACGTTGTGTAGGAGGGGTGGAAGAGTCCTCTTCCATAGTGCCGGCTCTTTGTGATGAATTCAGACTCCGAGTAGCACTAGTTGCAAGTTGTGTCATCTCTGAAGAAGGAACTATGTCCTCCATCATCTCGATATCGATCGAGGCCAAATCACGACGACATGCAACACGAGCCTCTTGTGCCAAGGCATGATCATGTATTACGATTTGAGCAATCTCCGGATGAACTTTATCACATGTAGAAATACCCATTCCTCCTAAACCAAACAGATGATGTATAAGTCATGTAGTCATGGTAGAGAAGGTCTTCGTGCAATATTTACACATCCACATATGAGTGCTAGAGCCCGAAGTACTTTGAGCATTAGCCAATGAGTAGTTAATGGTATGGGCATCCCACATGGCGTTTGTGCTTCGAGGCATATTGGAATTTTGTGGTCGAAGCAAGAGTGTTTTATGGATAATGAGGGTCAGGATTATGGGATGAGGTGATATTTCTAAATGCCAATGCTTCCAAATCTCAATGCTCACTTAAAGATTATAATTTATGGGATAATGTGATATGGCCTATGTTCCAAATTCCTATGCTCTTCATGAATCCTGATTCCTCACCCAAGGATGGACTTGAAAGCCCTCTTTGAAAGGCTCTATGATCTCTAGGCTCTCACCGGCTCAAGCAAGCTGAAACGGGCTTACTCATCGGCTGTACCAAGCTCATAACAAGGCTCACGGGCTCGAGCAAGGCAGCTAAAGGCGGAGGCTGAACAGTGAAGACAGAAGGCGAGGGCTGAACGAATCTCACCATTCACGCGTAGTCATTAGACTCTTAGGGCTCAAAAATCGAAATAACCGTAGGTCCGCAACTAAAAAGGCATAAGTGTCCAGCCACGAACCGAATACATTCGATTCGAACCGAACCGTTCGTACCGTGAAACGCACCGCAAGAATCCGGTACTCGAACCGAATCAACCATGGATCCGTACGATTTGTATGGTACGTATTAGCACGGTACTAGGTACGTACCTTAAGATTTGGGGCTTCCTCTACGATATTCGTACGTTCATAAGGTACGACGATAATATATATGTAGACATGTATAAGAGTGTACACATATATAAAGAGTATTTTTTCCCCATGAATATGCATAATATTATATTATGCATGAAGACAATTGTTCTCTAACTAGTATAGTTGCAGAACCAATGTGTTTCCTTTATAATTCAAGTCAAAATGGAAAATAAAGCACGTGCATTTTTTGGTACGAATTGATACGAATACGTACTAGTACGTATAGTACGAAAAGTATGTATGAATGTGTTCATACCGGTACCAATAGCAACTATGCATATAATTGTTTGCATCATCTTTGGGACAATCATCATTGGAAAGCTTAACATGTGCATTGTGGCTGCAATTGCCTATCCCTTTTTATTTGTATACTAAGTATATGCTCAACTTCCCCAAGGTCTTTCGTTGAGAATGCAGAGTTAAGCTGTGCTGTCTTAAGAGCATTTTAAGTGCTCCATTTCTTCCCAGCCAGCAGCATATCTACACACTGCGCTAGAATAATTGAGCTGCCATCATTATCCTTCTTAGTGTACAAATAATGATTTGCATGGCTTCTTTTGAACTCATGTTTGAGCATAAATGCATCAAACTTCTTACACCGTTGCCTCGGGGCTTGTTTCAACCCATAACTCCCTTTCAGTTTGCATACCAGATGCTCTAATAATGGCATATCGATTGGCTGTTTAATGTACAGCTCTTCATCTAAATCACCATGCAAGTTGGCTGTTTTAAATGCCATTTGGTGCAATTATATAGTAATTTCATAAGTTCAGAGTTATCCAAATTTACAAACTCAAAATAAATAACAAAAACACAAACACATAAGAAAAAACCAACAACCAAAGCAAGAGACTACAGAAAATATAAGATCAATATATGTCACAAAAATACAAACAAGTAAGAAAGCCATTACAAAATGAACAAGAATAATAAATAATAAACTAATTTTAAAATCAAACAAATACAGAAATAAAATAGATAAATAAAATGTTGTCAGAAAAAAAAAAATTTAAATAAAATTTAAAAGAAAAAGAAATATATACATATAAATGAATAAATAAAATAAAATAAAAAAGCCCCAATAACATAGATTCAAACACACAATAACAACAGAAGATATACATATTACAAAATAATAAAAATAAAGATAATGAATAAGCAATTAAAACTTCAAAATAAAATCTTTGATAAATAGATTTTGAAAGATAATAATGAATAAAAATAAATGTACAAACTAATAATTAAAGAGAGAGAGAGAGAGAGAGATTATTAAATGAAAAAAAAAAAAGAAAAATTAAAATTGAAACAAAAATGAATAAATGAAAAAAATGAAGAGTTTTTTTTACGTAATAACAATAATAATAAATAAAATCAAATAAATAAAAAAGACAATAACAAAAACAAAACAAGAAGTGCATCTTCAACTTCTACATCTGTCCAAAACAAAAAGTATCAGAATTCAACTTTATCTGCATATCTTGGACATGACTCTCTAACTTCAAATCCAAGGATACTATGAAAGCATACACCACTTTAATGTGGCCATTTTAACCATTGAAGAGAAAATTTCTTGGAAGTCAATGCGCTCTGTTTGGGCATATCCCTTCACAACCAGCCTTGCTTTGTACTTGGGTTTGCTGTCCACAGTCTTTGGGTAACTCAACCAAATCCCAAATATCAATTGCATGCAAGGCTTCTACTTCTTCCTGCATGGCTTTTACTTTTTCCTGCATGGCTAACTTCCACTTCTTGAGCTCACATAGCTTTGTCTCTTTATAAGCGAGGAGATCACCCTCATCTCTTACCATAATGTAGTATATGAAGGTGTCATATCTGTACTGTATAGATCTTCTTACCCAATGATCCACATTCTCTGGCAATGGAACTACATCATGAGGTATATACTTTCTCATTGTTGATATGGTGATGTACATCATTTCCAGCCCTGTTTTTAGAATGAATAAGTGGCTGTTGTATATTATTTCTAACCCTGTTTTCAGCATGAATAGCCCATCAGGAACCTCAAGTTGCTGTCTAATATCCTCGTGCTCAATTACCACTGGCTCACTGTTATTTCCAATCATTTGTGGTCCATCCTGAGGGTTAGAATCAGGTTTGACAAGTGGCTTTACATGCTGAAATTCAACCTTTTTATGGTCATTCTTAGAGGCACAATCATTCTTTAGCAGTCTTGCCTCATTAACTACAACATCTCAGCTGTGTATTACCTTTTTGAGCTGGGGCGACCAAACTTTGGAGCCCATCTCACCCTCATCTCCAAAACCCATGAAGATGCCTTTTATAGACTCGGCATCTGATTCGTTTGAGGCCTTAGCACAAAAGCATCGGAGCCAAAGATGCCAAGGTGATCACATGAAGCAAGTTTGCCAAACCAAACCTCTTCAAGGATGTAAAATTTTAAGGGCACATGAGGGGATCGATTGCAAATGTGTACTGCAGTTTCCAAAGCCTCTCCTCAAAAACCATGGGGGAGATTAGCTGCAGACAGCATGCATCTTACACGCTCACAAAGAATCCTATTATACCTTTCAGCCACACCATTAGAAGAGGGGCTGTATGAGACTGTTGACTCCCTCTTAATGGCAAGATTTTCACAAAATCTACTAACTCAGCACTTGTGAACTCCTCCATTATCTGTGTGTAGGCGTTTCAGCATCCTACCTGTTTGGGTGGTCACATGCATGAAATTTCTTAAAAGCAGCAAAGGCTTCATCCTTAGATTATAACAAGTAGCCCAAAGATTCCTCGAGTAGTCATCAACAAAAGAAACAAAGTAAAGAGCACCCCGTAGATTTGATGGGTGTGGCACAAACATCAGAGTGAACAAGATAAAGCACATTAGACTTGCCAGACACCAAAGTAGTAGGAATTCTTTACGTGCTTACCGTATTGACATTCAACATAAAAGGAAACTTTTGTGCCTTTAAATAATTTGTCAAGGCCATTTTGGCTCATCTGGCCAAGCCTTTTATAAAAGGATACAAATTCCTTACATCATGTACAATCGAATGAGGAGGAATTAACAATTTCTTTGACACAATTCTAGGTTCCATCAAAGAATGGAATTCTCATATATGAACATATTCCCATGATTTCTATTAAAAATTACAAAAATCTTAAATGTTTCTAACAATTCTTTGAATATATTGAAATAGACTTCATTATACATACATGATTAGTTTCCTTCAAAAATAGATCATTGAAGGTGAAGTTAAATCATTAAATCAAACAATTCTTTGAATATATTGAAATAGACTTCATTATACATACATGATTAGTTTCCTTCAAAAATAGATCATTAAATCAAAGTTCGTTTTATCAAACACCCATTGTGCATTAAATACTGATACTTAAGGTCTTCTACATGGTACAAAATTACGCTTGTCTCTCTTGATGATGCATACTTTCACTTCGCATATACACTTAAATTTGAATATCCGTATCTTTCCTACTTCAAATATCCTCTTTGACTTATGTATTAATGTTGTTGCAGTGTAAAGTGTGTTGAAAATCGGATGAATCATTGGCAATCATTGATAATTGAAAAATTAAAGGCTATTATGCTTTTTTATCAACCTACTTTGACAATCTATAACCAGATAACTTACACCACAACTCTTCTTCACCAAATAGTTCATGCATCACATTTCTTTTCCTTAAAGCACCACAATCTAGATATTTACTCGCCAAGACAAACTATTCCAAATGTCTAGGTCATTTGTCCTTCATTTCTCACCAAGAACACTATCTAGATCCCCTCCACTTTAAACAAGGGACAATAAGATTATATAAACTTCCCAAGCCATGGTTGAAGAACCATTTGAGTCATACACCTTGGTCCTTGAAACATACATATGTTTCAAAAAGAATTTGGATTTGAAGAATGGCACTATAGTTAAATTATTTCAATAAAGATAGCACTTTCCTATGTATCATAATTTGCAACCAAAAGGCATAGAACATGCTGGATAAGGGGTCAAGATTCAAGAATGAAAGCCCCTAAAATATAGAAAATAAAGAAAGATGTCTTAACTTTAGCTAAAACGAAGAGAGACTAATCAATCACAGTTTACAATAAAAGGATGGCACTTGCAGTACACTACAACTATTTTCCCTCACTCCTAAGAAACTTGAAACCAAGCAAATTGATCTCTAACATTTTCTTTAGGCAATTCATATGAAAAATGAAAGAACAATTCTAATCTAACACTAGTCCACGCATGTTCAATTTGCATTTTCTACACAATACATTTATCACGTTAGATGAACCATAAAAAGATGTTAAAAAAATAAGGTCCTCCTACAAAAAGTACCTAACATATTAGATTACACATCAAGGTGCATAAGAACCCGACCCTACTTTTATAATTGCTCTTGAATGCATATCTCATACAATTAAAGTTTGTCTTTTTTTTCTTGTTCATTTACTTAATGGAACTAAGTCCTACAATCCTCACTTTATTTCTCCACAACATCATAAATGTTTCTTTTCACAAATGCATATTTTCAAAAAGTGAACTACATTCATTTGAGCTAATTGATATGATAAGATTCAGATTTTTTTTTTTTAATAACAATATCCACAATGTAGAATGGAGTATAAATACATGCTCTCACTCAAAAAAACATGAACCATGGGAGTCTATGACCGAGTCCTTATGACTGCCTAAAAGGTTGCAAGGGATTCACTCATAGCAAGACCTATATGAAGACCAAAAAAAATTAAGATTGTGTGCCCAATCTTAAGAATCTAAATCCATCAGCCCCAAGGTCCATCACATGTAGCATTACCAATATAGTACACATCCCACTAATGTTAACAATACTCAATAGTGGGTGTATAACTAAGTGTGGAAACAAGATCAGAAAAACACACACACGTATACTCAATATTCAAACATCCCCACTTAAGAACGCATAAGTTTTATGTTCACTTCCATGAAACATGTGAGGGAACATAACAAGAATCCGATTTATAATTAAAGTTCTTTTAAGAAAACATCAGGATTCAAGCATGCTCATCATTTTATGCTGAATGTTTGCATGAAAGACAAGTATTTCATACCTAAAAAGTTGATTGAAATTTCTGAATATCCCAGCTCCTTGAATAAAGATTGCACTATTTTCACTCTCTCTTTGTTAGGCATAGACATGTCCTTCAAAAAATCTCCAAAAGTAGGGCTTTTATCAATTGCCTTTAGAAGGTCATTGAGCTCATTATAAACTGATTCAAATGTATTTGCTCGAACAGCAGTCACATATAAAGATGATGCATATCTTCCACCTATGCCATAAACCTGGGTGGGTATCTGCAATAAAACACAGTACAAGCAAGATGGAGATGATAGCTTCAAACTTGCATTCTAATTGAGTTAAGATGTAAAAAGCATTAGGTAGAAATAAAAAAGAGAGAATGAACGCAGAACATAAATATAAAACATTCTCCACGTCTCACACTCAGCAATTATGTGCCAAAGAAATGTAATGGATTATTCTGATATGTTTCACCAATCTAAGGAATGAAAATAGTGCAACCATAACCTAAGCGTAAAAAATAAGCACATGTTAAACCAAGCCATGGCCCATGAAAAAACTGAAAAAAAGAGATTTACAGATCATTTCTTATATAACATTACAAATAATCTCATCAGTGCCTCATCCAACTCCACATTTCACAACGTTGATAAGTGTGTCGACTATTAAAGTGTATGTACAGAAGACGATAGGAAATGACGCTTCACACGAAACATCCGTGAGCCGAAAACCCTGAACATTCAAGGATTGCTCACGAGTTCAATTACCTTCACAGAGACTTCTTTTTCCTGGCACTCTTTCCCAGCACTAAAATCCCGAACCTGAAAAAAGAACCACAGAATCATCAATAAGCGTCCTTCAAAACCAGATGTATAACTAACTGGTAAAACGATATTATAGTCATGAAAGCAGCACGAATACAAAAGTACCAACTAGAAACAAATACTACGCAAAAGATCTGGATAGTTCAAGGTAAACGCTACTACATTTCATCATGAATCGTATGCAAGGAATAGAGCAGCACATTACTAATATATATTGCTTTTATTCCCCTTTTTGTGCCTCTTCCTCGTGCGACAAGGAAATTGCAAGCACGCACACGCACAAAAAAGAACATCATGCAGAGGAGAATATCTGTGATCTCGAAGAAGAAGTACCTGAAGACTAGACGATGGGGAAGCGCTGCAGGCAGATCTCAAAGATACGGTAGGTGCAGCGGCGAGCCGAAGCAGACCTCGTCGAAGTGCCATCTCTTCTGAGGCTGAAAGAATGAATATACGTCAGGCCGCTCAAACCCCGTCTGTCATAGAGAGCAAAATAAAGTGCCTCAAGCATCTCACAAACTTGTTTGATATAATGTATTTTTACTAAAAGTTTGCGTGGGTCATGTTATTTTTTTTCTCTATCTCAATAGTCAATTTAAGATAGTTTTTTTTCTTTGGTTGAAAGGGGGAGTAGTGGTTGGTTCTTCTTAATTTGTTTTATCATATATTGATGTAGCCATTCAAGTTTATGCAAAGAGGAATACTTGATTTTTTCTTTTCAAGATACGTTCTAGTATTGATGTGTATGAAAACACATAGATTTATCGAAGCACTTTTTCTTCTCTTTAGTAAGTTTTTTTATTGGGCTTGTATATGTGTCCATAATGTTAATGGGCTATTTATCTTTGTACATTATACATAGTAGAATAATTATGTGTTTTTTTTTACACTTTCTTCTTCATATTGTCTTAATGTGCATTAGAGGAGCTTGTTTCTTTTTAAGGTGCATCACTAGCACACTCATATTCATTCTCTCATATTTCTAGAAGATTTTGTGAGCATTATCAAGTTGGAAAATACTACATGCAAGCTTAAAGAGATTAATGCTGTTAAAAATCACATTCAACTCATTTTGGACTTCATTAGCATTGGCATGACAATTGAACATGTTTTTTTTTTTGTTCGAGTAATATACTCACCTGATTTATATGTGCAAAAGCGCAGAATAAGACCAAAAGTACAATTGAACATTTTTCAAATCTTCTTTTCTCTCTTAAGCTATAACCCTTTCTTTTTTTACCAAATGCTTATTCTCTTATATAAAAGTGTGAATGACATTTTTCAAATTCTATTCTCCATTCCAAAATTCTAAAGTGGACCTAGCTATTTATGGACTCTTTGCAAGGTAATTTCACTTCACCTACAATAAATTATTTATTGGAAAATGTAGATGATAAGATTATTCATGATTTTTGTCAAAATTGACATATTCGTGAAAGATTTCTTCAAATACAATGGTTTTGACAATCTATTTCTTTTGTGCACACTATGGCTCTTTGTAGTGTACCTCCAACACTCTTGCTATGAAATCCCCGAGACTGATTTTTGAGGGGTGTGTTCATGTTTATTCATGTTGAATAAATAGCAAACAAACAAACAAGAGAAAAGAAGATCTGACATTGTGCATGCTTTGGATAAGAAAGAAAAATAAAAGTAGTTATGCATAGGCAGACATGTATGGGATTCTATAAAATGTGTACATGTGAAGAGAAGTAGGAATCCCAAACATCAAGTGAAGTATACTAAGGGGAATCCTTGTTTTGTTTTTTGAAATTGATACTTTTATATAAGAATATGTGCATGTGGCCCTCTTACTGAAATGTTAATTAAGAGAGTTTAGTAGAGGCTATGGTGGAAATGTTTCCATCTTTACCATGGAATAGTGTTATGGATTCTTCAATGTTCATATGCAAAGGTATGTTCATGTTTATTATGCTAAATAAATAGCAAAAAAAAAAACAAAAGAGGACGGAAGATTATGCAACTTTAGGATATAAGAAAACAAAATAAACCATGTATGAGAACTATGCATGGGCTTCTGGAAAATGTATATATGTGAAGAGAAGTAGGAATTATAAACATGAAATGAAGTATAGGAAGGGGACACCTTAGTTCATTATTGGATATCATACTTCAGCATAGAAATGTGTGCACATAGCCCCTTTGTGAAAATTTATGTAAGGATGAGGTTGAGAGGAATCTAGCGTGCTTCTCTAATAGAGTTGAGGTAGAGACTATGGTGCAAAATTTGATTTATCTAACATTGGTACCACATGTCTTGATTTCTATCAGTTTCATGGTACTGTTCTTTTTATTGTCAAAATTTGAAGGAAAAATGGAAAGCATGAACGTATAAGAGCATAAAATCTATTCTGCCTCTCAAAACATTTACAAGGTTAGACTTGTGATTATTTTGGCCAATATCTTTGCATAAAATTCCATCAAGAAGGCATGAATTTTTTAGGAATCCAATAACATATGATGCTTCTAGTTTAAGTCCTATAAAAAGGTAACATGAGCATTGATTGAAAAGTGTCGGTTCTAAAGGACCCCATCAAAGCAATAAAATGTGCCAAAAATAGACAAATTCTCAAATTTTTGCATGCCCATGGTTAGGAGCATATGAAGAGAGAGAAAGAGGGAGAAGGAAGGGAGGGGGAGAGAGGGAGAGAGAGAGAGAAAGAAAGAGAGAGAGACTCTTTTTTTTTACATGATTTAATTCCTTATATATAATCCATCCTAGTTGGACTTCACATATGTGTCTTTGCCCTCCCATTAAATGAGAGAAACCTAACCATTCCATCAAGACACCCCGTTGACCAAGTAAAATTTTGGAGAGCCAACTTTGAAGAGAAATGATTGTGAGGAGGATATTTGGTAATAATGTTTGTGAAACTCACCTTCCAACCCCCTATTTCCACTCCTATGGAGACAAGTTTACGATTGAGTCTTCATGATGTTGGAGATGCATTTGATGTTGTTCTCTATGAGTAGGCTGTTGGATGCTTGATTTACTTACGCATTACTCAGCCACATATTCAGTTTGCTATCCCACAGATGAACAGGTTTATGCATTGCCCAAGTGTCAAGCATTGGAAGGTGGTTAAGCGAATCGTTCGCTACTTGAGTGGTACCCAGCTACTTGGATTGTTTTATCCCAAGGGGGGATCACTACTTCCAGATTTACATGCTTTTTCTGACTCTGCCTGGGCTGGTTGCTATGACACTCATGTGTCCACTAGTGGTTTTTGCTTCATGCTTGGTAGCTCATGTATATCTTGGTTGAGGAAGAAGCAGCCTACTGTGGCCACTTCCAGTTGTGAGGTTGAGTATAGGGTAGCATTCATAGTGACTGTTGAGTGTGTGTGGCTAAGACAAGACTTATGGCTGATTTAGGTGTTGATCAGTCTTCTGTGACCACCATCTTCACTGACAGTTAGAGCACATTGGAAGTTGCAAGGAACCCTGTGTTCCATGCTCACACTAAGCATGCTGAGGTGCATTATCATTATGTCAGGGAGAGTTTCTCTGCTGGGGAGATCAACTTAGCATATGTGCCCACACAGGAGAACCTTGTAGACCTTTTCACGAAGGCTCTGTCGAGGGAGGAGTTTGAAGCTTTCCACAAAGCTTTGGGCTTACTTCCTTTTGTGGATTGATTCCACATAGCTTGGCACTTCCTTATACATGAGTGCCAGATCCTTATTCATTGCATCACCCCCAGGGAGGATTTGTTGGTATATTAAGGTAGTGATATGTGTGAACACACAAGGACTATCGAGGCACTTTTTTCCCTCTTTAGGAGGTTTTTTCCGCAGCTTGTATATACGAATATTTCCCTAAGGGGTTACTTATCTTTGTACATTCTAGTGGTAATACATTTTCGGTATTTTGTGTTGTGCTCCAAGCTTCTTCTTCTTCTTTGTGTTGTTTGTGTGCTTCCGCATACCTCAAACTCCAACACCCATTACAACCTATACCTCCAACCCTTCAAACTACGACGATGGAAAATGGCCTCGTATTACTTGTTGGCATTGTGGTAAGTTTGGTGATACTAAAGCAAATGTAGGTTCTCAACTAATGACATGAAACATGTCGAAGCTCAAGTACACAACATGGAGGTGTTTCATGAAGACACTCAACCTGATTGGACCAAAGAAGCATTGGAAAAACATTTGAGTACCTTGGGTAACAAGATTTCTATCCCTTCTTTACTTTGCATGCAAGGTACTATCAATGGTAAAGTTGTTAATATTTTACATGATGATGGTAGTTCGCATGATTTTATTTCGTATACACTAGTGCAAGCTCTCCAATTACATCCACTTCCTTCTACGTATAAAGTTAAGGCTACATTTCACAGAAATAGATATAATGTTACAAGTGAAGTGCATAATGTTTAGATTCATATAGGTTCATACATAGATAAATGCACATTCTTAATTGCTCCTTTGTAGTCCTATGATGCTATACTTGGTATGCCTTTTCATCATCATTATAACCCATGCATTGATTAGCATACACACTGTTATTAGGATCTTGCTCATATGCACACAAAAGTTATGGATGCAAAAAACACACAGAAAAATAGACACGCCAAGAGACGAGACAGAATGCAATATTGGGTGCATTCTGCCCCCATGCACTCTGTTTCGACAGTCCACAAAGTGCATGTATTTATAGGAATTTTTTATTATGTCGAAAAGAGTGGTTACATGAGAGTGGCTTCAAAAAGCATGCATGAAAGTAAAAGTTGGTGACTTTTGTAGAAGGCCTTTGCTTTTAATATAAAAAATTGCGGTCTACAATGACCCTTATTCTAACCACTTTTTTTCTAACTATTTCTAACAATAGAACCTTCTACGCGGGTTTATTTACAAACTAAATTATAAATCGGATTATTGATGTATGCCCTAAAGTCGGATTATTAATGTCTGCCCTTTCATGCCTTTCACGAACCTTCAACTGCTATATCAAAAACATCAAAACACATCAATACATTAACAAATTAACATTCCAACAATGCCTTGTTCAACATATTTCATAATTTATAACATGCCCCTCAGTTGAAAAAGCAACTGACCTCAGTTGATAACATAAAAATAAACATGGATGGCCAGTCACATGTTCCATCACTGAATGAAAATAAGCATGTTCCATGTAAAAAAGACATGCATGGAAATATTCAAGGAGTAATTACATTAATGTGTTTGTGTATGATATGCACAAATTAAGTGGTCATAATGAGGTCTTAATTGTGTTTTATGTATCCATTGACATTCTTCAATAGAGTGATTTTTGTACTTAACTAAATATCGATGATATTGAGTACTTGTGCATGTAGTAGTGACATCATGATCAATAATTTTCTCAGGAACCAAGATTTCAGATTGTTCTTCAATTAAAGGAGGGTCATCAAGAAGTGGAGTGAGTGGTAAAGTTCCTTCAAATGGTTTAAGTAAACTGATATGAAAAGATGTATGTATATTCCAATGAGATGGTATATCTAATCTAAATGAATTATCATTAATTTTTTGTCTAACCAAGGAGTTTGAGACTTTACAGAACACCGAGGATCTCCAGACTATATGGCAACGAGCAGGGCTAGCAGATCATTTTCCTTGAATTCCTTAGCTAATCGTTTTGTATTGATATTACGTGTATATTGCTTGCTCTTGACTTTTCCTAACGTATGAACATCGTGAAGTATCGAAATGTGATCTTGAGCAATAGAATCAGTCATCAGAAATTGGGTGAGTGACATGGGAGTGGGAAGCTTTTTGTCATAAAAATTTTCAAAAGGTGCATGACCAGTAGTGGTGTGTGTGGTGTTATTGTAAGCAAATTGAAGTAATGGCAACTTTTCATCCCAGTTAGTGGGACTATCTAATGAATAACAATGCAATAAATCAAGAATAGTACTATTTGTAGCCTCACTTTAACCATTACTTTCTGGATGAAATGCAGAGATAAAATCTATTTTAGAACCAAAAAGTTGAAATAAGGCAACCCAAAAATGATTACAAAATCTAACATCACGATCATATAACATTACTTTAAGAAATCCATGATGTGGGAAAATGCATTTAATGAATGGTTTTGCAGCTTGAGGTGCAGACAAAGTTTTTCTATATGGAATGAAATATGCATATTTACTAAACCTATCAACTATTGTCCAAATCATATCATTATGTGATGAATTGATGGGAAGACCTGTGATAAAATCCATAGAAATTTGTTCCCATGGTTCGTTCGGAATGGGAAGTGGCATTAATAATCCAAATGGTTTACCATGATGACGTTTTACACATTGACATACAATGCATTGAGAAACATAATGTGCAATATCTTTTTCCATGCGTGGCCAAAAGAAGAAATCTTTGCAGGCAGAAATGGTGCTTTGTATGCGTTGTTGGAGTTAGACGTCTACAGAAGCACGTGAACAGCACAAGGAAGAAGAAGAAGCTTGGAGCACAAACACACAATACTGAATGTATTACTAGAGAATGTACAAAGATAAGTAGCCCATTAGGGAAATAGGCGTATATACAAGCCAAGGGAAAAAAACCTCCTAAAGAGGGAAAAAAGTGCCTCGGTGGTCCTAGTGTGTTCACACACATCACTACCTAAATATATCAACAAATCCCCCCTAGGAGTGATGCGGTGAACAAGGAGCTGGCACTCATGTATAAGGAAGTGCCAAGCTATGTGGAAATCACTCCACAAAAGGAAGTAAGCCCAAAGCTTTGCGGAAAGCTTAAAACTTCTCCCTAGGCAGAGCCTTTGTGAAAAGGTCTGCAATGTTCTCCTGCGTGGTCACATATGCCAAGCATATCTCCCCAGCAGAGAACCTCTCCCTGACATAGTGATAATGCACCTCAATGTGCTTAGTGCGAGCATGGAACACAGGGTTCCTCGCAACTGCCAATGCGCTCTAACTATCAGTGAAGATGGTGGTGGCAGAAGACTGACCAACACCCAAATCAACCATAAGGCGTCTCAACCACACACACTCAACAGTCGCTGTGAAAGCTGCCCTATACTCAGCCTCACAACTGGAAGTGGCCACAGTAGGCTGCTTCTTGCTCAAGCAAGATATACATGAGCTACCAAGCATGAAGCAAAAGCCACTAGTGGACACACGAGTGTCATAACAACCAACCCAATCAGAGTCAAACAAAGCATGCAAATCTGGCGGTAGTGATCCCCCCTTGGGATAAAACAACCCAAGTAACCGAGTACCACTCAAGTAGCGAAAGATGCGCTAAACCGCCTGCCAATGCTTCACTCCTGGGCAATGCATTAACCTGCTCATCTGTGAGACAACAAACTGAATATCTGGCCAAGTAACGCATAAGTAAATCAAGCATCCAACAGCCTGCTGATAGAGAACAGCATCAAATGCATCTCCAACATCATGAAGACTCAATCGTAAACCTGTCTCCATAGGAGTGGCAATAGGCTTACAGTCTTCAAGGCCAAAACGCTGCAATAATGTGTCAATATATTTCGTTTGACACAAAGCCATTCCACCATCAACTTGCATAAACTGAATGCCCAAATAGTGATGCAAATGCCCCAAATCAGACATCTCAAATGAGGCATGCAAATCAGCCTTGAAATCAGCAATATGCTTCTCAATAGGACCAGTGAGCAGCATGTCAACATAGACAACAATGATCAGAAGCACATCATTAGCACGCTTAACATATAAGGTGCTTTTAGTTGGACTGTTCTCAAAACCATGTGCAACCAGATAGGCATGTATCTTCTCATACCAAGCATGTGGTGCTTACTTTAAACCATATAATGTCTTTTTTAACCTGCACACATGGTTTTCATGCCCTTTCTGCACAAAGCCACGGGGTTGAAAAACATACACTTCTTCATGCAAGTCACCATTCAGAAATGTTGTTTTAATGTCCAACTGATGTACATTCCAACCATGATGGGCTGCAAGTGCACAAATACTCCGAACAGTAGTCATACGACATGTAGGTGCAAAGGTCTCATCAAAATCAATGCCTCTTTCCTGCTCATAACCCTTTGCAACAAGCCTAGCCTTATACCTGTCAACTGTACCATCAGGTTTACGCTTCAACTTGTATACCCACTTAGTGCCAATGGCCTTCTTGCCAGGAGGCAAGTCACATAAACACCATGTACCATTCTTCATTATTCATCAAAAGAAACAGGCTCATTCTCATCACAGAGACTAGCCGTAGCCATAGCATAGCAATCTGATGCAAAGGAGGCACTATGAGAGCCTGAACGAGTACGATATGACAAAGGTGCATCTAATTTGTTGTCACGCAAAGTCTACACCAGCCATTTTGGCATAGTTTTTGCATGCTCAATATCAGCTCTCTCATCAACAAGTGCATCATGTAAATCTGCATCAAAAATGGAATGATCTACATCATCATATGAAACCTGCAAAAGCTGAGAAGTTGCCTCATTAGGACCATCACTAGACTGTCCACCTATAAAGAGAGGCATCAAATTATCATACATGTCTTTGGAGCTAACAAATGTCTCCTTAGTACATGAAAGCAATGGCTGAATAGCATCTTCCACAAAGACAACATCACGGCTAACCAGAATGCGTTTAGTTTGTGGATGATATAGATGATAGCCTATACTTTCATAACTATACCCAACAAAAATACATTTTACTGCCTTATCATCCAATTTTCTGCGATGTTGTTCAGGCACTAGTGCATATGCCAAACAACCAAAAACACGCAGATGAGCAACAGATGGCATGCGGTCATGCCAAGCCTCATATGGAGTGATAGACTGCAGCGCTTTAGTGGGACACGTGTTTAGTACATATGCTACACACATGACAGCCTCAAGCCAGAAATTATGAGGTAAAGCCTGACTCTTGACCATACACCTCGCCATCTCCATGAGTGACCTGTTCTTCCGTTCAGCAACTCCATTCTGTTGAGGTGTATACGGCACTGTACACTGGTGTTTTATCCCACGTTCAGCCAAAAATGCATTAAAATCAGAAGACATATATTCCTCCCCTCGATCAGAACGGAGGGTGCTCATTTTACATGCTGACAGATTTTCAGCCAAAACCAAAAACTGTTTGAAGCACATGAACACTTCGGACTTTGCTTTGAGTGGATATACCCATGCATGCCTGGAAAAATCATCAATGAAAGTCACAAAGTAAAGGTAATTTCCAAAAGAGGGTGTTTGCATAGGACCACAGACATCACTATGTACAAGCTGCAACTTTTGTGTAGCCCGAACTGAACCATCTTTTGGAAAGGAGGAACGCTGCATTTTGCCCAAAATACAGCCTTCACAAACATGTTTTCCAGGTGCCTCAAGTTTGGGCAAAGAGGACACCATTCCAGATTTCTGCAGGCGTAGCAAACTAGCAAAATTCAGATGACCAAAGCGTGCATGCCAAAGCTTTGCATCTGACATAGCCTGAGAATCATTTACTGCACATGCCAAATCATTTTCAGATCTTTCATAGTGTATGAGCTTATATAGCCCACGACATAAAATGCCAATAATCACATCGCCATTTGACAGATCATGAACTGTACACCTGTCATGAACAAATTTCACAACCAAGCCAATCTTGGCTAATGCAGAAACTGATACAAGGTTCTTTTTGATCCCTAGCACAAATAAAGCATCTGATAAAGTGAAAGAACTACCATCAGCAATAGTCAAAATGATCTTACCAACTCCCATAACAGGATAAGAGGAGTTGTTGGCACATGTAACAGTATTCCCTGTAGGGGCAGGCTCGAGTGAAGAGAAGACTGCGCTGCGAGGTAATATGTTTGGTCGCCCCACTGTCAAAATACCAAACATCTGAGTCTACTGCAGACATGCATTGCTCATGAGAAGATGGGTCAAAACTGCAGACACTAGTAAACGCCCATTCTTCTTCCTGCATAAGATTTGCAGACTCTGTTTTTGGTGTAGAGGCCTCTACAACAACCATTCCAGCCTCTTTCTTCTTTGCCTCTTTAGCAGCCAGTTTTGGACAGTTCTTTATGATATGATCATTCCATTTACAATACTTACAAAACAATTTCAGCTTTTCTGATTTCTTCTCATCTTTATCTTCCTTCTTTGAATATGCAAAATTCGTAGATTTCTGCTTACTAGTTGAAGAGCTCCATTTTCCTTTGCCCTTCTGACTAGCCAGGAAAGCTTGATTTGCAACTCGCATAATGGACCTGTTCTGCCTGGACTGATCCTCTTGCAACAGAACAGAGACTAACTCCTCAAATGATAAGGCATTTGGATTGCCTTTCATCATCAACCGAAGAGTAGAAGCAAAACTCTGATATAAATCAAGAAGACCATTCAAAACGGTCTGCACAAGTGAGCTATCTGGTATAACCTCATCAGCAGAAATCAATTGTTCCTTCAAGTCTTTGATCTTCATTAGGAAACTGTCCATAGAATCACCTTCATTCATGTGCTCACTCTCCAACTGTTTTCG
Organism: Ceratopteris richardii; assembly: GCA_020310875.1. Classification (NCBI taxonomy): domain Eukaryota; kingdom Viridiplantae; phylum Streptophyta; class Polypodiopsida; order Polypodiales; family Pteridaceae; genus Ceratopteris; species Ceratopteris richardii. The sequence goes on from CM035444.1 coordinate 68,783,455, forward strand.
GAGGTAAGCAACATGAGCCTCATTCCTAGCTTGGTACGAATTTGCTCTGTAGTGGGTGCAGCAGAAACAGCAGCACGAACAGGAATCTGCGGAATATCATCTTCGACACCATCTTCATCAGCTCCAACACCTGTATTTGCAGTACCTGTAGTCAGAGGTGTAATAGGACATCTTTCAACACCCTGCACAATGTTCCACAATCCTTTTGCAAGCAATACATGTCGCATCATATAAGCCCACAATGGGTAGTTGGTACCATCCAACTTATCCTCAACAGCCAACATACGGCTGCTTTCAGCCATGGCGGGTGACTAAAATACCTTGATGCAAAAAATTGACTATATCTCAAAAAGTTGAACAAAACTGCCCAGATGAGTTCTGCTAGACTTGTAGCAGACTTCGAGATGCTTAAATTGGAGAACAAAAATTGGTATATACCTTTGGCATAAAAAGACAAAATAGCCTGCACAAGCACTGTGATAGTGCGTTCGGAAACACCCTGAGTATGCTCACCAAATTTTGTGCGAATTTGAGACTGCAAACGGAGGAGTGTCAACGGCGCCCTAGATGAAGCGACGACCTGCTCTGATACCAATTGTTGGAGTTAGACGTCTGCGGAAGCACGCGAACAGCACAAGGAAGAAGAAGAAGCTTGGAGCACAAACAGACAATACTGAATGTATTACTAGAGAATGTACAAAGATAAGTAGTCCATTAGGGCAATAGGCGTATATACAAGCCGGGGGAAAAAAACCTCCTAAAGAGGGAAAAAAGTGCCCCGATGGTCCTAGTGTGTTCACACACATCACTACCTAAATATATCAACATGCCTCTATGACCCATGTAAGATGGTTCATGCATTTCTTTGATGATAAAATCTTTAAAAGCTTGGGTTATGCATAATCTATGTTGAAAATAAAGAAAACCATTATGAAATGTATAATGTTCATGAGATAAAGATGAACCATTATTGAAGTCATGCCATGCACGTGAGAAATACAAATAGCATGCATAAGTGGAAACCATTTCTTGAAAATAATGAATTTGGATGGTAGAAATATTATGCAAAACAATAGAATGTGAAGGAAATCGGCTAAGAGCATCAACTACAACATTAGCTTTACCAGGCTGATATTGGATCATGGGTTGGAAATTTTGAATGGATGATGCCCATTTAAGATGTCGATCAGAGATTAAGGGCTGATTGAATAAATGCTTAATATCCAATTGATCAGTTTTGATTAAGACCTTAGAGCACATAAGATAGTGTTTCCAAATTCGCAAATCATGCACAACTGCTAACAATTCTTTATCATATGTACTATAATTCTTTTCTCAGGGCTTAAGCTTCCTACTCTCAAATGCAATGGGATTATCATTTTGCATTAAAACAACACTTATTCCTCAACCACTAGCATTAGCAACAACATGAAAGGGTTGTGAAAAATTAGGTAACTATAAAACAGGTGCATGTTTAAGTTTTTCAAAGGATTGTTGTTGGGTAAGTCCCCATGCAAATTTTATTTTCTTTTTCAATAAAGGTAAGAGGTAATGCTAAATAAGAAATATTTTAACAAACTTCCTATAGAAACTAGCCAACCCAAGAAAAGAACGAACATCATTGACTGATTGTGGTGTAGGCCATTCTACTATAACTTTAATCTTTTTTGGATCCACATGCACACCTTCACTTGAAATAATATATCCTAGATATTCTAGCTTACGTTGAAAGAAGTAACTCTTTTTTGAATTAGCGTAAAGTGTGTTTTCTCATAGTAAATGAAAAACTATTTTAAGATACTTCTCATGCTCACTATTATTCTTATTATAAACAAATATATCATCGAAAAATACAAGAACAAAAGCTCCATGATCAAGAAAAATGTTATTCATCATTCATGCAAATGTAGCAGGGGCATTAGTAAGTCCAAAGGGCATTACCATAAATTCATAATGGCCGGTTTGAGTTCTAAATGCAATCTTAAAAATATCACTTTCCATCATACGAATCTGATGGTATCCCGATTTTAGATCAATTTTACTAAAGACACGAGCTCCTCGTAATTTATCTAAAAGATCATCGATTTGAGGAATAGGGTATCTATTCTTTATTGTGATCTTGTTAAGGGCTCTATAATCACTTCACATTCGATAAGTTTTATTCTTCTTCTCTACTAAGAGAACTGGTGCTCCAAATGGAGAAGAACTAGGTCTTATAAGTCCTTTCTATAGTAGGTCTTTTACTTGGTTTTCTATTTTCTTTTTGGTGTAGTGGGCCATGTCTATAAGGTGCTTTATGAGGAGGAGAACTACTAGGGACTAAGTCTATGCTATGGTCAAAGGATCCTCAAGATGGTGGTAGTTCAGAGGGATACTCGGACATAAAATAATCCTTATAACTAGTCATGAAAGGTTTATGTGCATTAGGAAGTGTATAAGTATAATCATTGATGACGTTGATAAAAACAATGCATGAATTGAATCCTTTCCTAAATGCATGTTTTACGTGAGTATGACTAATATAACGATTACCTTGAAATGCAGCTTTTACTTTACACAAGGAAGGAGACGTTTTTAATTTAAGTTCTTGTACTAATAAATGTAAAATGAAGTCATGTGAACTACCATCATCATGTAAAATTTTAACGAGTTTGTTATTAGTATGCAAAGTAGAGAATGTAGAGAGATATCGTTACCCAAGGTACTTAAGTCCTTCTACAATGATTCCTCTGTCCAAAGAGGAGGAATTTCTTCATTATGGGCCTCCATGTTATGTAATTGAGCTGCAACTGGTTTCATGTTAAGAGGTCGCAAGCGGCACTTCGTTTTTGTATGTCCAAGTTTACCAGAATTCGAGCTGGTGATTCGTGGTCGCTTCTGTTGGGCATCCATCACTGAAGTTTGTAGGGTAGGTGTTTTGGTCGGTTGGAGAGATGAAGCAACAAATGCAGTTGGGTAGTTGGATTGCGATGGACGAGGAAAACTAAAGTAAGATGGGCATTAAAATTATGTTTCATGGCAAGATTTGATTTAACAAAAAGTGGTAGTTGACGCGGTTATTGTAGACGGATTGACTTGGTTATGGATTGGAATTCTTTGTCTGCATCATAGGTGAAAGATATAGCCTCGTTGAGGGTGTTAGGTCATAGGGTGTGAAGCTTAGCTTGGATTTCCACCTCCAAACCATCTTCATATTTCCATTGCGAGCTATCCTTCGATACATCTTCAAGCATTCGAACCAATAGTAAATTTTGCCAGAACCGCTCTATGTAGGTAGTAACCGTATCACCCTCCTTCCATGTAAGGGTCGTCCATGCACGTCAAACATGTAAATGGTATTGACGAGGAAGAAAAGAATCCTTCACTTTATCTTGGAAAGCCTTCCACGTTGTTGGACGCTCTCTACTGTGCCGCAAGACATTCCACCAGAGTTGAGCATTTCCTACTAAAAAGTTAGTGGCAAATTTGACTTTTTCACTTTCACCATATGTTTCGTCAGTATAAAAATCATCAAACTGTGACAACCATGAAAGGATTAAAGGGCCATCCTTATGGCCATCAAACCATAAAAACTCGTAATTCTTAACAACAATCTTGGAATATGTGCCATCTAATTGGGCAGAGATAATAGCTTTGAACATCCTCGTAAGGTTATCTTGATCAGTTTGCATCTTTTGGAGTACTTCATCGCGTTGTTGGATCTCGTTCTGAGCGCCTCGAAGTTCATGCTACAAGAGCTCATATTGTTGCTCGAGTGTTACCTCGGATAGAGGTGACTCATGAAAATCCTCGATGGTGTTTGAAGGGTCCATGAGGATATAGAGAACAAAACCCTCTTGCTAGATATGTAAAAACAATGTTTGAGATTGTTTGAATTGAAATGTAAAAGGAAGGGTTGTTCTTGGCAATTGAAAAAGTAAGAAAGAGATGAAAGTTGTGTTAAATATAAGAAAAGAGAACTAGAGTGACAACAAAAAGAGATAATGTAGTGGTAAAACACTTCCCTTGTGTGAGTGAGGTTGTGGGTTCAAAACCTCCCACCTTGGTGAATATAAAACTCCTTATTTCCACTCATAAATTAAAATTGGTTCGCCCGTAGCCAACGGTCACCAAGGGAGCCTTGGGTGCCAAAGTAATGCCTTAGTTATGCCTTAGTTATTCCTAAGTTCTATGCCTTAGTCCAAAGATGCAAAAGTAATGCCTTACTTATGCCTAAGCTCTATGCCTTAGTGGATGCCTTGGAGTAAGCGAGTAAACATTCGATGCCTTGGAGTAAGCCGGAGTAAACATACGTGTAAATGTAGGTGTAAACATAGGTATAAACGTGGGTTCTGGTTCTGGAACTGGAACAGAAACATAAACTATAAACTGAAACAGGAACAGTAAACGGAAACGGAAACGAAATCGGAATCGCAATTGGAATCGGAAATGAAAATGAAATCGGGATCAAAATCCGATAGAACGCAATAGTGGGTGCAATATCCCCCCATGCACTGTGTTTCGATAGTCCACAAAGTGCATGTATTTATAGGAATTTTTTATTATGTTAAAAAGAGTGGTTACATGAGAGCGGCTTTGTAAAGCATGCGTGAAAGTAAAAGTTGGTGACTTTTGTAGAAAGCCTTTGCTTTTAATATAAGAAATTGCAATCTACAATGACCCTTATTCTAACCACTACTTTTCTAACTATTTCTAACAGTAGAACCTTCTACACGGGTTTATTTACAAACTAAATTATAAATCAGATCATTGATGTCCGCCCTAGGGAGTTATGGGGTCTGGAGAGGGCCAAAATGATAAAACAGTAGAGCTACAGAGGGTGCATATGTGAAATTGTGAGACATAAGGGAAAACAAAGTGAAAATAGATCATGTGGACAAGGTGGTTAAATAAAAACATGTGATAAATGTGCTCAAAACATTTGGTTTTTGACCAAAAGTCAGAGAAAAGGTAGGATTTTGGAAAAATTAAGGCAAAAAATGAATCAAGAGGTGCCAAAATATATGAAAATGACCTCACTTTTGAAAAAAATGGCCATCCGAGGCACGATCCACAGCCAAAAGGTTTGAGCCATGAAAATAAAAAAAATATATATATATATATATATATACTGAAAAAAATTAAAATATCTTTTTTTTTTAATTATCCGAACGAACAGCAAATTTGAAAAATAAAATAAAATAAAATAAACTAAAAGAAAATTAAAATAAATAAAATATAAATAAAATAAACTAAATAAAAAATATATAAAAAATAAAATAAAAAAATGGGAGGGGACGGGGGCGGGGGAGGGAGGGGGAGAGAGAGAGAGAGAGAGAGAGAGAGAGAGAGAGAGAGAGGGGAGGTTTTTTTTTCAAAAATTCCCCCCCTTTTTTTTTTGAAAAATAAATTCCATGGTTACAAACTCTCGAAACTTTTCACCTCGACCCAGTCTCAATTTTCTAATTCCTCTATAATGATCTCCGTAGTATTTCCATGCTGGAATTGAGTTTTGAATGCATCTTTCATTAAGTCCCAAGTGGTGAAATGGTTCTCAGCAAACTAGCAAATATGAAATAAAAAAATAAAAATTAAATAAAATAAAATTAAAATAAATAAATAAACAAAATAAAAAATATATAAAAAAATAAAATAAAAAAAATGGGGGGGAGGGTGGGGAGAGAGAGAGAGAGAGAGAGAGAGAGAGAGAGAGAGAGATAGAGAGAGAGAGAGAGTTTTTTTTTGAAATTTTCTTCCGGTTGCTTTTTTTTTTGAGAAATAAATTCATGGGGGCCCCCTTTTTTTGGGTGAAAATATCCAAAAATTGAAGAAAAATACAAAAAAAATCCAAAAAAATGCAAAAAAAAATCTCAAAAAATTCTTTACAGGTCTAGGCCAATTTCTTCAGTCAAAACCGCAGAGAGCTTCCTTTATTCCTCCAATTTGGCAAGCAAATGACACTTGAAAAGGATGAAAAATGCTATAAAAATTCTAAAATGCTTGAAAAATTCCCAAAAAATGTGTTTACGCAAAGGCTATGAAATGGTTGCTAAATTTGCTAAAAACTCAAGGAAAAACCATGAAAAAAGGATAAAAAACTACTAAAATAACCTGGACAGATTTTGTAGGTTCCAGGTGATCCAGAAAGCTTTGAGCGGATGATAGATTGAGGTGATTACTAAGAGAAACCCCTCCATAATCTCCAATTATACGACACTTCATTTGTTTTGTCTTCTTTTTGGGCATACTGAACATGTGATAGGGCCACCCTAAATCCTTCATTAAAATATTATCTCCTCCATACTGCATCTTTTGTATCTTTGTTTCAGCAACATTATGACTTAATCTACAAAATTTCATTTTTTCTACTTTAGCTTCTTCATCCAATGGAACCCTCTGTTTCCAAAGACTTGTAGATACTCCTTCCACATCATTGTAAAGCACTGCACTTACTATCATAAAAATTGGCATAACAGATGATATCCATACCAGTATCCATAACCAACTAGCCCTTGATATAGGATTTGAAGTAGCTTCATCACTGCTACCGTTAAAGGCTTTTCTTTTCTTCTCTCTTATATGGCCTTTGACTGACACTGTCTCACTCGAATCAGTAACCTGAATGATGTCCTCTTTTTCTTCATATGCTTCCTCTCTACTTGAGTTTGGAAAAATTCCATAGCAGGAAGATGGGTCTTCTACTTGGAGCCAAGCCAACGTATATTCATCTTCATATAAATTTGCTCCTTCAAATAGATCTGCTTCTGGGTGGTCCAACAATTCTTCTTCCATACAAATACGAACTGTCCGCATCATGCTGGTATATCTCTGATTGTCTGGTCCTTCTTCTAAAATCATCTGCTGCAACTCTTTTCCCTCTTGCTTTACCCACATTGTGTCCTTGCCCCAGTCATGCAGCACATTGGCATGCCTTAACCAAGGTCTTCCAATTAATAGGGGGAAACTTCCTTCTACTTGTGGCAACCTTAAAACAACAAAATCCAAGTTAAAGATGGTACCTTGTATCTTGACTAGGACTCCAAGGACCACTCCCATAGGCTTTACTATGCTTTGGTCTGTCAGCGTTACAGTGAACTTTGCAGGTCTTGAAGGGTGTAGTACAATCTTTTTCATGGTATGTTCAGGCATCAAGTTAATGCCAGAACCACCATCCACAATAACTCCTTGAAACTCATGACCCTTGATAGAGACTGTTAGCCGAGGGCTCTTATAATCTGTGAGGGGTGCTTCCCCTACAATTTTATCTTTAGGCATAACAACAACCTTTGCCACTAAGCTTGTTGTGGATACCTCATCAATGATCTGCAAGAGTTCTGACCTGAATTTCCCATCCATCTTTATGAAATCAAAAATTATGACCTCCTTTTTCATGGACTTGAGTAGTCTTGAAGCTTCTGATTCCTTAAGAGCATGGGCTCCAATTGACTTATCAAACTCCTCATGAGCCCTGTTGAATGCATGTCCAATGGCATCACTAGTACCTATGAGATTTTCTTTTTGCCTTGTATCTGCACATGTGGTGGCTTTGTCTTCAGATGTCTCTTTGTCTTTATTCAATCCATTAATCCTTGATTCTTTACCCATTTCTAGTTGAGCATTCCCCTTGCTTCTTGTGTGCACTATAAAAGATTCAATTTCTTATAACTACACCATCCTGGTAGATGGTGATGGCACCCTGGCTTGATCTACCATTTCTTCTTTGCACACAGAAATCATTTGAATGTGGGGCCTAGATGAAGATGCTTGGTTCTTAGGACAACAATTAGTATAGTGGTCTCTAGCCTCTGGGCAGTTCCTACAAGGAGGTGCATTTTATGGTAGAGTGCACCTACTTTGGTAATACCGACATTCTCCTTATCTGAAACAAATAATTGGCCTCCTTGGCCCATTTCCAAAGTTATCCCTATGTCTGGGGTTGTAATTGTTACCTTGATTAGGTGCAGCCGCCATCACATTAGCTGGTGGTAAGGCTCCTCCTTGTGTCCAATATGTTATTGCAGGCATTCCTCTTGACTGACATTCATGGTCCTCATACCAGCTTTCCTACATAGTTGGCAAGTTACACTTAACAGAGGACATTCACTTACTACATGACCTTGCTTGCTGCACATGGTACACCATAGCCCACTTATGATGCCACCCCCTTTGATTTCCTGCAACTCCTGTCGAAGTTGAGCCAGTTCTTCTGCTTGGGATTCCTCTTCCTTTTGTAGCTTCAATGCCTCAATCTTCCTCCTCAACTTAGTAACAACATTCTCCTCCTCTTTGTGGGACTTATTCCTTTTTAAGCCCTCCATCTCTTTCCTTAGCTCGATTATTAGATCCTCCATTTTTGTAGAATAGGGTACTTGAGGAGAAATTGCTCCATATTGTTACCTTATTTGCTCTAGTCATGTAGCTGTCTTGATGAACTCCTCTATGGAGGTTGTTGGCAACACTAATTCCTTGATTTTACATTGTGTGGTCACTGGAAGTGGCTTAGCTAACCATTTCTTAATAAAAAAATCATGTGGAGGATCTGACAACTTAGCCATTAGTGCCTTGGCCCTCGTTACAAACTCTGGAAACTTTTCACCTGGACCCAGTCTCAAGTTTTCTAATTCCTCTATAATGATCTATGTAGTATTTCCATGCTGGAATTGAGTTTTGAATGCATCTTTTATTAAGTCCCAAGTGGTGAAATGGTTCTCAGCAAATTGGCTGAACCATTTATCTAGTAACCCTTCTAATGTGGCAAGGAAGAGTATAAAAAAGGCATCCTCTCTTCCCATCAAGCCTCTTGTTTTACATAATGCTAAAAACCTCCTAATATGCTCGTCCGGATCTTCCTGAGCTAAGCCTTTGAGGAAATTTTATATTTAATCTTGATAGTAGGTTTTCCAAATCTACCTGACCTGCCATGCTCTTTACTGATGAGGTCGATGACAATGGACTGGAGGATCTTCTAATAGCCTTCCTTCTTGTTGCTTTGCAGGTGACCCTCAATGTTTGGGACCGAGTTGCGGTCATGAGCTATTCATAATCCTCTTAGCATGAGATAATTGATAAGGATATTTACCTCTTAACCCAATGGCGTAATACTGTTGACACTTGAATAATGCTTCTCCACACTGCAATATTTCTTCTCCTATGCTCAAATCTCCTTGGTGTCCCACCAGGCATGCCAAATTTTGTTGGGATAAAAAGGGATTTGAGTGTTTGTAGGAGAAAAGGGAGAGATAAGAAGAAAGATACACACTCGAAGCCTCTGTCGATTGATTATGAGAAGACAAATACAATGGTGATGCACAATACAATCCAATGCTTTTGTGCGAAATCCCACAGAGTGCACAATCACAAAATACAAAATACCCAAGGGTCTTGTTGCTGCCAGCCTTCTCTGCACCAGACCTCCACCTTCTCCACGGCTGCACTTGTGCACACCTTGCACCAAGCTTCCAATAAGGGGGATGGATGGACACCTTCTGTCGACATGCACATAGCTTCAATGGGACCTTGGGATCTTTGTTTGTATGCTTAACATTCTCTACATACTTCTTAGTCACTCTTCATGCACACCTTGCCCTTCACTTCTCTGTGTCACACACTATGTCTCTTGCCCTTCTCTCTCTCTTGCCTAGCTTAGACTATGCTCACCTTGCTTACTCTCAAGAATAATGCCTTGCCTTGATTTGAGTGTCAGTTCATGTACGCTCCTAACTACAAGAGTATCTTGGTGCTCACTTTGATGTCCCAAGATTGTCTCCACAAGTGGGCAGCCAACGAATCCATGTTTTGTGGCAGCCTTAAAACAACAAAATCCAAGTTAAAGATGGTACCTTGTATCTTGATTGGGACTCCAGGGACCATTCCCATAGGCTTTACTATGCTTTGGTCTGCCAGTGTTACAATGAACTTTGCAGGTCTTGAAGGGTGTAGTCCAATCTTTTTCATGGTATGTTCACGCATCAAGTTAATGCCAGAACCACCATCCACAATAACTCCTTGAAACTCATGACCCTTGATAGAGACTGTTAGCCGAGGGCTCTTATAATCTATGAGGAGTGCTTCCCCTACAATTTTATCTTTAGGCATAACAACAACCTTTGCCACTAAACTTGTTGTGGACACCTCATCAATGATCTGCAAGAGTTTTGACCTGAATTTCCCATCCATCTTTATTAAATAAAAAATTCTGACCTCCTTTTTCATGGACTTGAGTAGTCTTGAAGCTTCGGATTCCTTAAAAGCATGGGCTCCAATTGACTTATCAAAGTCCTCATGAGCCCTGTTGAATGCATGTCCAATGGCATCACCAGTACCTATGAGATTTTCTTTTTGCCTTGTATCTGCACATGTGGTGGCTTTGTCTTCAGATGTCTCTTTGTATTTATTCAATCCATTAATCCTTGATTCTTTACCCATTTCTACTTGAGCCTTCCCCTTGCTTCTTGTCTGCACTGTAAAAGATTCAATTTCTTCTAACTGCACTACCTTGGTAGATAGTGATGGCACCCTGGCTTGATCTACCATTTCTTCTTTGCACACAAAAATCATTTGATTGTGGGGCCCAGATGAAGATGCTTGGTTCTTAGGACAACAGTTAGTATAGTGGTCTCTAGCCTTTGGGCAGTTCCTGCAAGGAGGGGCATTTTCTGGTAGAGTGCACCTACTTTGGTAATGCTCACATTCTTGTGAAATAAATAATTGGCCTCCTTGGCCCATTTCCAAAGGTATCCCTATGTATGGTGTTGTAATTGTTACCTTGATTAGGTGCAGCCACCATCACATTAGCTAGTGGTAGGGCTCCTCCTTGTGTCCAATATGTTGTTGTAGGCATTCCTCTTGATTGACATTCATGGGCCTCATGACCAGCTTTCCTGCATAGTTGGCAAGTTACACTTAACAGAGGACATTCACTTACTACATGACCTTGCTTGCTGCACGTGGTACACCATAGCCCACTTATGATGCCACACTCTTTGAGTTCCCGCAACTCCTGTCGAAGCTGAGCGAGTTCTTCTGCTTGGGCTTCCTCTTCCTTTTATAGCTTCAATGCCTCGATCTCCCTCCTCAATTGAGTAACAACATTCTCCTCCTCTTTGTGGGGCTTATTCCTTTTTAAGCCCTCCAGCTCTTTCCTTAGCTGGATTAGTAGATCCTCCATTTCTGTAGAATAGGGTAGTTGAGGAGAAATTGCTCCATATTGTTGCCTGATTTGCTCCAGTCGTGTAGCTGTCTTGATGAGCTCCTCTATGGAGGTTGTTAGCAACACTAATTCCTTGATTTTACATTGTGTGGTCACTGGAAGTGGCTTAGCTAACCATTTCTTAATAAAAAAATCATGTGGAGGATCTGGCAACTTAGACTTAGTGCCTTGGCCCTCGTTAAAAACTTTGGAAACTTTTCATGTGGACCCAGTCTCAAGTTTTCTAATTCCTCTATAATGATCTCTGTAGTATTTCCATGCTGGAATTGAGTTTTGCATGCATCTTTTATTAAGTCCCAAGTGGTGAAATGGTTCTCAGCAAACTAGCTGAACCATTTATATGCTAACTCTTCTAATGTGGCAGGGAAGAGTATCAAAAAGGCATCCTCTCTTCCCATCAAGCCTCTTGTTTTTCATAGTGCTAAAAACCTCCTAATATGCTCGTCCGGATCTTCCTGAGCTAAGCCTTTGAAAGAAAGAAATTTTATATTTAATCTTGATAGTAGGGTTTCCAAATCTACCTGACCTGCCATGCTCTTTAATTCAGTGGACTGGAGGATCTTCTAAGAGCCTTCCTTCTTGTTGCTTTGCAGGTGACCCTCAATGTTTGGGACCGGGTTGCAGTCATGAGCTATTCATAATCCTCTTAGTATGAGATAATTGATAAGGATATTTACCTCTTAACCCAATGTCGTAGTACTGTCGAGACTTGAATAACGCTTCTCCACACTGCAATATTTCTCCTCCTATGCTCAAATCTCCTTGGTGTCCCACCAGACATGCCAAATTTTGTTGGGATAAAAAGGGATTTGAGTGTTTGTAGGAGAAACGGGAGAGATAAGAAGAAAGTACACATTGGAAGCCTCTGTCGATTGATTATGAGAATACAAATACAATGGTGATGCACAATACAATCCAATGCTTCTGTGCGAAATCCCATAGAGTGCACAATCACAAAATACAAAATACCCAGGGGTCTTGTTGCTGCCGGCCTTCTCTGCACCATACCTCCACCTTCTCCAAGCCTGCACTTGTGCACACCTTGCACCAAGCTTCCAATAAGGGGGAGGGATGGTCACCTTCTGTCGACACGCGCACAGCTTCAATGGGACCTTCGGATCTTTGGTTGTAAGCTTAGCACTTCTCTCCACACTTCTTAGTCACTCTTCATGCACACCTTGCACTCACTTCTTTGCATCGCACACTGTGTCTCTTGCCCGTCTCTCTCTTACCTAGCTTAGACTATGCTCACCTTGCTTACTCTCAAGAATAATGCTCTACCTTGATTTCAGTGTCGATTCACGTACTCTCCTAACTACAAGAGTATCTTGGTGCTCACTTTGATGTCCCAATATTGTCTCCACAAGTGGGCAGCCAACGAATCCATGTTTTGTCCTGTAGTGACTTTAGACTAAAACAAAAATTTTAATCAGGGGGCCATACTTTCACTTCTGCGTATGCTGCCGCTTCACATACCTTCACATTTTGCCTTTTAATTCTTCACTTGTGCACCTAAGAGAGGGTTCATCTGAACCTTCCAAAACACTTTTGAACCTTAGGGAAATTACAGAAATACCTCTGCAACCTGCAATCCACTTTCTGCAAAATACAACCTTTGTGAACAATTACTTGTGCAGTACCTATGCACTTTTGACACCTGAACTTTGAACACTTTGACTTTGCCCATGTTGAATTTGACCTTGATCTTGTTGACTTTGATTGCTTTGACTTTGATCCTTTTTTACTTTGACTCTAGTTGACTTTCACTATGGTTGACTTTGACCCATATGACTTTTATGGGCTCAACAGTTGGCCACCACCTAATGTGCTCTCCGTCTCGGAGAGCTACACCCAAAACTCTGAGCAGATATGACACCATGATTCTTGTGCTGCACAATCTTCAAAAGGACACCTGAGCAGCTACCAAGTCCACTAGAAGCAGGAGAGAACAAACACCAGAGAAGAACCCAAAAATGGAATTTTTTCCTGGAAAATCAAAGGAGGGCAATGGGAGGGTAGAAAGGAGGGGGAAGGGAGGGCTGAGGGGGCAGAGATGGATAGGGCAGGGAGGGGTAAGGATGTGGCTGGGAAGAAGGGTAAAGGGAGGGTGAGGGAGTAGGATTATGGGGTTTGGAGAGGGCCGAAATGATCAAGCAGTTCAACTACAGAGGGTGCATATGTGAAGTTGTGAAACATAAGGGAAAACAAAGTGAGAATAGACCATGTGGACCATGTGGTTCAATAAAAACATGTGATAAATGTGCTCAAAACATATGGTTTTTGACCAAAAGTCAGAGAAAAGGTGGGATTTTGGAAAAATTAAGGCAAAAAATGAATTCGGAGGTGCCAAAATACATTAAAATAATGCCACTTTTGAAAAAAATGGCCATTTGAGGCACGATCGAGAGCCAAAAGATTTGAACCATGAAAATTAAAAAATATATCTATTTTTACTTATTTATAATGAAAAAAATTAAAATGTCTTTTTTTTAAAATCATCCGAACACACAGCAAATTTGAAATAATAAAATAAAATAAAGTAAAATGAAATAAACTAAAAGAAAATTAAAATAAATAAAATAATTAAAGAGAGAGAGAGAGAGGTTTTTTTCCAAATTTTCTCCCACCCTTTTTTTTTTTGAAAAAAAAAATTCCATGGGGGCCCCCCTTTTTTTGGGTGATAATATCCAAAAATTGGATAATAAATACAGAAAAAATCTCAAAAAATGCAAAAAAAATTTCAAAAAATTCTCTACAGGTCTATGGCAATTTCCTCACTCAAAACCACAAAGAGCTTCCTTTATTTCTCCAATTTGGCAAGAAAATGACATAAGAAATGCTAGAAAAATTCTAAAATGCTTGAAAAATTCCTAAAAATTTTCCAAAGATTGTGCTTATGCAAAGGCTATGAAATGCTTGCTAAATTTGCTAAAAGCTCAAGAAAAAACCATGAAAAAAAGGATAAAAGCTACTAAAACTTGAGCAAAATGAAATGAGAGGGCTATGTACAACCTGGACAGATTTTGCACGTTCCAGGTGATCGAGAAAGCTTCAGTAGTGCGGATGATAGGCCTTGAGCCTTAATATGATTACTAAGAGAAACCCCTCTATAATCTCCAATTATACGACACTTCATTTGTTTTGTCTTCTTTTTGGGCGTACTGACCATGTGATAGGGCCACCCTAAATCCTTCATTAAAATATTATCTCCTCCATACTACATCAATTGTATCTTTGTTTTAGCAAGATTATGACTTAATCTGCAAAATTTCATTTTTTCTACTCCAGCTTCTTCATCCAATGGAACCCTCTCTTTCCAAAGACTCGCAGGTACTCCTTCCACATCATTGTGAAAACCAACTAGCCCTTGATATAGGATTTGAAGTAGCTTTGTCACTGCTGCCTTTAAAGGCTTTTCTTTTCTTCTCTCTTATATCGCCTTTGACTAAGACTGTCTCACTCAAATCAGTAACCTGAATGATGTCCTCTTTTTCTTCATATGCTTCCTCTCTACTTGAGTTTGGAAAAATTCCATAGCAGCAAGATGGGTCTTTTGCATGGAGCCAAGCCAACATATATTCATCTTCATATAAATTTGCTCCTTCAAATAGACAGTTCTTTTTGTGATACAAATAAAGGATAAAGTGAGCCAACTTTGCTTCTTGTTGCAATAACCATATTGCCCTTTGATATGACAAAGGACTGAGCATAGAAGACCACCTTGTAATTGAGGTCATCAAGTTGACCAACTGACATCAAACTCCATGATAATTGAGGTACATGGCATACATTATGAATAGTGAATTTTAAACCATCAATGAAATGCACAACCACATCACCAATCCCGAAAATGTCACATTGATAAGAATCACCAAGTCTTTGGTAAGAATCACAAACATTATATGCATCTCCATTATGAGTGCCAACCATATATTTTCTATGAATCACCTCACTCAAGAGTGCTCCACATATGTCATCATAGACCAGTTTACCACCAGGTGCATTATTGCTAATAGCTATGCAAAATGTATCCCATGATGATGGAAATGTGCATAACAACAAGACCGCTTTCATTTCATTATCCATATCCATTTTTTTAGCTTGTAATTGGGAGAATATAGCATCAAACTCATTTAGATGAGCAACAACACTATCTATGTCCATGCGAAGGTCATATAACTTTCTCATTAGATACACTTTATTTGATGTCGTCTCTTTTTCATATCTATTCCAATCTTCTTCCAAAGCTTCTCTACACTTTCACAGTCTAATACTATAAAATAAACATTATATGCTAGGTGCAATCAAATGGTAGACCTGGCCATTTCATCTAACTTATCCCAATCATCTTCATCCATGTCAGCAGGCTTCTTTGAGGTTCCATTTACTAGCTTTCATTGCCTCCTCTGAATCAACACACCTTTAATCTGATTCTTCCATAGAGCAAAGTTTGTGCCATCAAATTTTTGGATCTCAAAATAGTCTTTGCCCTGCAAGTTATAGCTCCTCCTCAGAACACTGGCACTAGACCTTGATCAACTAGATGTGCCTGAGACCTCTGATGTCATGATGATAGAGAACTTAATAAAATGATAATGGAGCTAGAAGATTCCAAACACCACTAAAGCTAAAAAAAAGGATGTCTGTGTCAAATTCTAGGAAAAAACTTAGTACAATCTTCCCAAAAAAATGAATTAATGAACTGTAATGATCAACCAAAAGGATTATGTGCCCAAGGAAGTTGCTCTACAATAGGTGCAACAAGAATCGAAGCACAAACAGGAACCTGAAGTTCAGCATCTTCAACGCCATCTTCAGTGCCTTCAATAACTATAATCATAGGTGTAGTAGGGAGTTTTTCAATACCCTGCACAATATTCCATAGTCCTTTTGTGACCAATACATAATGCATCATATGCCCGCAATGGGTAACTGGTACCATCCAACTTGTCCTCAACAACCAATATACGGAATACATCATTGCTTTCAGCCATGGCCACTAACTAAAATACCATGATACAAAAAAATGACTCTATCTCAAAAAGTTCAATAAAACTACCCTGTCAAGCTAGACTTTGAGTCGCTTGTATTGGTGAACCAAAACATGTATATATGAGGACCAAATTGCTTGCACAAGTATTACGATAGTGCATTAGAGGCCAAAACGAGCTCATATCAAAATTTCAGCACCACAAAGCGAAACAGTTTTGAACTCCTAATTGCCCTAAGTATGCTTACCAATTTTCATGTGATTCTAAGATTGTGACTGGAGGGGTGTCAACGATGCCCTAGATGAAGTGAAAACTTGCTCTCATACCAATTGTTGAAGTTTTGAGGGCTGCGGAAGCACGTGAACATCACAAGAAAGAAGAAGAAGAAGCTTGGAGCACAACACAGAATACTGGATGTATAACCAAGTGAATGCACAGAGATAAGTGAATCCTTAGGTTATAGGTGTATATACAAAACGAGGGAAAAAAACCTCCTAAAGAGGGAAAAAAAAGTGCCCTGATAGTCTTAAGTGTGTTCACATACATCACTACCAAAATATATCAACAACTTCCACAAGCACCACCACTTAGAGACATAATACCATGTGTAGAATACATTCAAAAGCAAAACTAAAAAATGTGCTCACAAAGAAAGAGTGTGATTCTCAAGAGTGAGAAAAGCGTGAATGAAAAACTCACATATAAATTCCAATGAACTTATCAAGTCCATAGAGTGAGCCATTAAGCATTTAAACAAGTACAAAGAAAACCTAGGGACGAATATGGATTTAGAGGTAGACTCCTCTACAAACTTCCAATGTGACACAATTCTCTTGAAAAGAAAATAATTACATAGAAGGAGAAAAATGGAAAGGGCTCCAAATACATTAGTGTGCTACAAAATGGGAATGCATTTATCTAGATGTGGAAGTGAATTGGAAGTCTAGAAAAAAAAAAGAAATAGAAGATTATTTATTCAACAAAAGAATATTATGTAATACTGTAAAAAATTTTGAGGATGCTTCTTTTATAAATAAAATCATCTCAAAACAAACACAATAGTAAACTCTTTTGAGCCAGATTGGGTGAATGTAATTTTGTCATGTAACAATAAAGATGACAAGTTCTTCATCTCTACTTATTTCTCTGATTTCCACTAGTATCTCAAGCCATAACCAAGATCTAATACCATTTCAAAGAGATAAGCCCAAAAACATGGCACTTTCGAAAACACACAACCTCACATGCAAGGTGAGAGTGCATAGAGATCAAGACAAAAACTTCTTCTTCTTCTTCTTCATCTTTGTCTTCTTTTCTCCTCCTCCTCCTCTTCTTCTTCTTCTTCTTAAGATAGTGGGCAAGAATCTCTGGTATTCTAATGTATAAAGACTACATACAGAAACCTTAGAGATAACTAATGAGTGACCTAGAAGAGTGTGTTATTGCCTTTGGTAGATAATCGATGTCAATAAGTCCAATTGAAATATATTTGAAGCATACTTGTGCACTCATATGAAATAGAATAAATAAATGTGAAATATCATTGCAAAGCATCATGTGCTGAGCTTGATATTTCAATACGCTTGATACTCAAATTAGTTTAATAGAAATATAAATCACAACCAAGATCCCAACACGACAAGCTTCTAAAGGTGAAAAAATATTATATACATCTAAAATGAAAATTAATTGAAGAGGCATTGGATCACAAAAAGCACATTGGATGGGAAGAGATGAATAATGCACAAGCATCTAAGGAACTTGATAGGATAAGAAAGTGATATTGATTGAAAATTTTCTACTTGGAACAACAAAAGGGGAATCCCTACCAAGTTATGCGCTATAAATACAATATACAAATGCACCAATCAAGAGCATCCATCAATAAACCAATGAGAGCACAGAAATACGAAACAATGTAAGAACACAAAAAGAAAGGTAACAAACAAAGAAACCTCATAAAAAGGGAAAAACGATTGGAAAAGCAAGTGTATCTTGTTATTATATTTTGGAAGTGATGTGCATGAAACACTTAGGGCTCCTAGGCCACTTTTTCTCTCTCTAGGATATTTCTTCTTCTCAATTTGTATATACACTCATGATCATAATGGGTGAAGTGATGTGCATGAAACGCTTAGGGCCATTAGGCCACTTTTTCCCTCTCTAGGAGATTTCTTCTTCTCAGTTTGCATATACACTCATGATCATAATGGGTCACTGATTTGTACCCTTGACACTTAGTGATACATTGTGTTGTACTTTAAATTTTTGTGTGTGTTTTTGCTCCTCAAATTCCAACAAGTAATAGCAAGATAGAACATTTCTTTTTGAGGCATATCACCAACACACCCGCTCAATTTCACATATGTTTATAAAACTTGTTGAGCACTTTCAAGACTAAACATACTACAAATGAGCTTGATGAGCTAGCAGCAAAAAATTGACTTGAGCTCATTTTGGCTTTTGAATGCAATATCGTATTGATCATGTACGCAATTTCATTCTTGGTGCCAGTTTTTATTTAGTTTTCTTCTTATCATTACAAGCACCCAAGTGTGTGTGTGTGTAGAAGCTCTATAAAATAATTGTGTTTATTTTTTTCAAGAAACAATCAATTTTTGCATCAAGCTTTATCACAAACCAAGGTTGAGAGCAATGATGCATCCCATATGTTGGTTTGAGGAAAAATTGGATGATCCCAACTAACCATTGTGGGTATACATGATGCACCATGTGTTAGTTGCAAAGGGATTGTAAAATATAATCCAAGGTGATAAAATATATCATGTTGCAACTACAAATACGTGGCATTGAGGATTTTCCACATTCTACTTCTATTTTGGTTCTTATTTCTAGTGCTCTTGCAACCACCAGCATCCCCAACCACTTTTGAGCAACTTCAATGGAATGGTAAAGATACATAGGCAATTGCCCTTATTATTTGTGCAATAGTGTACCACTATCCCTCATTATCACTTACGCAAAATAACCAAAGGTGCTTGGGATGCTCTTACCACATTGTATCAGTGAAAAAAGAGGCTCATTTTGCTTATCATCAAAGACAATTGGCGATTCAACACATGGATGAAGATGAAACTATGAATAATTGTATTAAAACGATCAAATATTTGAAACAATAGACATTATTGGTGCAAAATATATGCCAAAATGGTGAATGTAGACTTTGAGATATAATAAGTGTGATGTGTACTTACAATACTATACTTGCTCAAGCTCCCATGGTGGTGCTTTTCCATCATATTTCTATGCAATGGCTATTTTAGTTTTTGAGTTGACAATGAGTTTGCTTTATATAATGAAGCATAAAAATGTAAAAATTGGATAGTTGCTTTGTAATAAAAAAATGATGCTAGTGTGAAGAATGATACTTGATCTTTTATATGACTTTCCTCTTATAAAGAGGATCATCAACACTAAGTTCATCAACACTAAGTGTGTCTACAAGTTGAAATAAGAAAGGGCTTGGAACCAAATGTTGTGCTCGTGAAAAGAGCATTGAGTTTCATGAGACTTTTGCTCAAGTATGTCATATGATGAACATTTCTAGCATTTATGTACTTACAATGGTTAGAAATGCACATAAGTTGGACATTAAAATTGCATTTTTGAGTGGATACTTGCATGAAAAATTATATGTTTTGTAATCCCATAATTATTTGTAGTAAGAGCAGGAAAATAAGATGTGCATGTTAAAGGAGGCATTGTATGGATTGATACAAGCACCAAGTGCTTGGTATAAAAGAATGCATGCCCACTTATTAGGACATGGATTTCAAAATACTCAAAATTGAAGCCACCTTATACATGAAGCATGCTTATAATGTACTTCCAACAATTGTTGTTTATGTTGATGACATATTGTTTGTTAGTCCTAATCAAATGCATGGTGCTCAATTTAAGACTAATTTCATGCCTCTTTAAAATTTCATAGTTAGGGCACTTGCACCTGTTGATATATTTAGGTAGTGACGTGTGTGAACACTCTAGGACCGTTGGGGCACTTTTTTCCCTCTTTAGGAGGTTTTTTTCCCCCGTCTTGTATATATGCCTATTGCCCTAATGGGCTACTTATCTTTATACATTCTAGTGGTAATACATTCAGTATTGTGTGTTGTGCTCCAAGCTTCTTCTTCCGTGTGTTGTTCGCATACTTCCGTAGATGTCTAACTCCAACAAATGCAGCATTCCTCCTTTCGAAAAGATGGTTCAATTCGGGCTGCTCAGAAATTGCAGCTTGTACATAGTGATGTCTATGGTCCTATGTAGACACCTTCTTTCGGAAAATATCTTTACTTCATGACTTTCATTGATGACTTTTCCAGGCATGCATGGGTATATCCATTGAAGGCAAAGTCCGAAGTGTTCATGTGCTTCAAACAGATTTTGGTTTTGGCTGAAAATATGTGCGCATGTAAAATGGGCACCCTCTTTTCTGATCGAGGGAGGGAATATGTCTTCTGATTCTAATGCATTTTTGGCTGAACGTGGGATAAAACACCAGTGTACAATGCCGTATACACCTCAACACAATGGAGTTGTTGAATGAAAGAATAGGTCACTCATGGAAATGGTGAGGTGTATGGTCAAGAGTCAGGCTTTACCACATAGTTTTTGGCTTGAGGCTATCATGTGTGCAGCATATGTACTTAACAGGTGTCCCACTAAAGCGCTGCAGTCTATCACTCCATATGAGGCTTGGCATGATCGCAAGCCATCTGTTGCTCATCTGCGTGTTTTTGGTTGTTTGGCATATGCATTAGTGCCTGAACAACATTGTAGAAAATTGGATGATAAAGTAGTAAAATGTATTTTTGTTGGGTACAATTCTAAAAGTCAAGGCTATCGTCGATATCGTCCACACACTTAATGCATTCTGGTTAGCCGTGATGTTTTTGTGGAAGATGCTATTCATCCATTGCTTTCATGTACTAAGGAGACATCTGTTAGCTCCTAAGACATGTATGATACTTTGCTTCCTCTTTTTATAGGTGGACAGTCTAGTGCTAGTCCTAATGAGGCAGCTTCTCAACCTTTGCAGGTTTCATGTGATGATGTAGATCATCCATTTCTGATGCAGATTTACATGATGCACTTGTTGATGAGAGAGCTAACATTGAGGAGTCAAAAACTATGCCAAAATGGCTCATGCAGACTTTGCAGGATAGCAAATTCGATGCACCTCTGTCATATCGTACTCGATCGGGCTCTAATAGTGCCTCTTTTGTAGCAGATTGCTATGCTATGGCTGCATCTAGTCTCTGTGATGAGAATGAACTTGTTTCATTTGACGAAGCACAAAATTCAGAAAAATGGATGGTTGCTATGCAATCTGAATATGATGCTATAATGAAGAACAGTACTTGGTCTTTATGTGACTTGCCTCCTCGCAAGAAGGCCATTGACACTAAGTGGGTTTACACAATGAAGTGTAAGCCTGATGGAACAGTTGACAGGTATAAGGCTAGACTTGTTGCAAAGGGTTATGCACATGAAAGAGGCATTGATTTTGATGAGACCTTTGCACCTACATGCCGTATGACTACTGTTCGGAGCATCTGTGCACTTGCATCCCATCGTGGTTGGAATGTATATCAATTGGACATTAAAACTGCATTTCTAAATGGTAACTTGCATGAAGAAGTGTATGTTTTTTAGCCCCATGGCTTTGTGCAAAAGGGGCATGAAAACGAAGTGTGCGGGTTAAAGAAGGCATTATATGGTTTAAAGCAAGCACCACGTGCTTGGTATGAGAAGACACATGCCTATCTGATTGCACATGGTTTTGAGAATAGTCCAACTGAAAGCACCTTATATGTTAAGTGTGCTAATGATGTGCTTCTGATCATTGTCGTCTATGTTGATGACAAGCTGCTCACTGGTCCTATTGAGAAGCATATTTGCTATTTTAAGGCTGATTTGCATGCCTCATTTGAGATGTCTGATTTGGGGTATTTGCATCACTACTACGACATTCAGTTTATGCAAGTTGATGGTGGAATGACTTTGTGTCAAACGAAATATATCGATACATTATTGCAGCATTTTGGCCTTGAAGACTGTAAGCCTATTGCCACTCCTATGGAGGTAGGTTTATGATTGAGTCTTCATGATGTTGGAGATGCATTTGATGTTGTTCTCTATCAGCAGGCTGTTGGATGCCTGATTTACTTATGCATTACTCAGCGAGATATTTAGTTTGCTGTCTCACAGATGAGCAGGTTTATGCATTGCCCAGGTGTCAAGCATTGACAGGCGGTTAAGCGCATCTTTTGCTACTTGAGTGGTACTCGGCTATTTGGGCTATTTTATCCTAAGGGGGGATCACTACCCCATATTTCCATGCTTTTTCTGACTCAGATTGGGCTGGTTGCTATGTCACTCGTGTGTCCACTAGTGGCTTTTCCTTCATGCTTGGTAGTTCATGTATATCTTGGTTGAGCAAGAAGCAGCCTACTGTGGCCACTTCCGGTTGTGAGGCTGAGTATAGGAAAGCTTATTCAGCGATTGCTGAGTGTGTGTGGCTCATATGCCTTATGGCTGATTTGGGTGTTGGCCAGTCTTCTGCCACCACCATCTTCACTAACAGTCAGAGCACATTGGCAGTTGTGAGGAACCCTATGTTCCATGCTCGCACTAAGCAACTTGAGGTGCATTATCATTATGTCAAGGAGAGGTTCTCTGTTGGGGAGATCAGCTTGGCATATGTTCTCATGCAGGAGAACATTGCATACCTTTTCACGAAGGCTCTACATAGGGAGAAGTTTGAAGCTTTCCGCAAAGCTTTGGGCTTACTTCCTTTTGTGGAGTGATATATTTAGGTAGTGATGTGTGTGAACACTCTAGGACCGCCGGGGCACTTTTTTCCCTCTTTAGGAGGTTTTTTCCCCCGGCATGTATATATGCCTATTGTGCTAATGGGCTACTTATCTTTGTACATTCTAGTGGTAATACATTCAGTATTGTGTGTTGTGCTCCAAGCTTCTTCTTCTTCCATGTGTTGTTCGCGTGCTTCCACAGACGTCTAACTCCAACAACACCATTATTTGGGCATTCCATTTATGCAAGTTAATGGTGGCATTGTGTTCTCTCAAACAGACATGCTATTGTAGGGTTTCTACCTTGAGGATCATAAACTCATTAGGGCTATCAAGGACACAAGTTTACAATTGAGTCTTCATGATATTGAAGATGCATTTAATGCAAGTCTATCAATAAGTTGTTCGATACCTTACTTGTGTGCAAATTCTTCAACTTGACGTTTTATTTATCATCTCTTAGATGAGCAAATTTTATGCATAGCCCATGTGTCAAGAATTGGCATGCAATTAAGAACATATTGTGATAGTAATTTGGTACTTGGCATGCTGGGTTATTTTATCCCAAGCGAGGATTGTTACCATGATATTTACATGCTTTTTTTTTTTACTTTGATTGGGTTTGACATTATGAGATTCTTGGTTGAATAAGAAGCAACCTATTATTTCTAGTTCTAGTTCAAGGACTAAGTATAGAGAAACTTTGACAACTACAACTATGTGTATATGTGTGTGTGTGTGGGTGGGTGTAGCTCGATAGCCTTATGGATAAATCAAGTGTTGATCCAACTCCTTCCACCATCTTTATTGATACGAAAAACACATTGGAGGCTACAACTATCCTAATGTCCCATGCTTGAACTAAGCACATTCAGGTGCACTACCATTATGATGTTGAAGATGCATTCAATGTTGGTCTATCAACAAAATGTTTGATTCCTTATTTGCATATACATTGCTCGACCAATCATTTAGTTTCTCATGTTTTAAATGAGCAAGTTTATGCATAGACCAAGTATCAAGCATCAACAAATAGTTAAGCATAGCGTTTGCTACTTATTTGGTACTTGGTATGTTAGGTTGTTTTATCTAAATGGAAATCAATACCACCAAATTTACATGCTTTTTCAACATAATTGGATTACATGTTATGACATTTTTTGTCCACAAATGGTTTTGCAACATCCTTGGTATCTCATGCGTATCTTCATTGAGAAAGAAACAATTTAATATAGCCTTCTACTTATCAACCTAAGTACATGGCAACTTCAACACCTATAATTGAGAGAGAGAGTGTGTGTGTGCGCGTATGTGTGTGGTCAGAATCCTATTAAAAGTGAGGTTATGAGATGAGCATCTAATTGGTTCAAATAGATCTAAAATGTGATATCATTTTTTCACCCTCATATAAAGCCAAAGTCTCGAGACTAGACTTAAAGATAGATTCATGTGCTATCTAAAACAAGCAAGTTTACTCTAGTGGTTAGATCAAATGGATGGTAAGCAAGCCATCAAATAGAGAGAATTGATGTAATTAATAATTTAGAAAGTGAAAAGAAAAGATATTCCAAGATATTAATGTTTCGCAAAGTAGTAAGTTTCCTAGAAAGCAACTTTATGGCATGTTGTGGTTATGAAAAGTTGGAATCCCTAAAGGTTGTTGCAAACCACAAAGTAAGAAAAAGCATGCCAAAGTTCCCACTTCTATAAGGAGAAGTGCAAAAAGTCAAAAGATTTTTGAAGTCCAAGTACATAGTCTACAATTGTGGTTATGGTAATTAAGTCTATGGAAGGTAAAACTCATTGTTTACCTATCCTTAAAAGGGATTTCATAGAGAATAAATCCAAACGAAATAGTGGATGCTTAGACTTCGAAAATAATAGAGATTCCTATAAATCTCTAAGGTAGTTGATTAAAGCTTTATTCAAGAAGGAACCTAAAGATAAACAGTAATACTCTTGTCACTACAAATTGGTTGAATAAGAACCAATACATCTTGAAATAATGATATTCAATAACTTGGAGCTTTATTGGTTTTATATAGAAGACCTTGAAAAAAAGGCATAGATGTTTACTCCATCAAATGGTTTCAAGATTCTGAGACAAAGTACATGCCAAACATATGATTGTAGAATCTTGTGATAGAAGCATGTGAAGCTTAATAAAGATCAAGATAGAAATATATTGACTTTAAATTCATTAAAGGATTTGAGTAAGAACATACTCTAAAGAGATGTCTTTGGACTTTATGACAAATATCACCCACATGTGAATCTAAATATAAAGTATGAAAATATGGAAGCCAAATTTTATACTCACATTGATGTAGGAAAGATGGTATAAGACATCGAACTATGTGATGGTAGGCATTTTTAGTCTTGCAATGAAGCTTGAAGTAATATTGAATTCCCAAGAGGATTGAAACGTCAAAGGTGAGGTTCAAGCTCAATGTGGCTAATAGCGTGATCCAAAGGAACACTTCAAGAACAAGTTACCAAGGAAACTAGATGAAGAAATATATAATTTCCATCTAGAATTCAAGTACGACAAGCAAGCTCTTACTTGAATTATAAAAGTTCGAAGTAAAGTGTCTATATAAAAAATGTTGCACAAATTTATAAAGACAACACTTAGCAAAGATCCCTTCAAGTTAATTAGACTAATTTAGTCTAAAAAAGTTAGAAGCACCTAGTTCATAGTAAAACTTAGTGAAATCAATCTCTTGAGTCAAAGTAATGCATGAGAATTACATTCCAAGTAAGGAGTCTTAAGGGATTATGAAAAGGAAAAGATTAACTTAGCCCTAGTTCAAGCATTAGTGTTTTTCATAAAGGAGAAATGTAGTCAATAGAAGATCGATCAATCGACACAACAATGTTTGATACCATGCAAGTGCCTAACGATTGGATGATGCTTTAGTTTTAATCCAAGAATCTTTTTAAGAATTTAGTTCAATTCTCTTCAAGCTAGATAATGCTTCAAAACCTTATTTGGAATAGATCTTTGATCAAGAAAAGTTTAGATTCACATAGGCTTTGGCTAAAAACAAATTAACCATCTAATAAGTTTGAATTGGTTACACGGTTTATTGGTGCTTCCAGATTTCTAAGAACCTTTGGACTTTACTCAGATAGAGTATCTAACTCCTTTCGATAAAAAGCCCATAATTAGTTTGTCTAAATAGGTAATAAAGCTCAATTAACCATCATAGATAGATGTTCCATGCAAAAACCATTCATTCTTCAAAGATGCTAAGTCTAAGTTTGCTTCAAGAAAAGTACTTATTCCAAGAATACAATAGATAAAAAAGATTTCATAGTTCTCTAAAAGAGGTCAAAACACTCTTGAAGAGACAAGAGATAAGAATTGCTCATAAATTTGACTATTCCCAAGAAGTTAAGCTAAAGGTTTGAGAAAAGTTCCTTGAGACAATTAGAATTTGCTTTGGTCTAGTTGAAGTAAAGTTGACCAAATACGTGCATCAAAGTTCAATCTACATTCTACCCAAGATTTCCAAGCCCACTTAGACAAAGTAGTTCTCGAATCCAACAATAAATCAAGTAAATGTTGGTTGGAAGTGGATGGTAGAAACATCTAATCTAATTTAAATGTTTACCTCAACTAGAATTACAATTTGATTTCCAAAGCAAATATTTACTTAAAGCAATAAAGTCTTAGAGTCAAGGAATCCATCGATATCATGAATCCCACCACTTTATCTATGTGCCCAAATAGCACATAGTCAAAACGAAGCATTGTCCATAGTTGTTTTCTTTATCCATCCTTGCTTGTCATTCCATACTTTGGACCTCTATTCATTTGGAATACAAGGTGAATCCAACCATGAAGATAAAGATGTCAATCTCATCACAAAGATGAAGAGATGAGTCCCACCATGAGATGAAAACATATTCTTGTATACTAAAACATGAGGCTCATAGATATTTCTACTATACTTTATAGCGCCATTTTCAAGGATGAAAATGTTTTCTAAAAGGGAAAGGATGTTATAAATTGAGATTATGACATAAGCGTATGATTGGTTTAGACAAATCTGAAATAAGACTCATTTGTTCATTCTCCTTTAAGGTAGAGTTTTAAGGTAAGAATTACGCAATATGCTCTCAAAAACAGGCAGGACTCTTACCCTAGGGTCAAATCAGATGAGTGGTAAGGAGGACTTGAGTTAAATCTAATGAGATTCATGGGAGAGTATTTTGCATCGAGAGCTCGAAAGGCTTCTAGAACCATCCACTTGAGTTAGCTCCAATTAACTAGGATACTTGGAGCACATGTGGTTACATGGTCGATACTTGGATGGATAATATCAACCTACTAAAAGGGGCAATCCCTTAGAGAGAGCTATATATAGAGACATATAATTGGAAGGAGAGTCATCTCTCTAGCACCTCTTGATACTAATGATATGGTTTTTAGGAAAGGCTTATGGCTGAATTGGATGTTGTTAATACTACCACCACCACCATCTTCATCAACAATCAACGCATATCACAAATTGCAAAGAACTACCATTTCATGCTCACACTAATCACATTGGAGTGCACTATCATTGAGTCAAGAGACACTTTGGCAAAAATATTAATATGCCTTATGTTCCCATATTGGATAATGTTGCAAGTCTTTGTTGATATATTTTGATAGTGATGTGTGTGAACACACTAGGACTACCAAGGCACTTTTTTCCCTCTTTACGAGGTTTTTTCTTCTTGTATATGCGCCTATAACCCTAACGGATCACTTATCTTTGTACATTCTCTTTGTAATACATTGAGAATTGTGTGTTTCGCTCAATCCTTCTTCTTCTTCATTGTGATGTTCGCATGCTTTTGCTGACCTCAAACTCCAACAATTGGTATCGGAGTAGGTCTCCACTTCATCTAGGGCGTCGTCACCCCTCTAGTTGAAATTGTGATATGAGCTTGTTTCGACCTCCGAATGCACGATTGAAGCGCTTGTGCATGCAATTTCATCCTTTTGTGTGAAACATATATAATCACCTTTAGTGATTATGAATACAATTACTAAAGGTGATGCAGATAGCGTTGAAGATAGTGATCTTCATATTCATGTTCCTGTTGCGGCTGTTGTGACACCTATCGAACAACAAGTTCCTTGGGATGGCAGAGATGCTCAGACACATGCATTCATAGCCTTGTTTGTCAAATGTGCCATTATTCCTCACATTCGCTCTTGCAAAACAACAAAGGATGCTTGGGATACACTTACCACTTTATACCATGTAAGGAATGAGGCTTGTGTTGCTCACCTCCAAAAACGATTGAAGAGTGAGCAAAGATCAAAGATTTGAAGGCGCAGTTGATTTCTACGGATGAAGACTTGCCAGCCAGTTCACTTATGCAAACTGTTATAAATGGTCTTCTACATTCATATGAGAGTTTTGCTTCTACTCTTTGATTAATGATGAAAGGAAGTCCAAATGCCTTAACATTTGAGGAGTTAGCCTATGTTCTGTTGTAGGAAGATCACTCGAGGCAGAACAAGTCCATTATGCATGTTGCAGATCAAGTTTTCTTGGCTAGTCAAAAGCACAAAGATAAATGGAGCTCATCTACTAGTAAGCAAAAAGATGCTAATTCTACACAATCAAAGGAGGACGACAAAGACAAGAAGCAAAAATTATTTTGCAAATACTATGAAGGAAATGAGCACGTCATAAAGAGTTGTCCAAAATTGGTTGCAAAAGAGGAAAAGAAGAAAGATGTTGGAATGATTGTTGCAAACCTCTACACCCAAAATAGAGTATTGCTAATCTTGTGCAGAATGAAGAATGAACATCTACTAATAATTGCAATTATGACCATCTTCTTGTGAAGAGTATATGTCTACAATAGACATAGATGTTTGGTACTTCGATAGTGGGGCAACAAAACAGATTACCTTGCAACGCAATTTCTTCACTTCACTTGAGCCTATCCCTATAGGGAATATTATCACATGCAAGAACAACTCCTCTTATCCTATCATGGGAGTTGGTAAGATATTCTCACTACTACTGAAGGTAGTTCTCTTACATTATCAAATGCTTTATTTGTGCCATAAATCAAGAAAAATGTGTTATCAATTTCAATATTAGAAAAGATCGGCTTGGTTGAGAAATTTATCAATGATAGATGCACAGTTCATGATCTGTCGAATGGCAATGTCACTATTGCTTCTGGAATTTTATTTTATGGGCTATATAAGCTCATAGATTATGCAAAATCTGTGAATGATTCAACGTGTTGTTCAAGATTTTCAAGCTATGTCAGATGCAAAGTTTTGGCATGCACGCTTTCGTCATCTAAATTTTACTACTTCACTATGTCTACAAAAATTTGAAATAGTGTCCTCGCTGTCCAAACTTGAGGCACCTCGTAAACATGTCCATAAAGGCAATATTTTGGGAAAAATCCAATGTTCTTCCTTCTCAAAAGATAGTTCAGTACGACCTCCTCAAAAATTGCAGCTTATTCACAATGATGTTTTTTGTCCTATGCAAATACCTTTTGAGAACTTTCTTTACTTCATGACTTTTATTGATGATTTTTCAAGGTATGCATAAGTATATCCTTTGAAAACAAAGTCCAAAGTGTTTATGTGCTTCAAACAATTTCTGGTTTTAACTGAAAATTTGACAACATGTAAAATGGGTACACTTCGTTTTGATCGAGGAGAGGAATATATATCTTCTGATTTTAATGCATTTTTTGCTCAATGGGATGAAACATCAGTGTATAGTGTTGAAAACACCTCAACAAAATGGATTTGCTAAAAAGAAGAATATGTCACTTATGGAGATGGCAAGGTGTATGGTCAATAGTTAAGCTTCACCACATAGTTTCTAACTTGAGGTTGTTATGTATGAAGCATATGTACTTAACATGTGTCCCACTAAAGCATTGCAATCTATCACTCCATATAAGGCTTGGCATGATCATAGCCATGTGTTTCTCATCTATGTGTCTTTGGTTGTCTACCATATGCATTAGTGTATGAACAACACAAGAAATTGGATGATAAAGCAATGATTTTTTTTTTGTACAAATTAGAAAGCAAAGAATCATCTATATCATCCACACACTAAATGCATTTCATTTAGCTATGATATTGTTTTTGTGGAAGACGCAATTCGATCATTACTTTTAAATACTAAGAAGACATCAATTAGCTTGAAAGATGTGTATGACACTTTGCTTCCTCTTTTTACAGGTGAATAGTCAGTCAAGTGCTACTCTGAATGAGGCAATTTTTCAACCTTTATAGGTTTCATATGATAATGCAAATCATTCCATTTTTGATGCAGATTTACATGATGCACTTATTGATGAGAGGGTTGATATAGGAGGCAAAAACTATGCTTAAATGGTCCCTGCAAACTTTGGGACATAGAAAATTAGACGCACCTTTGTCATATCTACTCGTTCAAGCTCTCATAGTGCTTTTGCATTGAATTGCTATGCTATGGCTGCCTCTAGTCTTTGTGATGAGAATGAGCCTATTTTGTTTGGAAAGCACAAAATTCAAAAAAATAGATGGTTGCTATGCAATCAAAATATGATGCTATTATGAAGAATGGTACCTAATCTTTGTGATTTGCCTCCTGACAGGGTCATTGGCACTATGTGGGTATACAAGCTGGGGCATAAGCCTGAAAGAATAGTTGACAGTTATAAGGCCAAGGTGGTTGTAAAATATTATGTTCAAGAAAGATGCATTGATTTTGATAAGACCTTTGCTTCCACATGCTGAATGACTATTGTTCATAGCATATGTGAACTTGGAGCTCATCTTGGTCAGAATGTACATGGGTCAAACTTCATTTCTGAATGGTGACTTAAATGAAGAAGAGTGTGTTTTTCAACCTTGTGGTTGTGTAAAGAAAGGGCATGAAAACAAAGTCTACAGATTAAAAATGGCATTATATGGTTTGAAACAAGCACCACGTGCTTGGTGTAAAAAGATATATGCCTACTTTATTACAGATGGTTTTGAGAACAATCTAATTGAGAGCACCTTATATGTTAAGTGTGCTGATGATGTAGTTCCGATCATTATTGTGTATGTTGATGACATTCTGGTCATTGTCCTAATGAGTAGCATATTGCTAAGTTTTAAGGCTGATTTGCATCTCTCTTTTGGGATGTCAGATTTGGTCATCTACATCATTAATTTGGCATTTAGTTCATGCAAGTTGATAGACGAATAGGTATGTGTCGAACACAATATATTGACACCTTATTGCAACATTTTGGCCTTGAAGACTACAAATCTATTGCCACTCCTACGGAGACAAGTTTATGATTAAGTCTTCATGATGCAAGAGATGCGTTTGATACCATTCTCTATCGGCAGGTTGTTGAATGCTTGATTTACTTTATGTAACTCGACCTGATATTCATTTTGCTATCTAACATATGAGTAGGCTTATGCATTGCTGAGTTGTCAAGCATTGGCAAGATTAAGTGCATTTTTTGCTACTTGAGTGGTACTCGATTACTTGGATTGTTTTATCTCAAGGGGGGATCACTACCGCCAGATTTACATGTTTCTTTTGACTCTGACTAGGTTGATTGCTATGACACTCGTGTGTCCACTAGTGGTTTTTGTTTCATGATGCTGGAGATGTGTTTGATACCGTTCTCTATCAGCAGGCTTCATGATTGAGTCTTCATGATGCTGGAGATGCGTTTGATAGCGTTCTCTGTCAACAGGCTGTTGGATGCTTGATTTACTTTATGTGTAACTCGACCTAATATTCAATTTGCTATCTAACATAAGAGTAGGCTTATGCATTGCTGAGTTGTCAAGCATTGGCAGGCAGTTAAGTGCATTTTCGCTACTTGAGTGGTACTCGGTTACTTGGATTGTTTTATCTCAGGGGGGGATCACTACCGCCAGATTTACATGTTTCTTTTGACTCTGACTAGGTTGGTTGCTATGACACTCGTGTGTCCACTAGTGGTTTTTGTTTCATGCTTATCCACTTCTAGTTGTGAGGCTCAGTATAGGGAAGCTTTCACAATGACTGTTGAGTGTCTCTGGCTCAAATGCCTTATCATTGATTTGGGTGTTCGTCGATTTCCTGTAACCACCACCTTGATTGATAGTCAAAGTGCATTGGCAGTTGCGAGGAACCATGTGTTCCATGCTCTGGCTAAGCACATTGAAGTGCTCTATCATTATGTCAATGAGAGAACGTCAATGAGAGGTTCTCTGCTAGAGAGATAAGTTTCGCATATGTACCCACACATGAAAAACATTGCATACCTTTTCACAAAGGCTCCGCCTAGAGAGAAGTTTGAAACTTTCTGCAAAGCTTTGGACTTACTTCCTTTTGTGGATTGATTCCACATAGCTTTGCACTTCCTTATACATGAGTGCAAGCTCCTTGTTCACTACATCACTCTTAGGGGGGATTTGTTGATATATTTTGGTAGTGATGTGTGTGAACACACTAAGACCGCCGAGGTACTTTTTTCTTTGTTAAGGAGGTTTACTTTCCCGAGCTTGTTTATTCCCTTATAACCATATCGGGTCACTTATCTGTGTGCATTCTCTTGGTAGTACATTGAGAATTGTGTGTTATGATCCAAGCTTCTTCTTCTTCCTTATGTTGTTCGCGTGCTTTCGCAGATCTCAAACTCCAACAATCTTTTCACCTTGCCTTGTGAGACGTTTAAAGCTTTTTTTCACAATGCTTTAAACTTAGTCCTCTTCTAAATTGGTCTCAATCTACATAGGCACTTCCGTATACATGAATGCAAGTCTATGTTTCCCACATCACTCCCGAGGGGGGGGTGCCACAAGCTTGTTTTACTATCCAGCCCTTTTCAGTGCTTGCGGGGTATGCCCTCTCACGCCAAATTGTGTGCAACTATGAGGGCTACTAGTACTCTTCATACCAAGCTCTCATTGCCGTCCCTTGTAAACACGAGTTGCGAATCTAATATAAAACGTGTTCTTGGCATTCTTGGTGTCCCCAAGTCCAGTTTCGTGCATGTTTGGGTTGAATGTCTCAAGAGGGGGGGGAGGGGGGCGTGGGGGGTGAGTTTATTTTGAGACAAAATATTAAGACCTTTGAATCATGAGTAACACATCTATATTTACATAGCCTGCTTAGCAAATGTATTCATAACAATAGACATCATACATGTGAGACAAAATAGATTAATTCAGAAAAAATAGCAAGAAATTGCCATCTAAAGAGTTGTTTGCCTATCTCATGTAAAAAGGGACAATGAAGAAGCTAGAACTTCCAGATTTGATGAGGGAACGCAGGCCATCCCAGCTTCCATGTATTTCTCAATTTCACTAGTTTCTATGTAATCACTTCAGAATAAGAACAAATGCATATATGACCGAAATTCACTTAAGGAATCCATGCTGAAATATGCTAGGACCAGAAAGACACTCATAACAGGAATGGCATATGAAACAATCATCGGTAGTTACTTTCCACAAGCCTTAAACAAATGCAATCCCAATCTGCAATGACACATGATAAATAATAATAATCAAACTAAAAAT
The DNA here is from genome assembly GCA_020310875.1 of Ceratopteris richardii. Lineage (NCBI taxonomy): Eukaryota > Viridiplantae > Streptophyta > Polypodiopsida > Polypodiales > Pteridaceae > Ceratopteris > Ceratopteris richardii. The sequence continues at coordinate 68,817,019 of CM035444.1, forward strand.
GTTAACATTGGAACATGAAAGTGATAAATAATAAATCAAAAGATTCACTTTGCGTAAATGTGACAGCAATCACATTGGTTGACATTAAATTCAACTGCAATTCGCATTCAATTTAATGGTAGAATCGCTTGTGCTCATACCAGATTCTAAGAGAGCTTTCCATGCAGGCAGTAAACTCATTATTAACTCTTGTTTGTCCAAAAGTGGTAAAAACAATTCTATTGTGTTGCTCTTAACTTCATTCATACTAAAAGGCAAAATCAAGCGTCATGCATTCATCAACATCAGTTAGTACAAATAATTCTCATAAATTTGTCTCTATTCTTAATACTCTACTCTCAATAAAGGACCAAATACTTCTGACTTGAAATGGCATATTCTCCCATTTTCTTTGTAAGCCTAGATCAGAACTGATTATACTTTCCAGAATTCTATGAACATTATAATTAACTGGCCCAAAGAGCACAAGTTTAAGTTCATTTATGTCCCTCTGGATTCTTTCTGTTTTCCAAACAGGTGATAGACAACCTCCATTGCTGTATGGACCAATGATTGACTACCTCTATTCTAATCAAACACACGTGAGAATATATTGTATGACTTAGAGTGAAAAGTATCCAGAAGATTACTATGGTAGACATGTCATCTAGTCTCTCAAAAGAACAGTACAGTAGACATAATTTGTACTCTCTACGCCAGTTTGCAGTCCGACCATTTAACCAGAGAACTTATGTACGATCTGAATATGCACATGTAATATGTATGATGCAATTGGTATATCGTATAATTCACATTAAAAAGAACGAAAATCCTTCATTTCAGCCATCCTATTAGCTTTCTGTAAGAAAAGATCACGATAACAAAAATCAAAATTCATGTCAACGACCATGTACCACATTGATAATCACTTATACCCACAACACTGCTACCTTAGCTTCTGCAAAAACATCACATCTATGGGTCCACATGTGAATGGGAAAACCAACTTGCATTTCTAGCTTCCAACAACTTTAGTAAGATGTCGCCATCCCTTGCCTGGAATAGTCCAATAGCAAAACTTCTTTGTGGTTGGTGATCCCACTATATCGTCCATTTCTGCCACATGCACATTACCAATTCATAATGAAGAAGAAGTGGTTCTCTGGGTTTGAACAAATTAAACCATCATACACAACAGCATATTATCATAACCCATTTCCTGTACATCTTTCATGTGCTCTGCTTTCCCCTTCCCTCGATAAAAAGAAGGACAAGAAATGGAAAAGGGCAGGGGAGAGAAGGGGGCTAAAGAGATGTTCTTCACTCATGAAACAAAGAGCAGAGATCATAACTTACAGCTGAAAATACCCGGAATGAAACCATGACCACCTTACAGCATGGCCATACCAAAATATTTTCCTCATATTCCCTGCCTTTTATTTTAGCAGGCCAACAACGTAAAATACAAATCTGCACTCTTTTGAAAAGTATGTAAAGTCTACTCTCCTCCGAAATCACCAAAATAGCCCCAATTTTTTCTAAGCCATTCCAGGAAGGAAGATAAGATCTATATTCTCTCCTTTGGAGTAATAGTCAATGTTCACAACCTTTTCTGTACCATGGGTTTTAACATGAGAAGGAGAATACCTGATTAACATATACAGCTTGAGGCATCACCAACATTTCAAGTGACTTTTCTAGTAATGAATTCAATATGTAGATAAACAATGCGCCCACAACTCCAGAGCTAAATGATGGTGCATGAACATCTGTTTGGCTTAGCTTTGCTAGACAAGTGCTTCTCTGAATCACAACCAGTAAAATTTTATTAGATGAAAGGGGGAAAAGCATATATGTTTTCTTTAAAAATTTGAAGGGGTAAGAGAAAAAACAAATAAGCTACAAACAAATAGGATCTTTTCTACTATGAATCTTTCAAACAAATTAATGTCTTATAATCAATGAATCATCAGGTCTAGAAGGCCAAATAACTAAATCCAAGGATCCCGTACAATGAGATATCAGGCTCAGCACATTTCTCCAATTGTTGGATAAAAAAAGGGGGTAAGAAGGGGTTTTTTTTTCTTTTTTTTGGTTTTTTTTTTTTTTGGGGGGGGGGGAAGGGATAAAGGGAGAGGTTAACCTTTTCAGCAAGTGAGATCTAGAGGGAGTGATCCCTCATGGTAATGAGTTCTACTTACAGGTGTCCATATCCCCTTCAAATATGCCTCCGAGAAGTTTTGGCCCACCGTCATCTTTCCACAAAAGTATTTATCTTATGGGTTTATGCCTTTGTCGTAACAATTGTTGCGATTCACAAGATGGATACCCCTACCTGTTTTGTGTACGAGGAACATGCTTCTTCTAGTTGCATCAAATGCCGTGAAATGCATTGAGGCATCAACTAGAATTTCCACTCTAAGATTTACAAAATTTAAGAGAAAATATCTTACCAGTAAATGTAAATTTTAGAAGGCCAAGGGAACAGACTTCCTCGCAGCACCACACACGGTACAACTCATTGCTCACGGTGAAGGGCACACATACTTTAACATAAAATTTTTGAGCGAGCAGCTTTGCTTCAAATTCGCACTTCCCTAATCATCTTGTAGTCCAGATTCTTACCCCCTAGAAAGTGTTTATTTCTGTTCGTGCCTATGAATTTTAGCAGCAGACATGGCAACTCATGGCCTGATAGATCTTTACAGTTAATATCCAGAACCAAGTCAAACTGCCCAGTGCATATAGTTTACTTCTGTTCAGCCATCATGACATTGTTGGTGATTCAAGAGATTGTGATTCACATTTGCAGTATACCCAATTTCCCTAACAACAAGAGCATATAAAAAAGACATGACATTGATTGCTCCCAAGTGAACATACAGTACACAACACTCATGTCCTTGCAGTGTTATATTATATTAGTCCAAATAAGAGTTGCAAGTAAAACTAGTTCCAGAACGGTAGATTTGCAGAAGTCTTGGTAGAAGGGAACAAGTTTTGGAACTCATCCAACAGGCCACTCTTGATGAGGTTCTTTACACGCATATGAAAGAAGACCTGCTTAAATCTCAAGTATAGGGAGTGAAAAGGAAAAAGGGGAACTTGAGAGATGCAGCAGCACTGCACTGACCTTACCCTGCACTAGTTGCACCAACCTGAGAACTTTGCACAGTGATGCATGCATATTTAACCCGCTCAGTGAAAAAGCTTGCAGAGAGCTTCAAGTTGATGTGTTCAGCTGCTCCAAACACTAGGGCAAAGAACACCACAGCAAAGAGTGGGCATAAGAGAGGAGAGAAAGTAGTGAGAGATTGAGCAGAAAATTGATGAAGAAGGAGAAAGAGGCTGCGCATACAAGTTTTGAAAGGGCGTCACTTGAGTTATGCGAGTTTTGAGGACTTAGTTTTATTAACGCTACTAGTATTGTACCAAAACTGGACACACTAGTGTACTTTTTTGCATATACCAAAAAAAAAAATTACTTCTTTGAAAAATCCTTCATACACCGCATTATATCATAGTTTGTGACTCTATAAAAAAATAAATACGTAACAAAATGATATTTTTTTGAAACAGAAAATGTATAAACAAGTTAACATGGTATAACAGAAAATGTATAAACAAGTTAACATGGTATAAATCATTGTTCTTTATTTCTTAAAGATGCACATAAATTCACAATATGATTTTTAGTCACTAAGATTGTATTTCTCTCTACATCATTGATAGTAATAAGAGCATTTGGTATGATTCTCTCTAAATATAAAAATCATCTATCCATGACTATAATTGCTCCAATTCATACATTTACTGTATATACCAATACCTATGAAAACTATATTACTCCTATACTCGTGGAGGGGTGTGTACCATTTGGTGCCTGACAGGGAGTTACAATTTTTCTTTTGCTCAGAAAAACCCTCTTTGGCTGATTGGTTCCGCATACCGTTCTTGCTACTCCGAGTTCAAGCGATCCTTGGCACTTGCTCTAATGTCAAGCTTTGATTGCTTAGTCCTCACCCTTTGCTTAAGCCTCTCCCTTGCTCACCAACGATGATCAACATGGGTTTCACATAATCACCTCTACCCGTTCATGTTCATTGAAGAGCAAAAAGATTGATCTACATTAGGACACATCAATAGAGGGTGGCAAACATATGGTTTCTCCGTTCTATCTAATGGACTGAGTGATTTTAGACGATGCCACATAATCAATATAAAGGTTTCCTCTATGGTACAAGTAGTGACAAACAGTACCTCTAATTGGAAGAGGATGGGGAGATTATAAAAGCCTTAAGCATTATTTGGACCCCTTGCAACACACATTGTATTGATCTTTTGTTTGAGGACATAGCCAAACTACCATAGGAGCTTTCAAATGCCAAATGCAATGCATTATCTCATTTGTGAGAAAGAATCACAAAGCTTTGAGTATCTTTCGAAATAATAGTGATAAGGAATCAGTTCACTCCACAAATACAAAAAAAAAAAAAAAAATATATATATATATATATATATATATATATATATATATATAATACATACATACATACATACATACATACATACATACATACATACATACATACATACATACATACATACATACATACATACATACATACATACATACATACATACATACATACATACATACATACATACATACATACATACATACATACATACATACATACATACATACATACATACATACATACATACATACATACATACATACATACATACATACATACATACATACATACATACATACATACATACATACATACATACATACATACATACATACATACATACATACATACATACATACATACATACATACATACATACATACATACATATTAGATACATACATACATATTACATACATACATACATACATACATACATACATACATACATACATACATAAATACATACATACATACATACATACATACATACATACATACATACATACATACATACATACATACATACATACATACATACATACATACATACATACATACATACATACATATATATATATCATGTCTTCCCCCACGACCTGTCTACACATGGGCTTGGATGCCTTGCGAATGACGACAATGGATAAGAAATGGATGAGTATGGCAAGAGCAATCACATGTCATGTGCAAAGAGAAGTCCTGAACATGGATTTTTGGGTAAAGATAGGAAACATCTTACCTATCTTGAGACATATTTGTATAGTGTTATGCTATGTTGGCATAGAGGGTTCAACCCTTATACTTGTGTACCATATGTGCACAAGATTGAGAGAGGCGATTAGATCGGTTACGACAATATCACCATCTAAGTATATAATATATATTATGTGGTTTTTTTATTGAAATTTTATTTGAAATTTGAAATTTGATATTCATGTTTCATTTTTATTTTCTAATGTAGACTCAATGCGATACTAAAGCTTTGGGAGTTTATATCATGATTCATGACTTATACATGGGGTTTGTGGCATTAATCCATGCGTACTTTGAAAGCATGAGATTATGGAGCCAAGGATCACGCCGACACATTAAAGATATATATATGGAATGTGTCATGATTGAGAATGAGCAAAGTTGCTTTTGATAACGAGTTCTCAACATATATTAGCAACATCAATATAGCATATCACTTCTTTCTGACTTGATGGTACATCTCAACCACTTAAATAGTGAAATCATTATGGCTATGGACACCCCACGATTGCTCCATATGCATTACTAATATTATCCTAGGTATTTTTTATGTCTTTAGCTTTTTGTGTTTATTCTTATGATTTATCCGAATTCCCCATTCGATCTCAATAGAGGAAATATGATTGACATTATAAAAATTGATATCAATTTAAACAAGGTTGGATGAGCCAATGCGAGCATAATTGGAGTGCATTCTCATTGATGCACAACAAATTACCCAATTCTCTCATTGGTGTAGCTCTCCTTTTGTATATTTTGACTCTCCCATGTGAAAGCTCTCTTCGAGAGCTTTCCAAACATATTTCTGTTATATTTTTTGGAGCCCAAATTGGAGAGTTATAAGCATTTACAGTATTTTTATGACTTTCGGTCATTGTCCATGTGTGAACATACCCAAATCGCCTAAAAGTCACTTATCAATAAGACTTAGTCTCAAATCTCTCATAACTTGATTGGAACTTCTTCAACTTCAGCTTCTCCATCTTCTTCTCCAAATTTCTACGCAAATTTCTCTCTCTACTTTCTCTCTCCTCATGCAGGAGCCCACTCCCTTAGCGTTTGGAGCAACCAAGCATACCATGTCGTAGCTCTCCGCGGCCTTTTTCAATTGATATCCATTGCGATAAAGTTGCTCCAAGTACTTTTCTACTTCAGCTTATGCTAAGCCGAAGGCTTTTTCTTGCATTTGGGAGAATTTCATTGCAAAAAACCTTCTTTTTTCGCGATAAAATACTATTTTTGGAGGATTACTTCGGTCCGCAATGAAGTTGAAGCAAATTTTGGGATTTTTAGAGAGTTTTAGCGTGAAGAATTTCTTCTATTGTTCTTTTTGTATCCCCACATGTCGTTTTTGGCATCCACATTGCTGATTTTTTCATCTATAGGTCCTTTGTTATAGAAATTCTCTCTCATTTCAAGTGGCAAAACATGTACAAAGATTGAGGAAGTGCATACCTGCTAGAAACTTATTACAGAGAGTCATTTCTTTGATTTTACAAGTCATATTGATGCAAAAATTGGGGCTTCTGTGAAAACAAGCACCCATTGACTCGGTTTTGCATCTATGTATGCCTTTTGTGATTGAAAAACAATAAATTTGTTGTTTTTTATGCAATTTCAGCTTGCTGGAATTTTCTGAAATTTTCTGTAGAAAACTTCATAAGTTGATTTTTGCAAGTTTTGAACAGTTTTTGGGCTGGATTTCTCTGTTATAGTCTCGTAAGATAATTATGCTCAAGACAACAAATGAATTTTTTATCCTTTTTTGGTGAGATTTTGAAGCTCTCAGTGTGCAAACATGACTTCTACCTCCTCTGATGTCAAAAGCTTGTTTGAGATCAAGAGATTTGAAGATAGGAGTCTTGATTTGTGGAAAGAGAGAATGGCATCCTCTTTCTTAAAGATTGTGAGGGGGCTCTTGAGGAAGTCAAGCATGAAGATATGACAGATGCAGCATGGATGAACCTAAACAAGAAGGCCATCACTTACATCAAGATGGTTGTATCATATGAAATCTTAGTGGATTTGAAAGGCCTTACAACTGCGTTTGAGGTATGGAAGAAGCTAAAAGCCATTTATGAAAATACCACGCCTGTAAATCAAGTGCATCTTATGCGTAAGCTAGTGTGTATGCAGCTTGATGAGTCAACAAGTGCGGTTGAGCACTTATCTTCTTTTACAGGTACTCTTTCATAATTGAAGGACCCTGGATTACCTGCATTTGATGATAAGCTTAAGGCCATCTTCTTGTTGATGACCTTATCTGATTCATGGGAAACATTGATTGTTTCACTTTCAAATAGCCCCAATCTTACCTTTGATGGTGTAAGGGGTTCTATTTTGAATGATGAAATTAGGAGAAAGCTAGTGGAGAGGGCAACGGTTCAGCCAATGTGGCTAGAGGAAGAACAGAAAAGAAAAGTGGAAATGTACAGAGGAACAGGAGCAAAAGCAAAGGCAAGGCTGAAGTGACTTGTTACCAATGTGGTAGGAAATGTATCTCTTGAAAATAACCATGCTTGTTCTATTGAAGATATTGGCACAGTGCATCTCTAAGAGGATGGCACTAATGAGCTGGTTTTGCATGATATAAGGTATGTACCAAGCATCAAGAAAAGCTTATTGTCTGTTGGGCAAATGGATATGTGTGGGTTTAGTACCCTCTTTGAGAAGGGGTCATAGAAGCTTATCAAAGGCTCTAGGCTGATTGTTAAAGGTACAAAGAAAGGGACTCTTTATTGCTTGCATGGTAAAGCCTTGCTCGGCAAGTTCATTGATTTGGCTGAAATCCATTCACATATGGAATTGTGGCATAAAAGGCTTGGCTACATGAGCCAAAAAGGTCTTGATAAACTATGTAATTCGGACAACTTTGATGCTAAAGGCTCAAAACTTGATTTTTGTAAGGAATGCCAATATGGTAAGCAAGTAAAGAATTCCTACTACTCTGGTGTCTCTCATAAGTCTAATGTGCTTGATCTTGTTCGTTCTGATGTTTATAGCATGCCCACAAAATCTATGGGGGGTGCTCTTTACGTTGTTTCTTTTGTTGATGACTACTCTAGGAAGCTTTGGGTATATTTGTTAAAATCTAAAGACGAAGCTTTTGCTGCATTTAAGAAATTTCATGCATTTGTGACCACCCAAACAGGTAGAAAGCTGAAATGCTTACGTACAGATAATGGGGGTGAGTTTACAAGTGTTGAATTCAATAGATTTTGTGAAAATCTTGGTATTAAGAGGGAGCTAACAATCCCATACAGCCCCTCTTCCAATGGTGTGGTTGAAAGGTATAATAGGACTTTATGTGAGAGGGTGAGATGCATGCTGTCCAGAGCTAATCCCCTCATGGATTTTGGGGAGAGGCTTTGAAAACTGCGTTCATGTTTGCAATAGATCCCCTCATATGTCCTTAATTTTTGCCCTAAAATGGTGGATGCATATTTCTGAAGTTCTTGATGTACAAAACACAAAAAAATCTAGGTAGTAGATTTATTGGATGGCAAAAGCAAAGTTTGGGCGATCAAAAAATAAAGCACACTTAAATTAGCGATAGTTTTTTTAAAAACCCACCAAAAGCAAATTATTGCGATAACAAAAAAAAACGATGGAAGCTTTTTTGTCTGAGATTTGAGTTTTTCGCTAAAAACTTACAATAGTTTTATTTTGGAGGCACAACACTATATAAGTGACATATTGGGTACACTTTTGGAGAATTCAAGCAAGAGTTCATGCTCATATAGTGTCAATTTTGGAGTTCTGAAGCTTTGGAGGCTAAGGAGAGGTGAAGGAGAGGCTACTCTCTTGGAGCAAGGAGTCTTCTACAAGTTTGTGACAGCTATCTTTTGTAAGTTAATCCTATATTCTGTTTTAGGGTTCAGGTTCACTTCGTTGCTCGTTCCCTTCACACATACTCAGATTATAACAGCATAATCTGAATTCTACTTCATCATCTTCTTGTCTATTCTTCCATCTAGTGAGTGCACCATCATATGGTTGAGTAGTACTCCCATTTTGTAATTCGACCATCTATTTAGTGAGTAAGCAATTTGCTTCCGTTACTTACTCTTGTCTCAAAGTTTCTTTCTATCTCTCACTTATCATCTTGTTTAATTAAGTGTGTATGCTCAAAGCGTTTTAGTATTGGAAGATCCTCGGGCCCCAAATTCCAACACTTGGTATCAGAGCATACTTGACATACACACTTAGTTAAGATGAGTGAGTATAGAATTGAGATTGAGGACAAGTTGGATGAATCGTCTAATTATCCTATGTGGAGTTTCATGATGATGAATTTATTAGTGACACAGGATTTATGGAGTATCGTCAATGGATCCTTATCAAGACCAAGACGAGAAGGCGAAGAATAGGATACAACAACTTCAAGAGGAACTCGTGTTGCAATCTCACAGAACCAACTGAAGAAGAGGTAACCACTTCTACATCCAGAGTCACAAGTAGATCCTTACCCAAAGTACCTCCTACTGAAGAACAAGCAAGATGGGATGCTAGAGATGCTTTAGCTCTCTCATTCATAGCAATGAGTGTTAAAAAGCATATTCTACCACAAATCAGATCTTGCAAAAGTTCTAGACAAGCTTGGTTGAAGCTTGAGAATCTTTTTCAGAGCAAAAATCCTGCTAGGAAAGCTCACTTGAGGAGACAACTAACAAATACAAGGATGAAGGCTCGTGAGTGAATTCAAACCCACATTACAAAGCTCATTGACTTGAGAGATCAACTTCTAAATGTAGGAGTTGAGATATCTGATGAAAGAAATGGTAAATACGGTGATCAATTCACTTCCTATCTCATATCGGTCTTTTATAACCACTCTTACTCTTACAACAAGAGATAGAGAGGTTACATTTGAAGAGTTAGAGTTTTTGTTACTTCAAGATGAAGATCAGTTGAAGGGAATGGAAGAGAATGAAGAAGCACTTTTGTCTTCATCGAAGGGTAAAAAGAAAAAGAAGAATAAGAAGGAAAAACAATCCAAGAAGGAAAGTAAGTCCCTTTCACCTTCTACTTCAGATTCTGTTTCTACTACAGAGAAGTCTTCTAAGAAGAAGGAAGCATTATGTCACTATTGCAAGAAACCTAGACATTTCATAGCAGTTTGTCAGAAAAGGATTGAAGCAAAAAAGAAAAAGACATCAGGTAATGTTGAAGAAGATGATAAAAAAGGGAAATCTCAAGGTGATTCTTATGCTTCTATCATCATTGAGGAAGTCTCTTTTGAGGATTGTGGCAAACTAGATGTAAAAGCAAGGAAAGTTGTTTTTATTGGATATCCTGCTGAAAGTAAAGGATACAGGTTTTATGTTCCTGAGACAGGCGAAGTTATCTTTTCACGCAATGCATATATTGCTGAAAATAAGATATATGATAAAGAAGCAGAGATTCTAGAGTTCATTAGTGAAAATCACTATGGATTTTTTAGACGGAATTTGGATGTACGTGTTCAGCCATATCAGGAGGGAGCTAAAATTCCTAGGATTGAAGAAAGAGGAATTTCACAACCTTCTACAGAGTCAGTTCCACGTGAGATTTTAGTTCCAGAAATGGACGAAAGTACTAGAGTTCCAGAAAGTCCGAGTACCTCAGAAGGACACATTCCACAACCAGTGGAAACTGAAGAGTCAAAAAGAGTATCACCACTATTTAAGGATACACCTACTTGGTTATATCAGACATGGAAAGATAGAAGTATAAAGACTTTTACAGGAAGAACAATGAGTCAAACTAAACAACAACAACAAAAAGATCATGTAAGTTTTGCTGAAGACTTTGAGATTCATGATATTTTAGCACTCTCAACGGTTGAAGATGAACCTGCATGTGTTAAAGATGCACTTAACATTCCTATTCGGAGAAAAGCTATGCAAGAAGATGATTCTATTCATAAGAATCTATGTGAGTTACCAGAGGGAAAGAAAGCTATAGGTGTAAAGTGGATCTTCAAAATCGAATGGAAAGCAGATGGTACTATTGACAGGTACAGAGCCAGATTAGTTGTCAAAGGATATGCACAATAAAAAGGTATTGATTATGATGAGACATTCTCTCCTACGTCTAGGATGACAGTTATTACGTCAATACTTTCTTTAGCAACACATTTTGGTTGGAATGTATATCAACTTGACATAAAGACTGCTTTTCTAAATGGGGATTTAGATGAAGATGTATATATTCAGCAGCCAGAAGGTTTTGAAGAAACAGGTAAAGAACACTTAGTATGTAAGCTTATAAAAGCTTTGTATGGATTAAAACAGGCACCTAGAGCATGGTATGAAAAGATACACACATCTTTTATCCATTGGTTTCCATAACTCAGATGGAGCTCCAACTCTTTATGTCAAAGCTGAAACAAGTTTGATGATTATAGCAATCATTTATGTGGATGATAGTATAGTCACAAGTCCCAGTCTCCAGAGATGAAGATTTGTACATGTTCAAAGAACAGTTGAAGAAGACATTTGATGTAAATGATTTAGGAATCTTGCCTTATTATCTTTGGATTCAGTTTCTGTTAAACGATGAGTGTATTTATATGACTCCGCAGAAGTACATTGAGAAACTATTAGAAAGGTTTCATATGACTGAAGCTAAACATATGCAAATACCTATGGATCAGAACGCATCTTTACAAATAGTAGCAGATGAAGAGTCATTTGATGCTACTTTATATTGTCAAGCAATTGGGTGCTTAATATATCTTTGTATTTTTTCCTAATACACGTCCAAATATACAGTTTGCAATTTCTCAAGTATCAAGGTTCATGCATAATCCGATAACGTTACATTGGAAAGCAGTAAAGCGAATCTTCAGATATTTGAAGGGAACTTCAAATTATGCTATGGTATTCTCGAAATCTACACATTTATTACTAAAAGGATTTTCAGATTCTGATTGGGCAGATGATAGAGACACAAGAAGAAGAACGAGTGGTTTTTGTTTTTATCTTGGAGATTGTCTTATCTCATGGCTTTCGAAGAGACAACCCACTATTGCAGTTTGGTTGCAAAAGATTTTCAGTTATCTAGATGTAAGAGTACATGAACCCATTCAGATATTTTCAGTGTGCCTTTTGTGTCTCTCTTCGACTTCTATACACACCCAACAGTGGTATCAAAGCCGGTTCAGATCCTTCTCAAGTTTCAGTTTTTTACATCTTAGCATGCGTAGACTTTTATAAGTGCAAATCGACTTCCGAACATAGAACATTGATTTTCAACAAACGTAAAGAATTCCCACTAGTCGCACTAGCATTTTACCTCCATTTTGAAGCCTTTCGTGCAATCAAAATTGCCATCAAAGAGATGGATTGTGAGCTGAAATTTCAGCTTTCATTGAAATAAAGATCTTGTCACATTCTTGTTCTTTAGTGAAATAACAAGTAGTAATAACTTGTCTGGCATGCTTCAAGCTCATAAGCTTGATGGGACAAACTATCGAACATGGCCTTACATGATGAAATATGCTTTTGTTGCAAAACAACTATGAAGCATAATGACATATGTAGATTGAAGATCCCCATGTTCTTCTACTTCGCAGTTGTAATAAGCCTTTCAATAAAAAAATAATTCATTTTGAACTTTTCGAGTTACATTGTAGGGATAATGTTTAGAATGAATAATTAGGTCATTTTATGCATGTAAAAAAAATTTAGGGATGATACATTCCATATTCTCTCTCTAAACCTTATCCGCATCATGTCTTCGGGTTGAAAATTGAACTTGAAGATGAAAGAATTAAGAGGAATGTTGTATGAGAAAAAGGTAGAGCAAGCATAAGAGAATAAAAGAGTCTTTGTGAAATTTTTGTGAATCATGTTTTAAGTACCTCGTTTAAGGCTCTACATTTAGTTCACTGTAAGAAAATGTCTTGATTTTTATTCTCTCTAGAATTTCTAAACTTGCAAGGCTCAAAGGTGATACTTGGAGGCAAATTTGAACCTAGGTGATCTCTAATACTATTGTGCAGATCGAGGAGTTGAACATTTTTATGTCTCGCAAGGTTAAGCTAATTCCTCACTGATTTTGAGTTACAAAGCTTGGAAAAGTGCATTTTTTAGGTAATTAAAAAAAAAGGGCTTCTCTATTTCTATTTGAATCCGTGATTTTGAAGCATGTGTGTTATCATGCACACTCATGGATGTCTTCGGATATATCTTTTCGTTGCTTTTCTTCTATTTTTGGACAGGTACCGCTAAAGAAACCACTTGACTACTACAAATGCGTGCTTTTGCGAAAGTTTTGCATGCAACACGGATAGAGCCAACTTTTTCTATATTTGATGGATCACACACTTCCTTCAGGATGGTAAACTCTATTTTGAAAGAGATTTGCACATCAAACAGGAAGAGGCCAAAAATTAGAGAATTACCTTGTGATTGAGAGTGAGAGTGAAAGTGTGAGAGAGTGAGAGTGAGAGTGAGAGTGAGAGTGAGAGTGAGAGTGAGAGTGAGAGTGAGAGTGAGAGTGAGAGTGAGAGTGAGAGTGAGAGTGAGATTGAGAGTGCGAGTGTGAATAAGATTGTGATAGCTCGGGCATGGTCGAGAGGTCAAGGTTTCATCATGAAGCTATTTCCAAAGCTATTGTATTGATTTATTCAAATCTATAATACCAAAACTTCTCTTTCTCTGAGTCATATCTTATCTACTCTTTCGCATCAGATTTTCTCTTATCTTGTATAAGTTTTGTTTTTCTCTCTTCCCCTATTCTTGAGTAATCAAAAACTTGAGATTGAGGATGCGCTAACATAGTCTTACTATCATAGATTGAGCTTCTTCTTCAAGTATAGTGCTTATTCCTTTTCAACATACAAAAGAGAAACTTAGATGGGATGGTAAAGATGCTCAAGCTCATGCATTGATTGCGCTTTCTATGAAAAATTAAATAGTTCCACACAGTCAGTCATGTTCTACACAAGACAATCATGGGACACTTCTCCTTCTTTGTATACCGTGTGCAATGAAGCACATGTAGTCTACTTGAGGATGCAACTTCAAGATGTATGCATGGCGGAAAATGAGTCTCTCGATGTGTATGTGACACGCATCAAGGACCTAAAAGAGCAATTGGCAAACATAGATGAGATTATTCCAGATGCATCACTCATCTCCACATTGTTGAAAGGATTATCAAAACCTTTTCAAAACTTTGCCACTACACTCCATTTGGTTGCAAAGGGAATCCAAATATGTATGCATTTGATGAGATTATGTCTCTTCTTTTGCAAGAAGAGCAATCTAGAGTGAATACGAGTGGTTTGAGTGAGGGAATGCAAGCATGTGCTATCTCACAAAAAGAAAAAAGGAAGTATGGTTCAGCTTTGGGTTCAATAAGACCAAAGCCTAAACCTTCCTTTTCCACTCATTCCTCTAACGATGCTAATATGCAAAAGAAAAAGAGATCCAAATATTGTCGGAACATTGGTCATACTATTGATAAGTGTAGAAGGCTTGCTCAGCACAATGAAAAGAAGAAGAAATTAGACATGCCTTTTGTTGAAAATTCTTCAGATGCAAAGAATGATAAAGCCGACATGGCTCAAGATTTTTGGGCATGTGTTGTTACATGTCATTATGATGCATCATTACATTCTAAATGTATGGTTGTGAGTGAAGTTGATTCGGATTGGTTCTTAGATAGTGGTTTTTCAAAGCATATAACTTCATGCAAAAGGTTTTTTGCAACTTTCAAAGATGCATCCAAAGGAGGACATGCAGTGTGTGCAAACAATGCCTCTTATCCTATCATTGGAGTATGAGAAATTGAGTTGTGTTTCTCTTGAAAAATGATTTGTATGTACCCCAAATCAAAAAGAACTTAATTTCAATTCCTTTGATTGCCAAAGCTCGACTTCATGTACACTTTGTTGATGATCAGTGTAGGCTCATGATTTCAACAATCGTGATATTCTCGTGATGTTCAGTACATTATGCAATGGTTTGTATCACTTGGATATGCCTTGGTTGCTCATACTTCCTCCATGGTTGAAATGGAGCTTTGGCATGCTCGTTTTGTTCACTTGAACTTCAACAGTTTGCTTTATTTGCAAAAGGACACGCTTATTGGTTTGCCAACACTTGAGTCCATTGAAAAGCATGCATGTTAAGGTTGCATTCTTTGAAATATATATCCTTCTCCTTTTCCAAAAGATAGTCATACACACACTACAAGAAAATGTCAACTTGTTCATAGTGATGTATGTGGTCTCGTCAAGACTCCATCTTTTGAAAAACATGTATATTTTGTTACCTTCATTGATAATGCTACTCACCATACATGGTGTATCCTATAAGCAAAGAATGAGGTATTTTCTTTACATATGGCCGAAATTTTTTCTAGTAACGAGCTTTTGACTCTACGCACATATCATGGTGGTGAATACATGTCATATGAGTTTAATGCTTTTCTTCGTGAAACAGGACTTTCATACCAATGTACGCTGCTATATACACCTAAGTAAAATGGTGGTGTTGAGCATAAAAATAGAACACTCCTTGAAATGGAACGATGTACGGTTAAAGGAAAGCACCTTCCTGACAAGTTTTGGATGGAAGCGGTCATGTGTGCAAACTATGTGTTAAATCGTTGCCCAACAAAAGGATTGAGAGTCATCACTCTTTATGAGGCTTGGAATGGACATAAAGTTATGGTTAGTCATAGGCCCGTTTTTGGTTGTTTGGCATATGCTCTTGTGCCATCACGACAATGTCACAAGATTGATGACAAGTCAAATGTATAAATGTTGGTTGTCATGCTAAAACGTTTGTACCATCTATTGAGGGACACAATTATTGTGAGTCGAGATATTGATTGTGGGCTTAAAAACCAACGTCATTTTTTAATTTTCATCTAATAACCTATGGCTTTTATTCCCCAATAGTTTTTTTGTTAAAAATGTGAGCAACCTTCCACAATGCAGCTAAAGATAATAGGCCAAAGTTTGGTCAAACACTAGCCAATAAGGTCAAAGATGACCAAATTTTGGCAAAAATTTCCATTACATATTAGCGAGGTTTTGTTTTTTTCACCCCGATTCGCAAAAAAAGAGCTTTTCAAGATTTTCTACTTGATGTTTGTAAGTTGCAACATCGGCTATCAAGAACAAGTGTCGTAGGTCATACTTATCATACATATATTTGAATTAAGCTCTTGGTTTGTTCATCTATGAGCGATCTTGTAAGTTTTGTATATTCGTCAATTTTGTGAAACAATTTTTGGCCCCTTTTCCATATCTTCTGAATATCTCTCGTCTCTATTTGTCTTTCTCTCTCTCTCTCTCTCTCTCTCTCTCTCTCTCTCTCTCTCTCTCTCTCTCTCTCTCTCTCTCTCTCTCTCTCTCTCTCTCTCTCTCTCTCTCTCTCTCTCTCTCTCTCTCTCTCTCTCTCTCTCTCTCTCTCTCTCTCTCTCTCTCTCTCTCTCTCTCTCTCTCTCTCTCTTTTTACTTTGTCTCCATATTGACTCTGGGCTTATAAACCAACATTTTTGTCTTATAATTCCTTCCTCTTTTGGTAAATTTTAAAGAAGTATATAGCTCATCATGCTCGTTGTCATTGTCATCATTATCATTACATCAAAATGGTAAAGGGAACTAATAATTAAGAGTGGTAATGGGAATTCCTTAGTGTGAGGGCGAATATGAGAATTCAAATCCACATGAGGTAACATGCAAGACTAAACATTCATCTCATTTTTTAATCTAACATATTATCTCAAAGCATAACACCATGATTAGTCCCTTTGACATTGAAACATAAACTTCCATAAACATCTTTAGTTTATGAGATACCATGAATGTAGCAATAAGCAAGTGACCATCAAGAAATACATAGGTTCCTTATATTTATGATTAAATTCAATATCATGTCCTTCTTGACCATTCTTTGCATCAATTTCTCCAGCTTATGCATCATTCTTTTGTATTTTGCATCCTCTCTTGGAAACAATGTCAATTGAGCTCCTAAAACCTAATTTTCCAGCAAACCTTAAGTCACCGTTTCTCATAAATGGAAATGGTCAACTATGGTCAAAGATGGTAAGAAATTATTATCGTAGATGTAGAAAGTACTCTTGAAGAGCTATCTATTGATATGTAATATTTAAAATGCTGAGATCATATAAATCCTCAAACATCAAACCCTAATTTGCAGATTTTAGGAACATTTCACACTTATCAAATGGATGGCTTAGATTTAATTCCAAAAAAGCAAGTAAATCTAAAAGATGAGATCAAGTGATAATTTTAAAGCTATTAAAAGCCATACATGCAAGATGAAAAGCCCAAATAAGTAAAATCGTAAGATTTAGCAAAAGTTTTCAGCCTTATCATGATTTTTCCATTAAATCAGCCATTGCAGCTATATTGTCAATGAAAGAAGCCCATAAGGGGCACATACTATCTTCTATTAGTGCTCTTAAGCGATCAAGTGCTGGTGTGCTGTCTTATGGAGTATTTGGAGCAGATTCGGAGTCAATTTGTTGCTGCCCACTTATTTTTGGTTATTCCTTCAAGTTTTGATTTTGTACCAGGTTTCTCTACTACTACCTCAAGAGGAGAAGCATTCACCTCTTTGGAAGGGTTCCCATTCTTGGCTTTCACTCCTTGGTTGGCTTTTCCTTCTATTGGTTTAAAAATTTTCTTATATCCCATCTTGAAAATGAATCTTGAAGACGATCATAGTATGATGGATTACTTCCAAAATTGAATAAGTCAACAAAAAATAATCCTGATACCAAAAATACAATCAGCTATCTTTTCAAAATGATCTAAGTTGAAACTTGTAATTGCAATGTACCTAAACAAATTGATGTAGATAAGGGAAAATCAATATTTGAGCTTCTTTTATCCACTTGGCATCCATAAGTAAATGATTCTTTTAAATTCACTAGATACTTGGGTAAATCATACAATTTGTCCTAAATTTATTTTCTCTTTATCTTCAAATTTGTTCTACAAGCAAAACCGCATTTGTTTCTTCCATTTCAAACTACTCTTCCAATGGCATACTAAATGGAAAATTGTCTAGAGAAGGCCCAATGAATCTTGAATCCCATGTTTGAGAACTAGATTGTTTAATTATATACCTCTAGCATCCTTAAAGAATGTATTCATTGAGCAAAATACGCTAGAGATCGATTAAACATAATTGAATTGGAACTTAAAAGCTACATGTTGATTACGTTTGATTGTACTAAACTAAGTTTCACAACATACATTCTGAGAACTAGAATAATCATTTATAAAAATAGTTATACCTTCCAATCATCTAGATGTTTTAACTCACCATTGTGCTTGTTCATGTATGTTTTTCTTATTCAACCCATCATCATCACGATTCCTAGGAAAATCCTATTCTTGTTTATCCAATCCACAAAAAATGCCTTGAATATCATGAAAAATCATAGTTTCATATTCCATCCCAAGGAAGTAAAAAGAAAATAGGGATTTCCTCGCCCAATTATGGCAATCTCGATTCTAATTTTTCTATTATAGAGACTCAGCAATATAAAATGGATAAAAAGAGGGGAGGAATGGAAGGAGGGGTTCTAACAGTAAAATCAGATAGAAATAGTGTTGAGGTAAATGTCAATCTTCATAATTCCATGGCAGCATATAGCAATGATAGTCTCATTGTTTAGCCTTTACAAATGGACATGATTCACCCGTCTTAATTATTCATGTAATGAAAATAAATGCGATGATTGATCGACAAGGTGCATAATCATATTCACCCATGCTGAAAAGTTTTTGGGCATAACACCTAAACCTTCCATAGAATTTAACTATGGCTTGATAATCATATTGCTGAAAAGTTTTTGGGCATAACACCTACACCTTCCATAGAATTTAACTATGGCACAAGCCATTCCATAAGCTTCAATCGAAAAATCAATAATAAGACAGTATGCATTGAAGGAAAACATAGCACTCACCTATTGCTATGTATGGAACTCTACTTGAAGATAACTGTCCTACTGATAATAAATGGTATGTGACTTTATACTAATCAATTCATGAATGTAAAGAATATGGCATGCAAAAATCTAATTATATATTTCTAAACCATTTTATGGAATAGCTGCAGAAGCATTACTTAAAAACTTGATGCCTCCTTTTCAGAAAGTAATAATTATACCTTCATAAGTTCATAGTTACCCAAATTTATGAATTCAAGATAAAGAGCACAAGCACAAACACATTAAAAAAAAAAAAAAACAACCAACGTAAGAGACTACACAAAAAATAAGATCAGCAGAAGTCAAGAAAAATACAAACAAATAGGAAATCCGATACAAAATGAACGATAATAGAAAAATAATAAAATAGAAAATAATAGTGCTGGTACGCAATAAATTCATGACAAGCATATTCAAAAAAAAGGAACATTCAGAAGCATGTAATTAATCATTCTAGCAAATAGATTGTAATGGCTTACCAGTACCCTTGTCAGAATTAGGTGGCCGCACGACAACAAGCATGGTAACAACTCCACCTGGAATTTCACCAGCAGGTACCCTGGATTCTGCAAGTGTCTTGTTGTTCTCCAAAATTTTCCCGGCATTGATTAGCTTCAAATCACTCACAGTTTTCGGTTTGTACTCCTTCTCTGCGAAAGGTAATTGAGCAAAGGAAGTCAAAAAAAAGTCATTCAAAAGCTTGATTTTAACATACAGCACTATGATACCTTTTGGCCACTGTGAAAGGATGCTTTCCTTCAAACTTGAGACCGTTGTCGTAAGGGCATACATGTTGGGCCCAATGTCAGTGCCATCATATAATCGAAATTTTAGCTCTAACAGTTCAGCCGTCATATTTTCGAACTAAGATATTCAATAGAAAAACCCTCTAGAGGAGTTCTTGCCGGAGTTCCTGATGACCTACAAAATTGAGCCCCTAGTTATGACTATCATTATTGTTCACGTCATATTACAGCACAATTTCAATGTAGATTCGCTTCATTAAAAACATGTGATATTCACTTGATAGCAATCGAACGAGAACCAAGATGCGAAACACTCAAATAGGAAAACATTCTGAGAGAAAGAATCTCACGGACCAAAAAAACAACTTTCCCAACAACTTTCCCATTTCTTGAAACTCAGCCTACAGTAAGTAGGCCCGTCTGTATTTACCCACTAGTCCAAGATTGCCAACATTGTATATTTTTGCCTGAATAACAAACGCCTTATCTTCACTGACGATCGAAACAAGAAAACAGAAAATCGCACTGAGTCCACACCATCAGCGGTGAAGTGGGAGAAACACAATGGCATATGACGAAAATAAGCCACGGGATTGGATGATCTTGTAGCAAAAAACCTTTGCAAGTAACTCTATCTCTATCTCTATCCCTAGGGGATTCCTGAAAAAAAAAAGCAACAGATATCTCCAATTCCTTCAAAGGCACACGGAGAGGAAACGAATAGCAGCCCAAACAAAGATAAAACATAGCTCGCCGAGAAGAGAGTAGGGCATCCATCAACAATCATGATGCAGATTCAAAAATTGGCAAACTAATAAGAAACAAGAAAAGGAGAAGAACGAAAGCAGATCAAACCTGGAATCCATAAGCGCTCCATGTCACCAAACAGACGGAAGCATTGTAAACGATCTTGACTCAATCATGTGCGGGCGAACATGCACGAAAACTTTAGCGAATTCTGAGACGCCCAAGTGAAAGCTCGAATTATCCCTTCCCCTCACCTTACCGTGAAATAAGTAGATGTAAACGAGCAACTATGAGAGGGTGCAACGTCTGTGAGAGAGCAGCGAAGAGGGTGCGGGTTGCAAAGGAAAAACAGTGTGAGAAAAAAGCGTGTGTGCGCGCGTGTGCCTGATTGTGCGTGCGTGTCTGTCAGAGAAAGAGAGTAGAAAGACAACAAGCGGGCAACCGGCTATACGAGAAGTCGCTTCAGAAGGTCAAAAATTGTCCTGCGTACGCTCGCACATGCTTTCCGTGTGGGGTGTATCTGTCTGTGTGCGAGAGAGAGAGAGAGAGGCATGATCAACTGACATAAGTTATATATGCTTTGTTATTCTATTGGGTCATCGAACAAACACAAAGACTTTTTGTGTATACTATACCTAAAAGTAGCAATTCTACAACAATAATACATATACTTGAATATGGTAAATGAGTCAGGTTTAAGATCAAAGTTGTGTTACAAAGTTGTGTGAGGATTGTTGGTATGTGTTATTTCAGTTGGTTTGAGCCCATATACTTGAATATGGTAAATGGGTGAGGTTTCATGTAAAAGTTGTGTTACAAAGTTGTGTGAGGATCATTGGTATGCATTAGTTCAGTTGGTCGAGGGGGGTCGAGGTTCAACTCTTGTTAGGTACGGCTGACATGTATTGGGACTTAGGTCAGTTTAAACCTAACTTCTTTATTGTCATCAGATCATTATTATTGTATCCCTTCGGAGGGTCTTAACCTCTGCTTGTAAGATATAAGGGGTCCCATGGGTATGATGCCCATTCACTTATAGAGTTGTTCTTTCAATCGATTCAAACAAAGGGAGATTAAGCTTCGATTGAACTTCCTCTTTTTTTTTTGTTGTATGAGAATTTTCTTACCAAGAGTAGAGAGTGAAGTGAGAGCATCTTCCTTTAGTCATGTATGTATGCATAAACATGTCATAATGCTTAAATGGAAGGGCATTTTCATAATGTTTTAGCTTTTGTGTAACAATGATTACCAAGCTTATGAGAAGGAGAAATGCAATCCTTGATTCTAATGTTCTATGGATCCCTTTGAATTGAGATTCCACATAGAGCATAGGAGAAATGCTATCCTTGTTTCTCATCTCCTAGTGTTCTAGATGTTTGAACTATTTCCATTTAGTTCAAATGTCTCACATATTGTATGGTTGTATGGTTGAGCTGTCACCTCATAGATTGACCACCAAAATTGAGATCCCCTATTTTGTGACATACGTGAATCCCAAGTACAGTACTACTCCTATGTATTGTATAGATGCTGATTTTCAAATGCTTATGAGGCTCATACATTTTTAATACCTCTCAATGAAAGCTAAAGCTTATGAATTGAACTCATGGGAGAGAAAAAGAAGAGTGGAACTTGTGCAATAACATGAAATCATAAGCAACCTCAATGAAGGCCACATGCTATTTGTAGGAAGCTCATAAGTTGAAGCTCGCGGAAAAAATGAAATGGAACTCAAGAAATAAGATGAAATCATCATGTACGATCAATGAAGACCAAAGGTTATTTGTAGAGGTAAGATCAAAGAAATCTAACATTAGAATGGCTCACATACAAAGAAGGTGTTGAATCATCTTGATCTCCCTTGTAATCAAGAAATTTGCATGCATTCTCAATAACATAATTTTAGACATGTAGGAAATCAAGTGAAACAAATAACATAACTTTAAACATGTAGAGAGTCAAGGGAAACAAAAAACAATAGTGATGTCTAGTGAGTGGGACTTGAACCTAGGCACTATGCCCCATGACGTTCAAGGCATACCACTACACCACACTCGTTTCAGATTTCTCGTACTCTCAAAAAAAAAGAAAAAAAAACAATAATGATCCATTTTTCAAGACCAAGATTGGTAGTGTATTATGCAGATATAGTTGTCGTTGGGCTCTTTCTACTAGTCCAATAACCTTACACATTTGTCTTTTGAGTTTTTTCTCTGTCCAATACCCTTACACATTTGTCCAATACCCTTACACATTCACTTATAGAGTTGTTCTTTCCATCAATTCAACCAAAGTGCGATTAAGCTTCTATTGAACTTCCTCTTTTTTTTTTAGTTGTATGAGAATTTTCTTACCAAGAGTAGAGAGTTGAAGTGAGAGCATCTTCCTTTATTCATGTATGTATGTATAAACATGTCGTAATGCTTATATGGAAGGGTATTTTCATAATGTTTTAGCTTTTGTGTAACTATGATTACCAAGCGTATGAGAAGAAGAAATGCTATCCTTGTTTGTAATGTTCTATGGATTTAGCTTTTGTGTAACTATGATTACCAAGCTTATGAGAAGGAGAAATCCTATCCTTGTTTCAAATTGTGCTATAAGTTTAGCAGAACTCATTAGGGTATTTTTGTTCAACTTTTTAAAATACACTCATTTTTTTTGCATGAGGGGATTTTAGTTAGTGGCCATGGTTGAAAGCATTGATGTATTATGTATGTCGGTTGTCGAGGAAAAGTTGGATGGTATCAATTGCCCATTGTGGGCATATGTGATGTGTCATGTATTGGTTGCAAAAGGACTATGGAATATTATGTAGGGTGTTGAAAAATGGCTAACTACACGTGCAAATACAATTATTGAAGGTGATGTTGATGGCATTGAAGATGAAGGTCTTCAAATTCCTGTTCATGTTGTGGTTCTTGTTGTACGTATTGTAGAGCAACTTCGTTGGGATAGCAAAGATGCTCAAGAACATGCATTGGTAGTTTTGACTATCAAATGTGCCATTATCCCACACATTCGCTCTTGCAAAATAGCTAAAGATACTTGGGATACAATTACCACTTGATACCAAGCAAGAAATGAGGCTCGTGTTGCTTACCTCTGAAAACAATTAGATATGCTCAATGCCTCACCCTTATGTAGCACCACCATTGTTCCATAATACTCTATTTGTAAGGCCCCCATTATGAGGAGAAGACATGGAAGAGGGTTGGACATTGGTAGGTTCCTGACTTTGAGGTCAGATGAGGTCTAGGGTAGACCGTAGATGGATAGTTAGGAAGGTTACTTCTAAGCCATTGGATTTGGGATTGATCCAATGTGAGGATCAACCTAAATCAAGGGTTAGAAACAAAAGTAGCTTTCTTAACTTGGGGAAGGGTCTAATTGATGTGGGCCATTGGATCTAGACTTGATCCTAAGTGTGGATTAAGCAAGATCAAGGGCTACAAACAAATGGTTGTTGATCCTACCTTTCTACCATTGGATTTACCCCATAGATCAATGGTGGAGATTATTTTGGGCATGGATCAAGCTACCACGACCCTAGAACATGGGTAGGCCAACTTAGGCTTGGAGGACCATATAAGGATGGTCCCCTCCCCATGTAGGATGATCAGTTTGTGTGTTTGGAACCATTAGGGTATCCATCTTAGTACCCATTGTGTTGGCCTATAGCCCTTCACCTAGCTTCTATCTAGATCACCATCTAAGCTCCATATAGGGAGTGCATGTGTGGATAGAACCATCTATATATTGTTTAGTGTTTGAATTACATTGTATTAGAGTTATGAGTTTTGAGTTGAATTGAGTTGAGTTCATCTTCTACTCATCTTGTGTCTACTTTCCATTACCACCATATATCTCGTGTAATTCCTATGAGTAACTATATCTCTCTTTCTATCTAACCTTGATCTTATGTGTGTGTTGTGGTAACCTCTACATGGCATTAGAGTTACACCACTAGCCCACCACTCAGTCATTATTCATTGATTTTTCTTTTTTTTCTTACATGGTATCAGAGCTCAGGAAGGTATAGAAGGTTGCAGAGATTGTGGAGGCCAAGGAATCAACTCTAGCATTTGTGGAAGGAATGCTTCAACAATCAAGCTTGTGAGAGGTAAATGCTTCAACTAAAAAGTTTGTGGTAGGGAAAGGCTTCAACATTGGAGTTCTTGGGAGGCAAAGGCTTCAACGCTATAGCTTGTGGGAGGCAAATGCTTCAACGCTAGAGGTCTTGGGAGGCAAAGGCTTCAAGGCTTCAAGTTCATGGGACACAAAGGCTTCAACACTATCGAGGTTTTAGCATCTAGAAGTGGAAGTGGAAGTGGAGTTGGTGCAATGGATTTGGAAATGCAAACACTATGGTATAAATTATTTTCTTTGGAAGTTCAAGATTACAACTATCCTTGATTCTTATGATCTTTTGGAGATGGTGATGGGAAGTGAGCAAAAGCCACAACCTACCTTCGACCCATTGGATCCGAGTAAGCTGATTCTCCCAGATGCAAAGCTTCTACAAGCTTGGAAGATAAGGAACGCAAACGCACTATATTACATAGTGAACAGTTGTGAGGAGTCTATTCTACCTCTTCTTCAACATACATCTAAGGCAAGTGAGGCATGGAGTACATTGAGGTAAGAAACCAAACATGCATTCAAAATTTAGAAAGCCAATTGGAAGTGGAGACGTTTGCAGAAGGAGAGAAGGTTAAGGCATCCATTACTCAGATCAAGAACCCATGTGATGGAATGGCTCGTCAAGGGATAGAGAAGACTAGCAAGGGACTAGCTCAAAGGCATCTCCAAAGTTCTCCACCAAAGTATGATGGAAGGATAACTACTCTCAACACTCAGGTGAGACCTCAAACGTTGATATTTGAGGAGTTCTATTCGCTACCAAGGGAACAGGATTTAAAGCTCAAAACCTAATGAAGAAGCAACAATGGAGATGCTACGTTCTCCAACAATGCATCAAAAAGAGGTGGAGGAGGAGGAGTAGTAAGAAGAAGTTTCAAGGACTATGCTTCCATTGCAAAAGGAAGGGACATGCAATTGCAGATTGTCATGTCAAGCGCATAGATGAAGTGAAGGAGGAGACAATACATGGAGCCAAAGCAAAGGTGGTATGCTCCTCAACACAAGAAGAATCGATTGTGGATTCATGGGTGCTAGACAGTGGTGCATCTCATCAAATGACCAATGATATAGTTCAATCTAGTTCTATGCAGCCTCAGCAAGAACCCATCATGGTGACAGGGACAGTATGGAAGGAGATGCAAAATCAAGGTATTGTTCTTCATCACATACCTACAGTGAATGGAATGAAGGAACCTTATAGAGCTTGTATGATGAGCAAGCCGTACAGAGAGACATTCCCACAAGAAAGCAAGAGTAGGTCAAAGGCTCCTCTAGTGTTGGTATATGCTAACTTGTGTGGTAAGATGTTTATACAGGCCTTGGGAGGATCTTCCTACATTGTGATCATCGACGACTATAGCAGGAAGATGTGGATGTACTTTCTTTGTGATAAGGCTCAAGCTTTTGGTAAGATTAAAGAACAACCACAACTTGTTGTAAATGAACCAGGGAAAAGTGTGAAGAAGCTTGGAATAGGAGGTGGTGGTGAGCTCAACTCAGAGGAGTTGGAATGCTTTTGCAAGTGCAAAGGGATAAAGTGTCAATCAGTGACACCTCACACATCACAACATGATGGCATTATGGAATGCAAGAGTCACACCATTGTTGAGATATCAATGTGTATGATGGAAGGCATCAGCTTTCCTTATCAAAACATAAAGATTCATCATGAAGTCTACATTGGTAAGAATCCATCCATCTTACACTTTAGAATTTTTGAGAGTGTGTGTTATGCTCTTGTCCTAGGTCAAAGAAAGAACAAGTTGGAACCAAAAAGCAAGAGATACATCTTCCTAGGTCATAATGAAAAGCAAAGGGCTTTCATATTGTATGACCATGAGGCAAAGAAGATCAAAGGGAGTCATGATGTGGTGTCTATGGAGCTGCTAGCATTAGTATGATGCAAATATTGGTCATTAGAGCAAAAGAGTATCAAAAACTCGAACCCTTCACGAGTGAAAGTCCTTGTGCTATCAATGTGTCTTGACAACATTCCAAGATTCCTTCTATCATGTCCTTCACCTGCCAGACCCATTTGGTCTAGTGACCTCCCATGCTTCATTCTTCATTAAGCTAACACAATTTGCTTGCATAACCTCCTTCCATGCTAGATCTACATGTGCTTCATCTTCAATTATTGGCTTCATTACTTGCTTCATAATCACAACCATCATGGCTATACTGACTATGTAAGTAGAAGCCCACTTGTGCTCCTCTATTCTCTCTGATCTCCTTGGTCCTTTTGCCTTCTCTTTAATAGTTGTTGGCATAGGATTACTCTAACCATAGAGCTTTTCCTTCACCCATTGCAGTGACAACCAAACTGTTTGGGTGATTTTAGGTTGGTAGACTCTCTTGTCACCATTTGATGATGATGCTTCCTCCTGTTCATAGGTAGGGATGACTCTTGGGCTAGGTACATAGTGAATTACTCCTTCCTGCTCCACATTCAAAGGACATATTATGTAAGCTTAAGAAGGCATCATATGTGATGAAACAAGCCCTAAGATCATTGTATGAGCAGGTAGACATTGGGAGCTACATGAAGGTCTTCGGTAGTCTTATCTACTTATGGAGTACCATACAAGATATCAGTTTGCTAGTCAGACTTTTGAGAAGGCTTGGGAATAGACCTCGTGAAGGACATTCAAGAGTGGGCAATACACTTGAGAAGGATGGTGGAAATAGTCTACTATGCAACCATGAAGAATGCAAGGGGTATCCTCACCAAAGTGCTTTCAAAGGATCTACTTCAGATACTTCTTCGAAGACTTGGCATTGGGCCAAGGAGATAGTTCGCCTTTGGCTAGACATTGAGGGGGGTGTTAGACATTGTCAATGCTCCACCCTCATGAAAGACTTTGCATGATGCCAAGGAGGTAGTTCACCTTTGGGTGGACATTGAGGGGGGGTGTTAGACATGATCAATGCTCCACCTTCATGGAAGACTTGGCATGATGCCAAGAAAAGTAGTTCACCTTTGGGTGGACATTGAGGGGGGGTGTTAGATATGCTCAATGCCTCACCCTTATGTAGCACCACCATTGTTCCATAACACTCTATTTGTAAGGCCCCCATTATGAGGAGAAGCCATGGAAGAGTGTTGGAGATTGGTAGGTTCCTGACTTTGAGGTCAGATGAGGTCTAGAGTAGACCGTAGATGGATAGTTAGGAAGGTTACTTCTAAGCCATTGGATTTGGGATTGTTAAACGTTTTATCGTTTAATCGTTACTTCTACTTTCCAACTCAAGCACTTCAAGTTCAGCCGGTTCCGAATCTTTCTAACCGCAGATGTTCTCTTAGCCACGTGGGTCCTTGGGAGTGGTAGGGGTCTGTTAGACAGAGGCCCTGTACTATTTTCCCAAATTAACACACAATCTTAATGTTATCCCGTTCTTAGCTCAGTGTCCATCCCTGAACAACGGAAGACTGTTCAGTGTACTGGAATTAGAACTTCAGGACTGAGGGTAGCAATCTGGTTACTTAATTTATGCGCAAAATACACTTTAGTAACAATGTCACCTAATCCGTACTTCGTCAGGGCAAATAGGTATACCAACCAGACATTATACCTTAAAGTTACAAGGACTCGAACAATCAATCTCCTAGTAATAAACGGCTAACCATAAACTAATGATGTCCTACTCACATTCAGACCATTAGAGCTACTAGTCTTCCCGTAGTCGGAATCAACAGTAAATATAGGCTACAGTATCGAATCCGGTCGCACACCGAAACGCTAACAGACAATTAGTTTGGGATTATCTTTCACGCTACCTACTTCGCCTAAAAACTGCCACATAACATACCGCACTTAATCACGCTCAGAGACACACTCAATCATCACCGAATAGACTCGTAACGCAATACAATTGATTCGCAACTCTGTACTGAGGTGAGGATAATCGACTAGTCGGAGTACAGACGGAACAGAACAAAGCAGAACTTATCTTTTCATCAACATACACGCTCACACAATGCGTTTACAGCACTCTCAAACGAGACTCAATCAAACAACACACTGCAATTCCCACAAACGGGGCTGCTGCCGCTCTTTTTCTCATTGCCTTAAATAGAGGATTTTTTACAATAGTGCGCACTCTGCAGTTACCTGCGCGTTTCCTGAAAGATTCTTTTTTCATTTAAGCTACCTATCCTCGTACTTTTGTCCTTGTTCGGCGGCCGTCCAACACTTTTACATTTAAGGCACCTGTTCGAGTTCATTTGTCCTTGTTCGGCGGCCCTCTAACACTGGCACGCACGGTGGACTCGAACCCGCAGGTGCATTATTGACTTCGACATTCTTTTGCGTTGCCTGTTGGCCTATTCCAGAATTCGGCTCCCGAATCATTTCTGACCGTACTTGTTCAAGTGGAGGAACAAGTATAGCAAACCATCGCCTGCGAAAAAGTGTCCAAATGCTTTGAACACGACTATCCAATTGTTGTTTTAATAAATCTATGTCCACATTTGTCATTAATGTGGCATTCAGTTCTACGCCTTCATCTTTTAATATCTGCCTTTCGAATTCCTGCAAAACCTGTATTCTTGAATGCAAAATTTCATTTTCTGCTTGCAGGTTAGCATTCATGGTAGAAAAACTCGTCATTTCGTCTTGAATCTGTTTTTGAATATTTTGCTGCCACTGGTGAAATTCTTGAAAACACTTTTTTGCGTTGATCAATTCCGCCATTAGTTGCCGGTTGTTACTCTGTAACTCCTGTAGTAAAGCTTCTTTGTCGTCCAATTCCTTTTGCATCTGTGTCATTTTTTCTAGTAATGAATTGGACTTATTCATAGTCGCGAATAATAATTCGTTTTTTTGCTGAAGCGCTTGTTCTTGTTGACGTAAATAGTGAGAAACTTCCTGTAATTTGTTTTGCATCCCTGTCACAAAATCTGGTTGGAGATCGTCCGGTAATTACCCTGGACTGACAGTGGGCAAGTGGTCTGCCATCCTTCGTTTAATTGACAGCCGAAACGGCGTCCCTACCGTCTGGTTCTGTGCGCTATTACCTGTGTGGAAAAAATTTGCAGACGATGTGGATACTTGGTCTGCTTCTTCTGGCTCTGCACTGTGTGGGTGTCATGTGTCTAGCATATCATGATCACCGGAATAACAATGGGGGGACCAGTTTAGCTTCTGATCCTTCACTGATTGCACAAAATCAAATATAGCAGCTAAATAGGCTGCTAGTCTGCTATTGGTTTGGGATCTTCGCTTATCCCCGACAATTATTTGTGTATAGAGGTGGTTATATAGCCAGTGTGCCCAACTAACCCTACCATCTCCTTCGGCGTGTACTAATGGTGAGAAATTTTCTCTAGACATTAAATCGAATTTAACTAGGAAACAGAGCTTCTCTAAATACCACTTGAATTGTTCACGACGCTGATATGTGACATTTTTCAACATGTAATACCTTCTGGGGCCTTCGCAGTCGCCAAATTCTTGTCTCAGATCATTATTCGAACATTTAGGAAAACGGGCATCATCATACAGCGGCAGTTTAAATATGGCTGAGACTAGTTGTGGCGAAAATTGTACCTGGTTTAAAATGAGGCCTTTGGTTTGTCGCATGCTGTGTAACTGATTCTCTGCATCTTCATTATCGATCCACTGCTCCCATGGTAATTGAGCAAACTGGAGGAGTCCTATCCTCCGTAGCCAGTTCTCATTCCTTCTAGAATGGATGTCGAGCTCTATTTTAAATTTTGTGGAAAATTTATGATGAACCTTTACTGTTGCAGAAGTTACTGAGTCATCTGCATTATCCTGTAAGGTAGTATCTGTTGTCGTCACAACATTGTTCTGTGTATTTGCGCGTTTCCTGAGTTGCCATCTTAGTATGTCGGATTCAGATATGATTGTAAGGGTCGCCGAGAGTAATATGCTGGAAGTATGTTAACTAGCGCCGAAGCTCGAAGAATACTGTAGTGAAGAATGCTATGCTAGGCATACGCATTTTATAAGCACCAGGGCTTGAACTGCCATTGGCGGGAATGATTATATTTCACTCGAACATGACTCTTCCTTCCCCTTGTCAAAATTGTAGCATGAGTAAGAATCATTATTCTGCGTGTTATTCCGTAGATCGATGCTAGACTGAACAAGTCTTTACATGTGCGAGAAATATCATGAAACAAAACCTTGTTATCATACTCATTTCGAATCCATCGTTACATTATGAATTCGCATGGTCGAATTTTACTATTCTTCTATGAGGCCTTCGAGGTACATATTCCTGGCTAATCTAAATGTACGAGCTATTTTTTTCTTAAGGGTTTCTAATAATTGCTTTAGAGTGCCGGGTTCTAAAACCTGCGCATCTATTCTGACGGAACTAAGCGCGATTGCTTCAGTAAGCAAGATTTCGGCCTGGGTCTGCAAAAAGGCCTCCTGTAAATAGAAATCATTGGATAATGCAGCGTCCCTGGATGTCTTCATTTCGGTGTCTTTCTGCTGCATCTCTGTGACTCGATCCTTCTGATTTCGCAATTGGTTATCGAGTCACTCGATTTGCTGGTTTTGAAATTCAATCGTTCTGGAATATGCATCTCGTTCTCTTCGAGCATCTGCCAGATCTTTTTGGTGTTTCGCTTCCCTGATTAATTGGCGTCTCAGCATTCTGTTTACGTCATCCAAACATTCCTGGGCTCTGCGTAGCTCGTCTTGGACTAGAGCTGCTTCTCGCTGTTGGTCTTGATTCTTTTGGATGATTTCCTGCAGCCGGGCCTTCGTTTCTTCGACCAATTCTTTGAGGGATGAACTGATATCTTCTTTTTCTTGGAGGGCGGTCTTTAGTTCCCGGATTTCTTCGTGTGCTTTGTGTAATAGCTGGTCTTTGGCGAAAAGCTGCTCCAATGCTGCATCTCTTTGCTGTATCAAGGCCTGTTGTTCCGAAAACTGTGCTTGGAGATCGGCTAGTTGTGTCTGTAATTGATGATTCTCCGCTCTTACGGCATCGACTTCTTCTTGGAGTGGGGTGATGTCGGCTTCCAGGAGGTCGACTTTGTGCTGTAGGTCGTGCCGAATGGTATTTGCGACCTCACTCATTTGTACCGGAAGTTGTTGTGAGAGGGTGATGAGCAGTTGGCCCATGTTGGCCAGTTCAGAAAAGATCGGAACAGAGGAAAGGAGGAGTGGGTGTTGAGGTGGTGTAGAGGTTTGGGTATGGAGTTGGGGGGATGTCGGGGGTGAATAATTGGGAGAGGATGAAGAAGATTCGGAAATTGGCAACGGGAAAGGGTTGACTGGTGGGGATTGAGGGCCAGGGGATGTAGGGTGAGTTACCTGATGGGTGGGTTGGTTTTCACCTGTAATGTGGGCGATGGTGGATTCTACGGCCTGTAGTAGGGTGTTGAGTGCGCTGTCGATCACGTGCTGTTCATCTTCTCGTCGTGCTGATGCTTCTTCGGTTGATACTGGTTCTGTTTCTGTGTGCTTCTGCTGGTCGTGGTGGTCGGCCGATGATTCGTTGTGTATGGAAGTGGCTGTGTCGTGGAAGGTCTCTTCTTGGTCGGCGTTCCGGGTGTCCTGATTCTTTCCGGCGGATCCTTGTGCTTCGCTTTCTGAGGAGCTGATCCGAATTCTCTTATTGCGGAAAAGTTGGTTGATCTCCTCATCTTCTTCTTCTTCTTCGTCGAGAGGTTGAACTGATTCTTCGTGCCAAAGTATGGGACCTTGGGGTGGTGGTTGTGCGGCAAGGATGGCTGGGAAAAGGAATGAGATGATGTGGGGAAGGCGAGAGCGTGGGGTGGTGCCCTTTTGGAGTTGCTTCACAATAGCTACACATTCTTTATGGATTCTGAGGAAAAAGTATGATGCAAAGTTGACGGGTTCCTGGACAGCTAATTCTAAAGCAGAATAAAATGGTCGTGAGATGCCGTAAGTGCGTTTCTGTAGGTTAAGTATGGCGACTAAGAATTGCAGAGCGGATCGTTCGGGTTCGGGGCGGCAGAGAATGGCGTATTCGTTGGACGAGGAGCGGGGGAATAGTTCATTCATGCGGGCTATGGGAATACTCGGGCCATTTTCACGGCCTTGCGGGTTGAGGCGATAGGCTTCAGCGAAGGCTTGGAAGGTGATGACCGTTCGCGAAGGGAGTGAGAGGAAGACCCATTGGCGTTCGGTGGCGGGGGACTGAGCAATGGCGGTGATGATCTGTGTGAAGAAAGGATGGGCTTCCACCGAGTGCCAAGGCAACTCAGCGAAGTTGGCCAATCCTCTGCAACGCAGGTATTCACCTACCTCGGTAGGGATACCATCGCGGAAGGCAGCATAGTTGGCTATCGCTTCCATGGCGGTTACTGAGGTAGATAATGAGCACGGATGCAGAATGCACGAGTGCTCAGAATACTAGCATACAACACAATAGATTGTTTCGGCGTCGTTGACAGAGTTTAAATAGAAACAATACGGTGGGGAGAAAAACAGGGGGTGGGATATCATTGTGCGGTGCGGGAATAGTACTGGTTTTCATGCAGGTGTGCGTACTCGAGTGACTGTTAAGAGGGCGGCTGGTTATATCAAGATCGTACACAACACGGCTATTTATAAAAAGCAGAAAAGAAGGAAAAGAAAAGTTTAAACAAAACGCGGTCCATCGTCGAAAACTTAATGCGAGCTAGTGGTGTGGTGATATGGCCGTAACTTCGACCCATTAATTACCTTCGGGAGTGGATTTCCAGTCAGCGTAGTCAACCGAAAAGTTGCCGGACCGACTTGTTCTGAGATTTTAAAGGGGCCGAACCAGCGTAGTTTGAACTCTCCTGCTGCTCTATCGGATTTTGCGTTATAGAAGAGTACAAGCAGGAGAGTACAAGAGTACTCTCCTGCTCTCCATCGTCGAAAACTTAATGCGAGCTAGTGGTGTGGTGATATGGCCGTAACTTCGACCCATTAATTACCTTCGGGAGTGGATTTCCAGTCAGCGTAGTCAACCGAAAAGTTGCCGGACCGACTTGTTCTGAGATTTTAAAGGGGCCGAACCAGCGTAGTTTGAACTCTCCTGCTGCTCTATCGGATTTTGCGTTATAGAAGAGTACAAGCTGATCTACCGAAAAGATTGGGGTCTTCAAATATCGATCGTGTGTCTTGGCTTGCCTTAGTTGTACTTCACGCATGGTTAAAAAGCTGAGCCATCGGTGCTCATCAAGTTCCCTGAGTGCGTCCATTCGTGCTGTCAGCGACTCTTCTGGTAGCATTTTCTGGGTGATTGCTACACGCAGGCTTGGGATAACTATTTCCATGGGTGCTATTGCTTCTAAACCATAAGCTAGTTTGAAAGGTGTCAAACCTGTTATTACCTTATATGTAGTTTGGTATGCCCATAATACTGCAGGTAGCAGTTGATCCCATCTTTCCGGTGCTTCCATGATCAGTTTCCGGAGGATATTCAATAGTGATTTGTTTGTGCTTTCGGCCAAACCATTGGCACGAGGGTAATATGGAGAGCTAAGTTTATGTGTCACCTGGAATGATTGGGTGAGTACCTTCATTACTTGATTTACGAAGTGAGTACCTTGATCTGTCACCAATTCGAGTGGTAAGCCAAATCGTGGGAAGACATCATTTAACAGACATTTTGCTACTACAACTGTTGTAGCAGACCGTAAAGCCCAAGCTTCTGCCCATCTCGTTGCATAGTCTGTACAGGTTAGTATGTATCTGTTGTTACTGAAGACTGCTGG
This sequence comes from Ceratopteris richardii, assembly GCA_020310875.1. NCBI lineage: Eukaryota > Viridiplantae > Streptophyta > Polypodiopsida > Polypodiales > Pteridaceae > Ceratopteris > Ceratopteris richardii. The sequence goes on from CM035444.1 coordinate 68,851,533, forward strand.
AGGTGTGATTGGACCGATAAAATCTAATCCCCATTTCTGAAATGGTTCGAGTGGCATAATAGGCTGCAAGGGAAAGAAGTGTCGTTGCAGTGGTTGTCCAGACCTTTGACAGTTATCGCAGTTTTTGACGAATTGGGCCACATCTCGGTACATAGTGAGCCACCAGAGACCTCCTTCCAGAATTTTCCGGTGAGTTAGATCTGTGGCAAAATGACCACCAGTAGGGGTTGAATGAGCCATCGTGATGACCGAGTTAATTTCGTGCGGGGGAACACATCGAAGTAAGATTCCGGTGTGATCTACATAATATAGTTCTCCTGCAACTAACCGGAATCGGCGGCTAAAGACTGCCAATTTCCTTCGAACTGCCTTGGCAGTCTCAGATGGAAAGCATCCTTCGGTGAGAAAAGTTAACATCTGATCATAATATATAGGTGTTGCTTGTAATTCGGCAGTCTCATCGGTCAGTGGCTCAGAACTATAAATTGCTGGAGTCGTGTCATCTATGCCTATCGGAGCTTCACCAGAATCTAGGCGAGATAAGAAATCTGCTAAGGCATGTGCATTTCCGGGTCGGTGAATGACTTCATAATCAAATTCCTGCAAGAGGAGCACCCATCGGGCTAATCGTCCGCCTAAATGTTGTTGTCTTACTAGATAGACAAGGGCAGCATGATCCACATGAAAGGTAAATTTCCGGCCTAATAAATAATGTCTGAACTTTTTGATGGAGTAAATTAATCCTAGACATTCTCTTTCAGTGGTAGAATAGTTCTTTTCTGCCGGTGCAAGCCTTCTGCTGGCGTAATAGACAGGGCGAAACCACTTATGTGTTTGCTGCATCAGAATACTGCCGATCGCAACATCTGAAGCGTCGACAAAAACATGGAACGGATTGTCCCAGTCCGGTGGTTGTAGGATTGGGGCCTGCGTCAATAGATACTTGAGTCGATCAAATGTAGTTTGGCATTCTTGAGTCCACTCGAACTGTCGTGGAGTTTTGGTGATTAGTCTATTCAGAGGTACAGCCAGATGAGCAAGCCACCTTAAGTGTCTGCCGTGCCACCGTACTTGACCCATAAAACGCATTACTTCTTTCGGAGTGGCGGGTACTGGGGCTTCTAAAATTGCCGAAATCTTATTTGGGTCTACTCGGATACCTTGGGCAGATACAATATGACCAAGTAGTTTGCCACATGAAACGGCAAACACAGATTTGCTCGGGTTAAGGCAGAGTCTGTAATCTCGACACTTTTGAAAATAGCATCGCAGATAAAGCAAATGTGCCATCATCTTTCCAAAAATTGAGAAATCATCGAGATATACTTGCATAAACGAATTGAGATAAGGAGAGAAAATCTCCTGCATACATCGCTGAAAGGTGCTTGGTGCATTTCTCAATCCAAACCACATTACCGTACAAGCAAAGACACCCCAATTGGTAATGAAGGCGGTTTTTGGGATATCTGCTTCAGCCATTCTAACCTGATTGTAACCGCTGTATCCGTCTAAGAATGAATACATTTCGTGGCCTGCTACCCTATCAAGCATGGTATCCAGAAAGGGGATCGGGAAAGGATCCGGTACTGTTGCTGCGTTTAATTTCCGGTAGTCTACACAGATTCGTAGTTGCTTATTTTTCTTTGGCACGATCACAATTGGTGAAATCCATTCAGCATGTTCTACTGGTACGATGAATCCAACCTTTAATAATCTGTCAAGTTCGGCTTTTACCTGAGATGCATAATTGGGATTCATCCGATAGCTGGGCTGCCTATTCGGTTTAGCTTCAGGCTTCAGCATGACTCTGTGCTGATATATGCGCGGATCTAATCCCTTCATATCTTTGTAATCCCAGGCAAAGACGTCTGAGAATTCGTGAAGTAGTCGAATCAAATCAGCCTTAAATAATTCCGGTAAGTTTTGCCTTATCTTTACAGGTCGTGGATGATCTTCGTCTCCTAGATTGTACGAGGTCAACTGATCTTCGGAGACATAAAACTGTTGCGGTTTCTCTATGTCGTTTGTCGACCGGAATAGTGAATGTATTTCATTGTCATGTGTTGGCACCCTATCTTCCTGCTTAGTTTCTTGGGTGATTGGTGCAACTGTACATACTGAAGTAGTCCAGTTATCTATTACGGACTGTAGATCAACAGTCCCTAAGGTCATTAAGTCAGCGTTATTCTTCAGAAATTCCTCTTCTTCATCATCTGATAATCCATCTAACATGTGGACTAGTTCAGCAAAATATGGTCTAGCGTGCAGTTCGCAAGGTTGTATAGCATCTAATTTTACTACATATCTACGGCTGGCATCTTTGAACGTAAGCTCTTGTGCAGACCAGTCCTGTATTACCTTCGCATGCTTCAGCCAAGGTCGACCAAAAAGAAGGTTGTAATCCAGAGTGGATGCCGGCAGATCTAGTATAACAAAATTCATTTTGAAGGTTGTACCTTGTAAAGTAATGGGTACATTTCGCACAAGTCCTATAGGATGGACTCTAGATTGGTCTGCCATTCTGACAAAAAATTGAACTGGTTCGATTTCGGTCCATCCTAATCTATTGCACAAGGCTGTAGTTGCAATGTTGACACCAGAGCCTCCATCAATCAATACCTGTGTAATTTTATGATTCTTATACCATACTGTAATCAAGGGGACTGAATGATCAACCGTAGAATCAGGTTCTGGTTGAACTGCTGCTGTCGCCGGAATACAAGAAGGTACCGGACTAAACTGTTGCTGGAACTGTTGTCGAACCCCAGGTACTAATGCCAGTAGTTGGCCGAGAGGCAGAGTGATAGATGCCTTGGATAAAATTTCCCAGGCCTACTGAGATTGGTTATCCTGCTCTTTTGAACTTGAGGTCTCTGCTGATGCCGAAGTATCTGTTGTCATGTCTACTGCTGATGGTGGTTCCGCTGCTGCTTCCTTTTGTTGTGTTCCTTCTTTTGTCGATGAGGTCTGAGTCACCGGAATGGGTTTTGGGAACACTGGTGGTTCTGTGGTGGTCTAATGGCTAGCTTTGTTATACATCCTATGTTGTTCTCGTATCCCTGGTTCAAATACTTCTGCTGCTGACTGCAGCTGTTTACCTGATCGGGTCTGGACTGTAGCAGTTTGCGTTTCTACCGGTGTAATTTGTACCATGTTGGCCATTGGGTTTTGCCGCTCCTTCTTCCTTTGATCATACTCAGCTGCGTCCTTGCAATATCTTCTAATGTGTCCGAATTCACCACAAAAATGACAGCGTGGTGGTGGTAAATTGGGATTTTCCGGTGGTTGTTCGTTCTACTAGCGGTTTGCATTATAGTTATTGTTTCTCTGTCCTCGGTAGTTTTGATATCCTTGCGGTTGATTGTTTCTCAGTTGCGGAGGTACATAGTGATTCGCTGCCTGTCCATGTTCTTGAATAACAGCATTGACTGTTGCTGTTCCCTGTATTCTGGCATTGTAGACACAATTTCCGGTGGTGTGTCCGGCAGTGTTGCAGATAGCGCAGAATGTTTGATTTAGCGCACAGTTGGCACTAGTATGACCTGAATTTTTGCATGTGATACAATACACTTGTCTGGTTATATCTTCAGTCATAGTTTTGTTCGTTTTTAACCACTCTAGATCTTCTGTAAATCCACCGACTTTGGATTCCAGTTGCAGAGCCATGGCAATGACTGCATCCAACGTCATTGCTCCTACACATCTTATGATCATGATCTGCTTCAATTGCGGGTTTAAACCATTTATAAACCACTGAGTGATGACGTCATCCGGTAAGTTAGCATGGGCCTGTGGTATCTGTCGCAAGTGTGTTCTAAAAAGTGTAGCATATTCTTGGACAGTCTGATTCGCCTTCTGTCGGTTGTTCTGTAAATAATCAAAGATTTTGACGGGATTCTTCTTTAGCCTGAATCGTTGCAAAAAAGCATCTCATACTGCATCATAGGTACCGAAATGATTAATGTCGTATTCCGTAAGCCATCTAGCCGCTTCATTGACCAGTGTAGATTGAAAAACAATGGCCTTGTATGCCTGATCCGGTGGATGGTTGAGGACTGCATAACTAATCTCGAAAGTGCGTACGTGAGCATCCGGGTCATCTCCTGGGAATCCACCAAATTTCGTGTATGTTACACCTGTTGGAGGCGGCCTTGGTTGACATAACTGTTGTTGCTGTTGTTGTCCGTTCATTGTGAGTGTATCCGATCCTTCTTCTGTATCTTGAGGTTGATTGGTTGAACTACCAGAACCTGGATCGCCGGATGGCGTGCCTTCCGATGTGCTGTTTTTGCGTAGGATACTTCAGATCTCTGCTTCGAATAGGTCCCCTTCCTTCTGGATGTCCAATATCCGAAATCTTTCTTCCAAGCACGTGGGTCGGGCTGAGGACTCCGCAAAAAATGCTAATCCTTGGCCGCCAGTTGCTGTTTCTATCACCGGAATATCACCGGAATGAACTGACAATGTACCAGACTATAGTATTTTTCCGCTTTTACCGATTTCTTTTCCTAGAGTTTTTCTAATCGTGGATAACTCTGAATCTTTATCCAAGATTGTTAAACTGGTTTCCAGCGGCGTCTTGGTAGATTCTGGAATTACTGTACTTTGGTTCGGCTGGGTCGAAGTGACACCAGAATGTACCAAAGGCGTTGATCGTTCCACCGGAATATGACCGGAATTAATTCTAACGTCCTTAACTTGCTTGACCACTGGGTCAGGCCGCGTTATACCTTCTTCTCCTAGGGTTGTCTTTAGTACTTTTCGTGTTCCAGTCGTATGGTTCCTAGGATACGTTTCGCCAGACCGAGTAACCGGCATGTATCATTGCTTAGTAGCACTATCTGAGCAGTTGGCAACAATCTGGCTCTGTTGCTACCGTCAGTCAATCGAGCGATAAACGTAGTGTTTGATTTTGAAAAACAGCCGGCACGCTACTGCCACTTTTCACATATAACTGGCAACCTGATGCCACTTTCCCACAGACGGCGCCAAATGTTAAACGTTTTATCGTTTAATCGTTACTTCTACTTTCCGACTCAAGCACTTCAAGTTCAGCCGGTTCCGAATCTTTCTAACCGCAGATGTTCTCTTAGCCACGTGGGTCCTTGGGAGTGGTAGGGGTCTGTTAGACAGAGGCCCTGTACTATTTTCCCAAATTAACACACAATCTTAATGTTATCCCGTTCTTAGCTCAGTGTCCATCCCTGAACAACGGAAGACTATTTAGTGTACTGGAATTAGAACTTCAGGACTGAGGGTAGCAATCTGGTTACTTAATTTATGCGCAAAATACACTTTAGTAACAATGTCACCTAATCCGTACTTCGTCAGGGCAAATAGGTATACCAACCAGACATTATACCTTAAAGTTAGAAGGACTCGAACAATCAATCTCCTAGTAATAAACGGCTAACCATAAACTAACGATGTCCTACTCACATTCAGACCATTACAGCTACTAGTCTTCCCGTAGTCGGAATCAACAGTAAATATAGGCTACAGTATCGAATCCGGTCGCACACCGAAACGCTAACAGACAATTAGTTTGGGATTATCTTTCACGCTACCTACTTCGCCTAAAAACTGCCACATAACATACTGCACTTGATCACGCTCAGAGACACACTCAATCATCACCGAATAGACTCATAACGCAATACAACTGATTCGCAACTCTGTACTGAGGTGAGGATAATCGACTAGTCGGAGTACAAACGGAACAGAACAAAGCAGAACTTATCTTTTCATCAACATACACGCTCACACAATGCGTTTACAGCACTCTCAAACGAGACTCAATCAAACAACACACTGCAATTCCCACAAACGGGGCTGCTGCCGCTCTTTTTCTCATTGCCTTAAATAGAGGATTTTTTACAATAGTGCGCACTCTGCAGTTACCTGCGCGTTTCCTGAAAGATTCTTTTTTCATTTAAGCTACCTATCCTCGTACTTTTGTCCTTGTTCGGCGGCCGTCCAACACTTTTACATTTAAGGCACCTGTCCGAGTTCATTTGTCCTTGTTCGGCGGCCCTCTAACAGGATTGATCCAATGTGAGGATCAACCTAAATCAAGGGTTAGAAACAAAAGTAGTTTTCTTAACTTGGGGAAGGGTCTAATTGATGTGGACCATTGGATCTAGACTTGATTCTAAGTGTAGATTAAGCAAGATCAAGGGCTACAAACAAATGGTTGTTGATCCTACCTTTCTACCATTGGATTTACCCCATAGATCAATGGTGGAGATTATTTTGGGCATGGATCAAGCTACAACGACCCTAGAACATAGGTAGGCCGACTTAGGCTTGGAGGACCAAATAAGGATGGTCCCCTCCCCATGTAGGATGATCAGTTTGTGTGTTTGGAACCATTAGGATATCCATCTTAGTACCCATTGTGTTGGTCTATAGCCCTTTACCTAGATTCTATCTAGATCACCATCTAAGCTCCATATAGGGAGTGCATGTGTGGATAGAACCATCTATATATTGTTTAGTGTTTGAGTTACATTGTATTAGAGTTATGAGTTTTGAGTTGAATTGAGTTGAGTTCATCTTCTACTCATCTTGTGTCTACTTTCCATTACCACCATATCTCTTGTGTTATTCCCATGAGTAACTATATCTCTCTTTCTATCTAACCTTGATCTTATGTGTGTGTTGTGGTAACCTCTACATGGCATTAGAGTTACACCACTAGCCCACCACTCAGTCATTATTCATTGATTTTTCTTTTTTTCCTACAATTCCATGGATACTTTTTTTACAAAGATTAAAGATTTGAAGGAGAAGTTGATTTCTGGTGATGGAGTCTTGCCAGACAATTCACTCTTGTAGAATGCTCTGAACCCTCTTCCAGATTCATGTCAGAGTTTTGCTTGTACTCTTCGATTGATGATGAAAGGCAATCAAAATGCCTTAAAATTTGAGAAGTTAGTCTCTATTTTGTTGCATGAAGACCAATTGAGGTAGAATAGGCACATTATGCATGTTGCAGATTAAGCTTTCCTAGCTAGTCAAAAGGGCAAAGGTAAATGGAGTTCATCTACTAGTAAGCAAAAATATGCTAATTCTACACAATCAAAGAAAGATGAGAAAAATTAAAAAAAAAACACTTTTTTTTGAAAATAGTGTAAAGGAAATTATCATGTCATAAAGAGTTGTCCAAAACTTGATGCAAAAGAGGCAAAGAAGAAAGAGGTTGGAATGGTTGTTGTAGAGGCATCTACACCTAAAACAGAGTCTGCTAATATTGTGTTGAATGAAGAATGGGTATTTACTATTTTTTGTAGTTATGACCCATCTTCTCATGAGAAGCGTATGTCTACAGTAGACTTAGATGTTTGGTACTTTGATAGTGGGGCAACCAAACATATTATCTCACAGTGCAGTTTCTTCACTTCACTTGAGCTTGCCCCTACATGGAATATTGCCACATGCACCAACAACTCCTCTTATCCTATCATGGGAGTTGGTAAGATCATTCTGACTATTGATGACAGTAGTTCTTTTACATTGTTGGATGCTTTATTTGTGCCAAGGATCAAGAAAAATCTATTATCAGTTTAAGCATTAGTCAAGATCGACTTGGTTGTAAAATTTGTTGATGATAGATGTACAGTTCATGATTTGCCAAAAGGCAATGTCATTATTGCTTTTGGCATTTTATGTCGTGGGCTATATAAGCTTGAAGATTATGTAAATTTTGTGAATGACTCAATATGTGCAGTTCAAGATTCTCAGGCTATGTCAAATGCCAAGCGTTGACATGCATGCTTTGGTCATTTGAATTTTGCTAGTTTGCTATGCCTATAGAAATATGACATGATGTCCTCTCTGCGCAAACTTGAGGCACCTTGTAAACATATTTGTGAAGGCTATATTTTGGGCAAAATGCAACATTTCTCATTCCCAAAAGATGGTTCTGTTTGAGCTACTCAGAATTGTAGCTTGTTCACAGTGATGTTTATGGTCGTATGCAAACACCTTCTTTTGGGAACTACATTTACTTGATTTTTCCACGCATCCATGTGTGTATCCATTGAAAGCAAAGTTCAAAGTGTCTGTGTGCTTCAAATAGCTTCCGGTAATGGTTGAAAATCTATCAGCATGCAAAATGGGCACTCTCCATTATGATCGAGGGGGGAATATATGTATTCTGATTTTAATACATTTCAAGCTGAACGTGGGATAAAACATCAATGTATAGTGTTGTATACATCTCAACGGACTGGAGTCGTTGAAAGAAAGAATAGTTCACTCATGGAAATGTTGGAGTTAGACGTCTGCAGAAGCACGCGAATAGCACAAGGAAGAAGAAGAAGCTTGGAGCACAAACACACAATACTGAATGTATTACTAGAGAATGTACAAAGATAAGTAGCCCATTAGGGCAATAGGCATATATACAAGCCGGGGGAAAAAAACCTCCTAAAGAGGGAAAAAAGTGCCCCGGCGGTCCTAGTGTGTTCACACACATCACTACCTAAATATATCAACAAATCCCCCCTGGGAGTGATGCAGTGAACAAGGAGCTGGCACTCATGTATAAGGAAGTGCCAAGCTATGTGGAAATCACTCCACAAAAGGAAGTAAGCCCAAATCTTTGCGGAAAGCTTCAAACTTCTCCCTAGGCAGAGCCTTCGTGAAAAGGTTTGCAATGTTCTCCTCCGTGGGCACATATGCCAAGCTGATCTCCCAAGTAGAGAACCTCTCCCTGACATAGTGATAATGCACCTCAATGCGCTTAGTGCGAGCATGGAACATAGGGTTCCTTGCAACTGCCAATGCGCTTTGACTGTCAATGAAGATGGTGGTGGCAGAAGACTGACCAACACCCAAATCATCCATAAGGCGTCTGAGCCACACACACTCAACAGTCCCTATGAAAGCTGCCCTATACTCAGCCTCACAACTGGAAGTGTCCACAATAGGCTGCTTCTTGCTCAACCAAGATATACATGAGCTACCAAGCATGAAGCAAAAGCCACTAATGGACACACGAGTGTCATAGCAACCAGCCCAATCAGAGTTAGAAAAAGCATGCAAATCTAGCGGTAGTGATCCCCCCTTGGGATAAAACAACCCAAGTAGCCGAGTACCACTCAAGTAGTGAAAGATGCGCTTAACCGCCTGCCAATGCTTCACTCCTGGGCAATGCATAAACCTGCTAATCTGTGAGACAGCAAATTGAATATCTGGCCGAGTAATGCATAAGTAAATCAAGCATCCAACAGCTTGCTGATAGAGAACAGCATCAAATGCATCTCTAGCATCATGAAGACTCAATTGTAAACCTGTCTCCATAGGAGTGGCAATAGGCTTACAGTCTTCAAGGCCAAAATGTTGCAATAATGTGTCAATATATTTCATTTGACACAAAGCCATTCCACCATCAACTTGCATAAACTGAATGCTCAAATAGTGATGCAAATGCCCCAAATCAGACATCTCAAATGAGGCAGCAAAAGCCTTGAAATCAGCAATATGCTTCTCAATAGGACTAGTGAGCAGCATGTCGTCAACATAGACAACAATGATCATAAGCACATCATTAGCATGCTTAACATATAAGGTGCTTTCAGTTGGACTGTTCTCAAAACCATGTGCAACGAGATAGGCATGTATCTTCTCATACCAAGCACGTGGTGCTTGCTTTAAACCATATAATGCCTTTTTTAACGTGCACACATGGTTTTCATGCCCTTTTTGCACAAAGCCACGGGGTTGAAAAACATACACTTCTCATGCAAGTCACCATTCAGAAATGTTGTTTTCATGTCCAACTGATGTACATTCCAACCATGATGGGCTACAAGTGCACAAATACTTCGAACAGTAGTCATACGACATGTAGGTGCAAAGGTCTCATCAAAATCAATGCCTCTTTCCTGCGCATAACCCTTTGCAACAAGCCTAGCCTTATACCTGTCAATTGTACCATCAAGTTTACGCTTCAACTTGTATACCCACTTAGTGCCAATGGCCTTCTTGCCAAGAGGCAAGTCACATAAAGACCATGTACCATTCTTCATTATAGCATCATATTCAGATTGCATAGCAGCCATCCAATTTTTTGAATTCTGTGCTTCATCAAAAGAAACAGGCTCATTCTCATCATAGAGACTAGACACAACCATAGCATAGCAATCTAATGCAAAGGATGCACTACGAGAGCCTGAATGAGTACGATATGACAAAGGTGCATCTAATTTGCTGTCACACAAAGTTTGCACCAGCCATTTTGGCATAGTTTTTGCCTGCTCAATATTAGCTCTCTCATCAACAAGTGCATCATGTAAATCTACATCAGAAATGGAATGATCTGCATCATCATATGAAACCTGCAAAGGTTGAGAAGTTGCCTCATTAGGACCAGCACTAGACTGTCCACCTGTAAAAAGAGGCATCAAAGTATCATACATGTCTTTGGAGCTAATAGATGTCTCCTTAATACATGAAAGCAATGACTGAATAGCATCTTCCACAAAGACAACATCACGGCTAACCAGAATGCGTTTAGTTAGTGGATGATACAGACGATAGCCTTTACTTTCAGAACTGTACCCAACAAAAATACATTTTACTGCCTTATCATCCAATTTTTTGCGATGTTGTTCAGGCACTAGTGCATATGCCAAACAACAAAAACATGCAGATGAGTAACAAATGGCTTGCGGTCATGCCAAGCCTCATATGGAGTGATAGACTGCAGCGCTTTAGTGGGACACCTGTTTAGTACATATGCTGCACACATGATAGCCTCAAGCCAGAAACTATGAGGTAAAGCCTGAATCTTGACCATACACCTTGCCATCTCCATGAGAGACCTATTCTTCCATTCAACAACTCCATTCTGTTGAGGTGTATACGGCACTGTACACTGGTGTTTTATCCCACGTTCAGCTAGAAATGCATTAAAATCAGAAGACATATATTCCCCCCCTCGATCAGAACGGAGGGTGCCCATTTTACATGCTGATAGATTTTCAGCCAAAACCAAAAATTGTTTGAAGCACATGAACACTTCGAATTTTGCTTTGAGTGGATATACCCATGCATGCCTGGAAAAATCATCAATGAAAGTCACGAAGTAAAGGTAATTTCCAAAAGAGGGTGTCTACATAGGACCACAGACATCACTACGTACAAGCTGCAATTTCTGTGTAGCCCGAACTAAACCATCTTTTGGAAAGGAGGAACGTTGCATTTTGCCCAAAATACAGCCTTCACAAACATGTTTTCCTGGTGCCTCAAGTTTGGGCAAAGAGGACACCGTTTCATATTTCTGCAGGCATAGCAAACTAGCAAAATTCAGATGACCAAAGCGTGCATGCCAAAGCTTTGCATCTGACATAGCCTGAGAATCATTTACTGCACATGCCAAATCATTTTCAGATCTTTCATAGTCTATGAGCTTATACAGCCCACGGCATAAAATGCCAGAAGCAATAATCACATCGCCATTTGACAGATCATGAATTGTACACCTGTGATCAACAAAATTCACAACCAAGCCAATCTTGGATAATGCAGAAACTGATAACAAGTTCTTTTTGATCCCTGGCACAAATAAAGCATCTGACAAAGTGAAAGAACTACCATCAACAGTAGTCAAAATGATCTTACCAACTCCCATAACAGGATAAGAGGAGTTGTTGGCGCATGTAACACTATTCCCTGTAGGGGCAAGCTCAAGTAAAGAGAAGAAACTGCACTACGAGGTTATATGTTTGGTAGCCCCACTGTCAAAATACCAAACATCTTAGTCTACTGCAGACATGCACTGCTCATGAGAAGATGGGTCAAAACTGCAGACAGTAGTAAATGCCCATTCTTCTTCCTGCACAAGATTTGCACACTCTGTTTTTGGTGTAGAGGCCTATGCAACAACCATTCCAGCCTCTTTCTTCTTTGCCTCTTTAGCAACCAGTTTTGGACAGTTCTTTATGATATGATCATTCCCTTTACAGTACTTACAAAACAATTTTTGCTTTTCTTATTTCTTCTCATCTTTATCTTCCTTCTTTGAATATGCAGAATTAGCAGATTTCTGCTTACTAGTTGAAGAGCTCCATTTTCCTTTGCCCTTCTGACTAGCTAGGAAAGCTTGATCTACAACTCGCATAATGGACCTGTTCTGCCTGGAGTGATCTTCCTGCAACAGAACAGAGACTAACTCCTCAAATGATAAGGCATTCGGATTGCCTTTCATCATCAACCGAAGAGTAGAAGCAAAACTCTGATATGAATCAGGAAGACCATTCAGAGCGGTCTGCACAAGTGAGCTATCTGGTATAACGTCATCAGCAGAAATCAAATGTTCCTTCAAGTCTTTGATCTTCGTTAGGAAACTGTCCATAGAATCACCTTCATTCATGTGCTCACTCTCCAACTGTTTTCGGAGGTAAGCAACACGAGCCTCATTCCTAGCTTGGTACAATGTGGTAAGTGTATCCCAAGCATCCTTAGCTATTCTGCAAGAGTGAATATGAGGAATAATGGCACATTTGACAGACAAAGCTATCAATGCATGTGCCTGGGCATCTCTACCATCCCAGGGAATCTGCTCTACAGTAGGTGCAACAGAAACAACAACACAAATAGGAATCTGCGGAATATCATCTTCGACACCATCTTCATCAGCTCCAGCACGTGTATTTGCAGTACCTGTAGTCAGAGGTGTGACAGGACGTCTTTCAACACCCTGCACAATGTTCCACAATCCTTTTGCAATCAATACATTTCACATCATATAAGCCCACAATGGGTAGTTGGTACCATCCAACTTATCCTCAACAACCAACATATGAAATACATCACTGCTTTCAGCCATGGCCGGTGACTAAAATACGTTGATGCAGAAAATTGATTGTATCTCAAAAAGTTGAACAGAATTGCCCAGATGAGTTCTGCTAGACCTGTAGCAGACTTCAAGACGCTTAAACTGGCGAACAAAACTGGTATATACCTTTGGCACAAAAAGACGAAATAGCCTACACAAGCGCTATGATAGTGCGTTCGGAGGCCGAAACAAGCTCAGATTGCAATTTTGGCACCACAAGGCAAAGCTGTTTTGATCTTTGAAACACCTTGAGTATGCTCACCAAATTTCATGTGAATCTGAGACTGCAAACGAAGGAGTGTCGACGGTGCCCTAGATGAAGCGACGACCTGCTCTGATACCAATTGTTGGAGTTAGACGTCTGCAGAAGCACACAAACAACATAAGGAAGAAGAAGAAGCTTGGAGCACAAACACACAATACTGAATGTATTACTAGAGAATGTACAAAGATAATTAGCCCATTAGGGCAATAGGCGTATATACAAGCCGAGGGAAAAAAACCTCCTAAAGAGGGAAAAAAGTGCCCCGGTGGTCCTAGTGTGTTCACACACATCACTACCTAAATATATCAACAGGAAATGGTTAGGTGTATGGTCAAAAGTCAGGCTTTACCACATAGCTTCTGGCTTGAGGTTGTTATGTGTTTAGCATATGTACTTAATAGGTGTCCCACCAAAGCATTGCAATCTATCACTCCATCTAAGGCTTGGCATGTGTTGCTCTAGCACAATGGTAAGCATCACATTAAGAAGCTCCACCTCCTTAATGTCAATCTGCGGAAGAGATAGGAGTGATATGAAGATCGTGAACGTGAGATGTAGTGAGAGTGAAGGTGAGAAGCATAGAGATGCACACACGCATACACACACACAACGAAGAGGCAAGCAAGACACAATGGAAGGTTGAAAGTGGATGCTATTACTCAAGAACACTCTTACAAGCTCAAGCTCTCACTAACTCATACAAGTCTACACTAGCTAACCTAAAAAATGAGCTCTCTATCTCGATTTATAGTTTTTGACTAGCTTTGAACGGTTTCACATCTAGTGTCCGACATAGTTAAAAATTAGGTTTTAGATCCTATTTGAAGGTGTAAATGAGATCTAAAAATAACCAAAATTGGTACACTTGTTCTATCTAAGCTCCTCAAGCTCGAAGACTCCTCAGCTTGCACAAAATGGAGCTACTAATTACAAAAGTGGTTGTCCTATGATACATATGGTACAAGAGTAATGAAGATCACTATTGGGGTTGTGAGAAAGTAATATAAAACATATTTCTTGGAAAAAAATAGATTGCTTGGCTCCCCACGACTTCGTCATAATCTCCCTTCACATGCTTCCTCGTTCTCTATGCCTTTGGCTACTGCCAACACCCCCCTCCCTCTCGTGTATGTCGTCCTCAACAAAACCTTGTTGCAGGGTCAGTCGGATATAGTTTTGTAGGAGGTCATGAGGGAGGGTGTGCTCTGTGATGCGAATACCTTTTGCAAGATTAGCTTCCAATTTTTTCCAATCTATGGGCTGAGGTTCCTCTGGTGGTAGAAGTCGGTAGTGTGTGGAGTATACCAGTTGTTCACAAGCAAATAATTGAAGTAGGTGTGTGAGCCTGCTGATGAAAACCTCGGAATGGTACTTCCATAATTCGGTAGTGAACATCTCTTCAAATGTCATTTTATAGCATGCCGGTAAATACTTGATTCGACAATGCCAGCCATAGCACACCCGGAGCGATCGCATGGTGCTCATATCATATACCAGGTCTTGATTACCATGAGTAGGATTGCTCTTATGATACATAGTGTATGCCAGAGCATACTAGCTCTCAGGGTGCATAGCTAGATATATCTTTGGTTGAGAGGATGACTGATTTAGATGTTGATGAGTCAACGATCGTGCAGTCATTCTTGGATTTGCTCATGCTAGATATTGACATAGATATGTCAAGACATGTTGATCTTGATGATGGTGCTTTGGATGCCTTGGATAGAGGCATGGCTAACATGCTTAGGTTAGCCAGGATAGAACATGTTTTGTTAGCATTTGGGAGTCTGATGTACAAGTTGTTATGCTTGAGACCAGATATTGCAGTTGCTATTGGAGCATTTGCACTTGGAGTTGTCAGTCATTCAATGATTGGCACAGGCATAGAGTGAGTGGGAACTTTGCAGGAACTTCATCAGTTCTTGCACTAGTCAGATATGAGCTCGAATCTTATGGATATGAGTCTAGAGCAGTTTGAGGTGCATGGATACACCTTGTTCGAGGCGGTTGGTGTAGGATGATCTAGTATGGGTAGAGATCCGGACTCTTCCTGTACATTACTGTATAGTCCTACATCATTCTTTGTATGTGTTACCACTTATGGTTACATGGACCCTTAAGTGGGAGATTCTTGGGAATGTAAGGGTCACATGACCTTACCCCCATATTCATATATATACATCATATATAGAGCATTGCCTCAAGAGACATCATTATGTGGGTTTCGAGACTCCCACACATTTGTGCGTGTCTTTGCTCTCTTCTCTCTCCCTCCATCTCCTCTTTGCTTCTGTTGTTCTGCACACCAAAGCCCTTAAGGGAGCACAATATTTGGACCAAAAACCATCTGAAAGGGAGTTGCATTGAGTACGGTCTTATAGGCCACTCGATATGCCCAAACAATATGGTGTAACTGTTTCTCCCAATCTGAACGTTTGTTGTTCACAAGTTTCATCAATACATTACAAAGGATCTTGTTAGTGCTTTCAGCTTGACCATTGGCCTGAGGATGATATGGTGTAGATTTCTTGTGAATCACCATAAAATCTTGTAACAAATATTCAATGAATTGGTTTAGAAAGTGAGTTCCTCGGTCGCTTACTAGCTCTATAGGCAATCCATATCTTGTAAAGACATTTTCAAATAAGAATTTTGCAGTCGTGTGTGCATCATTCTTTTTTGTGGCCTTGGCCTCTACCCACTTGGTAAGATAATCTGTTGCAACTATGATGTATTTTGCATGAGTACCTTTTGCAGGGGGGTTAATGGGTCCTACAAAGTCTATACCCCACTTGGAAAATGCACGTCCTCCCATCATGGGTTTCAGTGGCATTTCATCTCCACGAGTAGGAAATTGGATTCTTTGGCACACATCACATCTCTTAACATAGGTATGTGCATCCATGTGAAGAGCGGGCCACCATAATCCTGCAAAGAGTATGGCTTTGATTATCCTATCGGGGCCAAAATGACCTCCTGCAACACCTTGGTGTGCAGTCTCTAGTATACTCAAACAATCGCTCTCATGAACACACTGTCTTAGGTATCCAATATCTCTTCCTCATTTGTATAGATTGTCGCCAATAACTGAATAGTCTTCCTCGTTTGCTAAGGTCATTCCTTGAGGGAATGTTTTCATCCTCAAAGTATGTCACTAAAGGTTCACTCCATTCTGGTGTGAGAGACATATGATATAATGTGGCATGTTCTACCTGTGGTCTTTCACAATAGACAGGGCATTCTCTACACAACTTGTAGACATCTGCTTCCATAGAAGGCCAATATACTCCTAGAATATGCAAAGTTTGCAATGTACGATGTTTTGAGTGATGTTTCTTTAATGCACCTTCATGTGCTAATTGCAACCAATTTGCATGTTTTGATTCGTCTACACAACAAGCAATAATCTTTTGATTATCCTGTTTATATATACTTCCTGCTATTATTTGATAACTTTGTGACCTGGTGATTTCTCCTTCTTTGATCCTAATCCTTGGATTTTTGGGTCCATATGTGAGAATAGGGACAATAGGCCTAGCCCATTCTGGTACTATCTCAAGGTTAAAGAAATATGCATCGGGTAGTTCATCTGCCATTCCTTGAGGAGCTTCTCCTGTGGTTAATCTTGAGAGGTGGTCAGCTCTAAGGTGTGTCTTTCCCTTCCTGGCTATGACTTCAAAGTCATACTCCATGAGTCATAGAAACCATCATATCAATTGTTCAGTATTACAAGGCTTATTGACTAAGTACAATAATGCTTGATGATCCGTGAAGAACTTGAACTTATTTGCCAACAAGTAATGCCTGAATTTCTTTACTACGTAGATCATTCCTAATCCTTCTCGTTCTATAGTGGTGTAATTTCTTTCTGCTGCATTCAACTTTCTGCTCACGTAAGCTATAGGGAGAACCATATTGCCCTCATTTGTAGGTTGTGCCAACACACATCCTATGGCATAGTTGGATGCATCCACATGTACATGGAATGGCTTACTCCAATCTAGGGTTGTTAATATTAGTGCTGAGCATAGGCATCATTTATGTTCATTGAATGAATTTTCAGATTCATCTGTCCATTCAAATTCAGTTAAAAGAGAGTATAGAGGCTTGGCTATGATAGCATACATATGTATGAATTATCTGTAATAACCTCAATGACCCATGAAGGCCTGTACCTCTTTTACGTTATTTGGTTGAGGTAGGTCTGCAATCACTTTCACCTTTTCTTCATCCATAGAAATTCCGTTCTTTCACACAATGTGTCCTAGAATTTTGCCTTGTCTGACTATGAAAACACACTTTTATGGGTTCATAAAAACCTGATATTCTTGACATTTGTCAAATACTTGCCTTAGTTCTGGGATATGAGTCTGCCTCGTATTCGAATGAGTACATATATCATCGACATAAACTTCCAAATTCTTGCGTAAGAATTCCTTAAAAACATGACACATAAGTCATTGAAAAGTGGCGAGTGCATTTGTTAGCCCAAATGGCATCACACGAAATGCAAAGATGCCCCATTCTGTGGCAAAAGCCGTCTTATGTTGATCTTCAGGAGCAATGGCTACTTGATTATAGCCTGAGAAACCATCAAGGAAGTTGTAAACTTCCTTGCCTGTGACTCTTTCCAATAAGTGTTCCGTGATAGGAAGAGGATAACTGTCTCTAATCATGGTGGCATTAACTTTTTTAAGGTTAATACACACGCACAATTTTCCACTTTTCTTGGGCACAACCACAATGGGGGATACCCATTCGGTATGCTCAATTTTGTAAATGAATCTTGCTTCTATCAAACGATCTATTTCTTCTTTAATCTTAGTAGCATGGTTATCATTGTATGTGTATGGTTTCTGTTTCATAGGTTTGGCATCTGGAATCATAGGGATTCTATGGGAGCATATATCTGGGTCTACTCCTTTCAAGTCTTTGTAGCTCCAAGCGAATACATCTCGATATTCCTGCAATAGGGCAATTAACGCTTCTTCTTCTTCACTAGTCAAATCATGCCCTATGTATGTACATTTTTTCTTCTCCTTCTTCCATGGTCACTATGATTTTTTTGGTTTTCTCTCGATTATCATATACTTCTCCAATGTCAGCTTTCCTTTTAGGCATTCGTACCATGATTCTTCTATCTTCTATTTCATATTTCTTGAAGTTCTCGGGTACTTCCATGAGTGGTTCTTCTTCTTCTATCTTAGGTGATTTGTTTCTCTTCTTTTTCTTACTCTCTGTATCTTTCATGAGTGACTCGCGTTGTTCGGTTTGACTTTCCTTTTCTTCTTCAAGGGTTTTGGCTTCTATAAAATAAAGATATTCCTCTTCTATGGAACAAAAGGGTTCCATGATGATGGATTTTAGGTCCTCATCACTATTCTCGTCTTGTTCTTGGGTCACTTCCATGCATTCTTCTAAGATAAAGTCTTCCTCGATAGGCTCAATAAAAAAAATGGAAATGTCGTATCCGTCTTCATCACAATGAGGGGTCTGTTGTTCTTTGTTCACTACTATGTCCATCGTCGCTAAGATTTCTACCCAACCGTAAGGCTCGAATTCCTCATCTTGAAATACTATAGGTGCATAAGCTAGGTCTTGAAGGGTTCGTGGATGTCGTTATGAGCCTAAGGTCCTAGCTTCTAATCGTTCTTCCTCTTGTTTTGCTACCTTACACATCCATAGATGAGTATCCTCGTGCAACCATGAGGGGTCTGATTCCATTGTGTCTTATGGATGGTGTGGGGTACATCTCGATGGGAATAGTCTTTAAGATTGACTTTGGTAGTCACTCTTAGATGTTGCAAGTACAAAGAATTAGTTACCCAATCTTGTACGATTTGCAACTGACGCATGAATGGTCATCCTAAAATCATCTTTTAAGCATGTTTTTTTCCCAAAATCACAAATGGTGAAAGTATGCTCAAACTCCACACCACAAGTGGTCAGAGATATGCCCTTGAAGCTTCATCTTGGTGGGTCTTAATGCTGGCTTATCCCAACATTTCCATAAGGCAGTGGTAGCGATGGCTACCCGGGCTCTTGAATCTAAGATGGCTTTGGTGGTGTAGCCCTTGTGGGTTATTGGAAGATAAATATTACCTTCCTCTCCCTCGCTCACACCTCCAATTTGTTCTACCGGTATCTCTGGTACCTTCTTGTGTGATCCTATATGTGAGGGAGCAATAGCAACCTCAGGGAATTGGTTTGCTACATGCTTCCACAATTCCGGTTTAATCTTTAACAAGTCCTCTAGAGTGAGATGGCACTATACTCTAGTGTTCTTGATCACTTCTGTGTTCTTAGGAATTACCAATTCTTCATTCCTCACTAGTATCGTGGGTGCTCTCATGCTGATAGACTTGGCTTCCCAAGGTCTTGTGAACTAAGGTAACTCTTGTAAAGAATTGGATTCAAAATCTATGTGTTCACTGAGTTGCTCTTCCTCTACATCATCATAAATAGAGGGGATGTCTTGGGGAAATTGATCTTGCAAGTCATCTATTTCTTGGATAGGAGGATGGGCTTCATGCTCTTTTCTCCATTTCTCTTCTTGGATTTCTCTTAGAAATTCGTGTGAATACTTATGTATGGAAGATAGGTTGTCGTCAACCTTTGTATTTGGCACTTGAGACAAGGATGGTGCATTCCTTTCCTGTGTCTCAGAAATAATAGGGTTCCTTTGCAGATTCTTTTTCTCATTGCTATTGATCAAGTATTCTAACAACTTGAGTAGTCGTTGAAAGTGTAATTGGGGTTTTGCCATGTTATTCCGATTAAGATAACGAGAGGCTTCAAACATAGTTTCTGCTAATTCTACCATCTTCATGCAGAGTTTAGTTCTCTCACTTTTCTAAATTTGCTCGTGGATAGTTCTTACTCATTTCAGCTACCTGGGGTCCTTCTTTTAATTTTGCTTGATATGCACGAAACATCATGTCTAGGTTTTTTGGTATGGGTTCAGCTAGAACTGATCCTAATCTCTGAGCTAGATTCTCCCAATTAGATTCTTGCAAAATCAATTCTAGGATTTTGGCTCTAGATTTCTTGAGACTTCCTTCCAATTTAGTTATCTTTTACTCCACTTCCTCTTAATTCTTTCTATGGAATCTTCCCACAATTTTGTCTTTTTATTCAGGCTCTCCAACTTCATTAGTTTAGGCTACTTTTTTAGGATTAAGCTGTTGATTTCGTAAGAGTGCCTGGGCTCTTGTTATAGTTTGGATAGGCATGTATGTAAGGTTGGATCCATTCGCATTATGTACAATACCTATCACATTAATGGGTGTTACTTTTGAGGCATTAGCAGGGTTCTTTGGACAAGCTCTTATAATGTGCTCTTTACCACACTCGGCACAAAAACCTTGTATGTTATAGTATTGTGACTGTCCTGCTATCGGAGGATGTGGACAATCCTTGATGAAATGATCTTTTTGGCACCTAAAAGATGGTCCTCTAGGGCCCTGTAATGTGTGAAACAACACAAGGAATGATTTAATGTGACACTATACTAGAAAATCTCTTTGGTCACCATTAACTCATTGCCACTCCAAACTTTGAGAAAAGATTGCTTAAAATGAAAACTTTGCTTCTAGAGAAATTTCTAGTCACTCAAATGCCATACCTTCAGTATTTTTCTATTTTCTCTTAGCACAAATATTATTTCTCCAAGATCTTTTAATGGATGAAACTAGAAGAGTAGAGCTTTCCAACAAGCTATTATTTGCAAGAAACAGATCTCTAGAACTCAAGTTATGGCCTGCACAAGATCACCCTGTATGAGTTATCAAAATTGGAAATTTTGCTTCTTTTAGTAAAAATGACTATCTAAAAATGAAAATTCCATGCCTAGCATCGACTTGCAACCAAAAGTCGATGCCAGGCATCAACTTTGTGCTTTTTCAGCCACTTTTTAGTTCCTAAAATAGGCATGTGAACACAAGGTATGAACAAAACCACTTTTATGTGGGAAGTCGATGCCAGGCATCGACTTTATGCTGAAACTCGATGCCAGACATCGAGTTGCTCCACAAAGCTCATTTTTTTAAAACGTTTGACAACACATAAAACTCAGAGAATGAAAATAATGACTTATCAGCACAAACTCGATGCCAAGCATCGAGTTGCTTGGAAAACTTCAACTTTTGAACTCATCACATAGTAAGCAAGCATGGAGATGATGGAGAGAGTCTCATACACAGAAGTTTACTTAGTCCTTCTCATAGCTATGAAAAACTAAAAAGTTTATAGGTGCTTTCTCACTCAGAGAAGCCCGACTATACTCAGTCATACAAAATGAACTTTTTCTCACTCTAACTACTTCTCTTCCACTTCCTCTCTCTCAGCGTCAGTTGATACAAACTAACTTATATAGATTTTCTCATTCTCGTGACTTTTAAAAAACTTCTAGAACTAAAGTGAACTAACTTTACAAATATAATACACTTGTGAATTTGTCCCTTCACATAGGCATGTGGTTTTCTTCTAAAGCTTTGACCTTCAAATGTATGTCCAATTAGTGATTGTTTCTCCAACATCTCCCCCTCAATCACTAATTAATATTCTATGTTTCTTCATATCATCTTCTTTTCTTCTACTCCTACCATGCTTTTGAATCTGCTGGTCTTCACACCATCCAAGCTCTTTGTCATTATGTCTGCTATCTAATCTTTTTTAGAAATGTACTCCACTTCAATTTCTTTCTCCATTACCTTTTCTCTTAGGAAATGATAATGTATCTCTATATGTTTTGTTCTTGCATGAAATACTGGATTTGCTGCAAGATAAAGTGAACGCATATTATCTCCATGTATTGTAGGTGTAGGTTTTGAACAATATCTGCATCCATATGACCTCCTTAGCTGCTTCCACAAGTCCTTTGTACTTAGCTTTAGTTGATGATAATGCTACTGTATGTTGTTTCTTTGAACACCAACTTACAAGCTTATCACCAATGTATATCATGTAGCCATGAGTTGATCTTCTGTCATCCTGATTACCTACCAAGTCTGAGTCACTATAAGCTCTCAACTTCAAATCTAATGTAAAAGGATAATACAATCCTTCCTTTATAGCTCCTTTTATATATATGAGAACTCTTTGACCTGCAATCCAATGTGGGTCCTTTGGACAATGCATGAATTGTGGCAAAACTCCCACTGCATAACTAAGATCAGGTCGTGTTAGTGTAGCATAAATCAAACTACCCACAAGAGATTGATACTTACTCATATCTTTGTATTATGCACCATCATATTTATTGAGCTTGTGATTAACTTCAAGTGGAGATGAAGCTTCTCTACAATTTTCCATACCAAAATTCTTTAACAGGTTTGGAAGATACCTTTCTTGTGATACATATATGCCATGATCTGTATAAGTGACTTCCATTCCAAGAAAGTATGATAACTTTCCTAGATCATTGATCTTGAACTCTTTCTCAAGTAATCTCTTTACCTCCTTAATACCTTCATCTGAAGTACCTCTGATTATAATGTCATCTACATAAATACAAATGTAGATTGTGCCTTTCTCTATTCTTTTGATGAGTAGACTTGGGTCTGCTTTTGAACTTTGATATCCAAGATCATTGAGATACATCACCAGTCTATAGTTCCATGCTCTTGGAGCTTGTTTCAATCCATAGAGTGCTCTTCTCAATCTGCAAACAAAATTTGGATACCAGGAATCTATAAATCCTTGAGGTTGTTCCATGTATACCTCATCTGATATGTATCCATTCAAGAATGCATTCTTTATATCTAGTTGACTTAGATTCCATCCTTTTGAAATTGTAATAGCAATTATTGTCCTTATAGTCGACATCTTAGCTACAGGACTAAATGTCTCATCATAATCTATGCCATAGGTTTGGGCATAGCCTTTCACCACTAGTCTAGCTTTGTATCTAGCTATACTTCCATCTGCAAGCTTCTTCACTTTATAAACCATTTATTTCCAATTACTTTCTTACCATTCAAGTTCCCATGTCTTGTTCTCCTTTAGTGCATTGAATTCTTCCTTCATTGCATCTTCCCATTGCTTCTTACCTTTTGCTTCATCATAGTTCTGAGGTTCTTCATCATCTTTGACCATATATGCATAGTTCTTATGAGTTATGTAAGAAGTATCATAAGAATACCTTTTTGGTTGCCTTCTAGTCCTGCTTGACCTTCTTGGTTCACATTCTTCATAAGTGTCTGGATACACTTCTTCATCAAATATAGGAGCTTCTTCATTTCTTCTTTTAATCCACTTCTGGATGTACTTGCTTGCATATAGCCTTCATCTTCATTTACCTGCACAATTGATTTTCCTTTCTCACATCTTCTTACCTCTTTTTCAAATTCTTCAGCTGTATGACTTTGATCTGCATACCAACTTTTCTGTTCATCAAATGTAACATCTCTAGAAACAAGAAATTGTTTGGTTAGAAGATTCCACAACCTGTAACCTATCTGCTTTTCATCATAACCAATGAACACATATTTTTCTGCCTTTGGTTCAAGTTTATGTCTAAGTTGTGATGGCACATAAGCATATGCAATTGATCCAAACACTTTACAATGATCTAGTGTTGGTTTCTTACCCCACCAAGCTTCATATGGAGTCATTCCATTTAGAGCTGCACATGGTAATCTATTCACAAGATATGTAACTGTATTTACAACCTCAGCCCAAAGATAATTTGGACAATTCTTCTCTTCGACATAGCTCTACAAAACTCAACCAAAGTCCTGTTTCTTCTTTCTGCTACACCATTTTGTTGTGGTATATACCTACATGTTATTTCTCTCTTAATACCTACATTCCAAAGATAATCATTGAACTCTTGGGAGAAGTATTCTCACCCTCCATCAGACCTCAATCTCTTAAGCTTTTGACCTATGACTCTCTCTGCATATGCATGAAAATGCTTGAAAGCTCCAAACATTTCTGATCTTTCCTTCAAAACATACAGAGTTATCCATCTTGTAGCATCATCAATCAAAAGAACATAATACCTTGAGCCACTGATAGATCCTTATTTTGTTGGTTCCCATACATCTGTATGAATGAGCTCTAGTACTCCATCATGTTTGAATCCTTTCTTTTAAAATGGTAACCTGTGTGCTTTACCCATTTGATATGCTTCACATTCATAAACCATATACTACTCTGCACATTTGGTAGTCCTAGTACAAACTGATTTGCAACCATAGCTTTGATTCCTCTTTCATTGAAATGACCTAATCTCTTATGCCAGAGATCAAGTTCTGTAATAACTTCACCACGTGTGAGCAAAGCTTGACCAATGTTCCCTTGCACTCTTAAAGTAAAGAGTCTACCTTCTTTCTTACCACAGACAATCTGATTATATCCATTCTCTGGATCTTCAACAAATACTCCTTCATTTGTAAACCTGACTTGAAAACTTTTTTCAACTATCTGTCCCACACTAATCAAGTTTTTAGGTATTGTGGGAACATACCAAACATTTGTTAGCAAATCTGCTCCACTCTTGCATTTCACTTTTCCAATTGAATGTACACTATTTCTTGTATTATCACCTGTTTGAACTGTATGACTAGATATGCCTTTTTCCAATTTTGACATCAATTCTATGTTTCTTGACAAATGATTAGACCATCTAGAGTCAATGTAAAATACCTTTAGATCTTCTTTATCTGATGTGCAGATTGAGTTCATCATCAATGATGAATGACCTTCATTCTATGTGTCATTTGCATAATTGTAGTAGGTTGTGTTGTAGGACTGATTCTGTCCCCAACTTCTTCCTCCACCTCTATCATAGCCTCCTCTTTGATTTTTTCTACCTCTCTGAGAGTAACTTTGATATCTTCCACCTCGGCCTCTACTATTGTTGTTTTGATTTTGGTTTGATCTTTGTTGATTATGCCAGCAGTCATGAGCCAAATGATTACCCAATCCACAGATCTAGCAAGCCTTCTTATTGTTATTCTGATTACCTCTTCCTCTTCCAAAGCCTCTTGCTCTTCCTCTGCATGTGCCTCTACCTCTTACATAATAAACTTGAGAACTTGACTCTTCTTCATCCTTTGCTTTACCTTTATCTCCTTTCTTCTTGTTCTTCATGTACATTGCAGAACTTTGTCCTTTATCTCCATCTCCCTGCAAGTCTTGCTCATATGTGAGCATCAAACCAAGTAATTGATTCAAATCTGGAACATAATGATTCAAAGAGAATTTTGTTGACAAGAGAAAAGGTTTCCACCTTTCATCTCCTCTTAAAACTACAAGCAATTGAGCAATCAATCTGTAATCTTGAACATCTTCATCTATAGATCCTAGACTATCTAGTAGATCCTTCATCTTAGTGACATAATCACTAATACTTTGACTTGGCTTCTTCTTGAATGTTGTAAACTCTGACCATAGACTTGCTTTCCTTACTTTGGTGGTGCTCTAGAAATGATACTCCAATGCATTCCATATTTCTTCAGATGATTCCAATCCTCTGATGTGTGGTAGCAAATGATTTGAGATTGTATTGTAGATGTAAACCTTTGCACTTGCATCCTTCTTCTACCAATGCTTCAAAGCATCAAGTTCCTTTTTCTTTGGTCGGATTTCATCTTCCAATACTGGCTTCTCTTCTTCACCTGTTACATATACCATGAGATCCTTACTCATAAGTAAGGGTTCCATTCTCATTACCCATGCGGGGTAATTATCTCTGTCCAGTTTGTCAATGGAGATATGATCTACCATGCTGCTTTCCTTCTGCTACAACCTTTTGAGCTTAAAGGATAAAGGATAATACCTTTTGAAGTTCTTTGTGTATAAAGATACCTTTGAAGTAACCTTTTGATTCCTTGTGTGTTTGAATGCTTCAGCTTTCAAACTTTAATGAAAACTTTTCAAAACTTCTCGTAACTTTGTCGCCTTCTGCTCTTTAGGACCTTTCTGCTCTGATACCACTTGTTGATGTGTGAAACATCACAAGAAATGAATTAATGTGACACTAGACGAGCTCTATGGTCACCATTAACTCATTGCCACTCCAAACTTTGAGAAGAGATTGCTTAAACTGAAAACTTTGCTTCTACAGAAATTTCTAGTCACTAAAATGACATACCTTCAATATTTTGCTAATTTCTCTTAGGAAAAATATATTTTCTCCGAGATCTTTTGATACATAAAACTAGAAGTAGAGCTTTCCAACAAGCTATTACTTGCAAGAAACGGATCTCTAGAACTCAAGTTATGGCCTTCACAAGATCACCTTGTATGAGTTGTCAAAACTGGAAATTTTGCTTCTTTTAGTAAAAATGATTGTCTAAAAATGAAAATCGATTCCTAACATCGACTTGCAACCAAAAGTCGATGCCAAGCATCGACTTTGTGCTTTTTCAACCACTTTTTAGTTCCTGAAATAGGCACGTGAACACAAGGTATGAACAAAACCACTTTTATGTGGGAAGTCGATGCCAGGCATCGACTTTATGCTGAAACTCGATGCCAGACATCGAGTTGCTCCACAAAGCTCATGTTTTTAAAACATTTGACAACACATAAGACTCAGAGAATGAAAACAATGAGTTATCAGCACAAACTCGATGCCAAGCATTGAGTTGCTTGGAAAACTTCAACTTTTGAACTCATCACATAGTAAGCAAGCATGGAGATGATGGAGAGAGTCTCATACACAGAAGTTTACTTAGTCCTTCTCATAGCTATGAAAAACTCAAAAGTTTACAGGTGCTTTCTCACTCAGAGATCTATACTCAGTCATACAAAATGAACTTTTTCTCACTCTAACTACTTCTCTTCCACTTCCTCTCTCTCAGCGTCAGTTGATACAAACTAACTTATATAGATTTTCTCATTCTCATGACTTTTAAAAAACTTATAGAACTAAAATGAACTAACTTTACAAATATAATACACTTGTGAATTTGTCCCTTCACATAGGCATGTGGTTTTCTTCTAAAGCTTTGACCTTCAAATATATGTCCAATTAGTAATTGTTTCTCCAACACTGTGGTCTTTGTTGTCTTAACTGGGGCCGCGGATTAGGGTTCATATACATAACATTAGCATAGTCAGGCTCCCAACTGGGTTTCAATGGTGGACTATCGTATTGATATGTTTCCACATGTTCTAGTGACTCTATGCAATATGCAGGAGGACTATCTACATGGGTTGAGTCAAAACTGTTAGAATTAGGGTCACTTTCTATGATCAGGGATGAAGAAGGCACTAAAACCCTATTGAGGTTTTCTTCTGCAGTAGCGTATTTGACTGGGATGACGTTAGCTAGTGGGGATGGCTGTTGAGCTAAAATGGGTTGTGGTCTCTGTTGAGCCTGATAAGGATAATTCTGTGGAGGCCTATAGTAATGAGGCTGAGCATTGTATTGACCTTGATATCTCCCTGGTTGGGGGTATGTTTGCAGGTAGTTCTATCATACTACTTGTTTGTTGTATGGGCAATCTTGAGCCATGTGATTTGTATATCGTCTCTCAATCGTACAGTATTGGCCACTAGGGTTGGCTTGAGGTTGTGCCACATTTGGGCACACATTTTCCATATGATCACCAACACAGGTGTAACAACACTTGTCTGTTGTTAACCTAGGCATCTGTTTGCTAGAAACTCCTAGTTTCTGGGCCACCTTTTCTGCTAGGTCCTCTATCGAGCTAGAAAGTTTTGAGGATGCTAGAGATGAACAATCTGAGTCCTTATAGACCTTTGAGAGTTCCAACTCATCTCCTAGATTGTCCTCAATGTCTATGCAAATTCTTATACATTGCTCTAGCGTTCTGGGTTCCTTCAAATATACATAGGAGCAGAGTTTAGAGCTTAAGAGGCCATCTAAAAACAATGACACTTGCTTGGCCTATGAGGGTAGTTCTTGCATTGGGCATCTCTCAATGTATTGTCTAAACCTATGTCTTGCCAATCTAACTGTTTCTTGAGGGGTTTGTTTGAAGTTATGAATCAACGAAGAAGTATCATGTCTGATTCCACTTTTAGAAAATTCCGTGATGAATGACTCTAACAAGTGATGAATATCCCTAAATTGCCTTTGTTGCAATGGTTGGAACCAAGTTAATGCCGTGTTCTTTAATGTTAGTCCAAACGCATTATATTGCATGAACATGTCTTCTACTTGCTTTGCTCTTAATACCTGCTTAGGGTCTCTTGTCCCATCAAAGTAGTTTTTCATTGATTTTACTAATTGAGTGGGTCTTAGTACCATGGGGTGTTCACCTGGTCTGTGTAGAGGAAAATAATCTCTACCACCCGGTATTCTTGGTTCCCTTTGTCTTTCCAATCTATTGGTGTCCATGGTGGCTCTTCCCCTCCCTATGGGGTGAGTGAAACTTACTTCTTGGTTTCTCTTTGTTCTTCTCTCTTGTTGGAGTTAGACGTCTACAGAAGCACGTGAACAACACAAGGAACAAGAAGAAGCTTGGAGCACAACACACAATACTGAATGTATTACTAGAGAATGTACAAAGATAAGTATCCCATTAGGGCAATAGGCGTATATACAAGCCAGGGGAAAAAAACCTCCTAAAGAGGGAAAAAAGTGCCCCAGCGGTCCTAGTGTATTCACACACATCACTACCTAAATATATCAACAAATCCCCCCTGGGAGTGATGCAGTGAACAAGGAGCTGGCACTCATGTATAAGGAAGTGCCAAGCTATGTGGAAATCACTCCACAAAAGGAAGTAAGCCCAAAGCTTTGGGGAAAGCTTCAAACTTCTCCCTAGGCAGAGCCTTCGTGAAAAGGTCTACAATGTTCTCCTGCGTGGGCACATATGCCAAGCTGACCTCCCCAACAGAGAACCTCTCCCTGACATAGTGATAATGCACCTCAATGTGCTTAGTGCAAGCATGGAACACAGGGTTCCTTGCAACTGCCAACGGCCCTGACTGTCAGTGAAGATGGTAGTGGCAGAAGTCTGACCAACACCCAAATTAGCCATAAGGCGTCTGAGCCACACACACTCAACAGTCGCTGTGAAAGCTTCCCTATACTCAGCCTCACAACTAGAAGTGGCCACAGTAGGCTGCTTCTTGCTCAACCAAGATATACATGAGCTACCAAGCATGAAGCAAAAGCCACTAGTGGACACACGAGTGTCATAACAACTAGCCCAATCAAAGTAAAAAAAAGCATACAAATCTGGCGGTAGTGATCCCCCCTTGGGATAAAACAACCCAAGTAGCCGAGTACCACTCAAATAGCGAAAGATGTGCTTAACTGCCTGCCAAAGCTTGACTCCTGGGCAATGCATAAACCTGCTCATATGTGAGACAACAAACTGAATATTTGGCCGAGTAATGCATAAGTAAATCAAGCATCCAACAGCCTGCTGATAGAGAACAACATCAAATGCATCTCCAGCATCATGAAGACTCAGTGTAAACCTGTCTCCATAGGAGTGGCAATAGGCTTACAGTCTTCAAGGTCAAAATGCTGCAATAATGTGTCAATATATTTCGTTTGACACAAAGCCATTCCACCATCAACTTGCATAAACTGAATGCCCAAATAGTGATGCGAATGCCCCAAATCAGACGTCTCAAATGAGGCATGCAAATCCGCCTTAAAATTAGCAATATGCTTCTCAATAGGACCAGTGAGCAGCATGTCGTCAACATAGACAACAATGATCAGAAGCACATCATTAGCACGCTTAACATATAAGGTGCTTTTAGTTGGACTGTTCTCAAAACCATGTGCAATCAGATAGGCATGTATCTTCTCATACCAAGCACGTGATGCTTGCTTTAAACCATATAATGCCTTCTTTAACCTCCATACTTGGTTTTCATGCCCTTTCTGCACAAAGCCACGGGGCTGAAAAACATACACTTCTTCATGCAAGTCACCATTCAAAAATGTTGTTTTAATGTCCAACTGATGTACATTCCAACCATGATGAGCTGCAAGTGCATAGATGCTCTGAACAGTAGTCATACGGCATGTAGGTGCAAAGGCCTCATCAAAATCAATGCCTCTTTCCTGTGCATAACCCTTTGCAACAAGCCTCGCCTTATACTTGTCAACTGTACCATCCGATTTACGCTTCAGCTTGTATACCCACTTAGTGCCAATGGCCTTCTTGCCAAGAGGCAAGTCACATAAAGACCAAGCACCATTCTTCATTATAGCATCATATTCAGATTGCATAGCAGCCATCCAATTTTTTGAATTTTGTGCTTCATCAAACAAAACATGCTCATTCTCATCACAAAGACTAGATGTAGCCATATCATAGCAATTTGATGCAAAAGAGGCGCTATGAGAGCCTGAACGAGTATGATATGACAGAGGTGCATCTATTTTGCTGTGATGCAAGGTCTGCAACAATCATTTTGGCATAGTTCTTGCCTGCTCAATATCAACTCTGTCATCAATAAGTGCATCATGTACATCTGCATCAGAAATGGAATTATCTGCATCATCACATGAAACCTGTAAAGGCTGAGAAGTTGCCTCATTAAGACTAGCACTAGACTGTCCACCTGTATAAAGAGGCAGCAAAGTATCATACATGTCTTTGGAGCTAACAGATGTCTCCTTAGTACATGAAAGAAATGGCTGAATAGCATCTTCCACAAAAACAACATCACGGCTAACTAGAATGTGTTTAGTCTGTGGATGATACAGATGATAATCTTTACTTTCAGAACTGTACCCAACAAAAATACATTTTACTGCTTTATCATCCAATTTTTTGCGATGTTGTTCAAGTACTAATGCATATGCCAAACAACCAAAAACACATATGTTGTTCAGGCTTGCGGTCATGCCAAGCCTCATATGGAGTGATAGATTGCAGCACTTTAGTGGGACACCTGTTCAGTACATATGCTGCACACATGACAGCCTCAAGCCAGAAACTATGTGGTAAAGCCTGACTCTTGACCATACACCTGGCCATCTCCATGAGTGACGTGTTGTTTCGTTCAGCAACTCCATTCTATTGAGGTGTATACGGCACTGTACACTGGTTTTTTATCGCACGTTCAGCCAAAAATGCATGAAAATCAGAAGACATATATTCGCCCCCTGGATCAGAACGGAGGGTGCCCATTTTACATGCTGATAGATTTTCAGCCAAAACCAAAAACTGTTTGAAGCACATGAACACTTCGGACTTTGCCTTCAATGGATATACCCATGCATGCCTGGAAAAATCATCGATGAAAGTCACGAAGTAAAAATAATTCCCAAAAGAAGGTGTCTGCATAGGACCACAGACATCACTATGTACAAGCTGCAATTTCTGAGTAGTCCGAACTGAACCATCTTTTAATAAGGACGAACGCTGCATTTTGCCCAAAATACAGCCTTCACAAACATGTTTTTCAGGTGCCTCAAGTTTGAGCAAAGAGGACACCATTTCAGATTTCTATAGGCATAGCAAACTAGCAAAATTCAGATGACCAAAGCGTGCATGCCAAAGCTTTGCATCTGGCATAGCCTGAGAATCATTTACTGCACATGCCAAATCATTTACAGATCTTTCATAGTCTATAAGCTTATACAACGCACGACATAAAATGCGAGAAGCAATAATCACATCGCCATTTGACAGATCATGAATTGTACACTTGTCATCAACATATTTCACAACCAAGCCAATCTTGGCTAATGCAGAAACTGATAAGAGGTTCTTCTTGATCCCTGGCACAAATAAAGCATCTCACAAAGTGAAAGAACTACCATCAGCAGTAGTCAAAATGATCGTACCAACTCCCATAACAGGATAAGAGGAGTTGTTGGTGCATGTAACAGTATTCCCTGTAGGGGCAAGCTCGAGTGAAGAGAAGAAACTACGTTGCGAGGTAATATGTTTGGTCGCCTCACTGTCAAAATACCAAACATCTGAGTCTACTGTAGACATGCACTGCTCATGAGAAGATGGGTCAAAACTGCAGACAGTAGTAAATGCCCATTCTTCTTACTGCACAAGATTAGTAGACTCTGTTTTTGGTGTAGAGGCCTCTGCAACAACCATTCCAGCCTCTTTCTTCTTTGCCTCTTTAGCAGTCAGTTTTGGACAGTTCTTTATGATATGATCATTCCCTTTACAGTACTTACAAAACAATTTCTGCTTTTCTGATTTCTTCTCATCTTTATCTTCCTTCTTCGAATATGCAGAATTAGCAGATTTTTTCTTACTAATTGAAGAGCTCCATTTTCCTTTGCCCTTCTGAGTAGCCAGGAAAGCTTGATCTGCAACTCTCATAATGGACCTGTTCTGCATGGACTGATCTTCCTGCAATAGAATAGAGACTAACTCCTCAAATGATAAGGCATTTGGATTGCCTTTCATCATCAATCGAAGAGTAGAAGCAAAACTCTGATATGAATCAGGAAGACCATTCAGAATGGTTTGCACAAGTGAGCTATCTGGTATAACCTCATCAGCAGAAATCAATTGTTCCTTCAAGTCTTTGATCTTTGTTAGGAAATTGTCCATAGAATCACCTTCATTCATGTGCTCACTCTCCAACTGTTTTCGGAGGTAAGCAACACGAGCCTCATTCCTAGCTTGGTACAATGTGGTAAGTGTATCCCAAGCATCCTTAGCTATTCTGCAAGAGCGAATGTAAGGAATAATGGCATGTTTGACAGACAAAGCTATCAATGCATGTGTCTGTGCATCTCTGCCATCCCAGCAAATCTGCTCTGGAGTAGGTGCAACAGAAACCGCAACACGAACATGAATATGCAGAATATCATCATCTTTGACACCTTCTGCATCAGCTTCAGTACCTGCAGTTGTAACAATTGCAGGTGTGATAGGACGTTTTTCGACACCCTGCACAATGTTCCACAGTCCTTTTGCAACCAACACATGTCGCATCATATAAGCCCCTAACGGGTAGTTGGTACCATCCAACTTATCCTCAACAACCAACATACGGAATACATCACTGCTTTCAGCCATGGCCGGTGACTAAAATACCTTGATGCAAAAAATTGATTGTATCTCAAAAAGTTGAAGAGAACTGCCCAGACGAATTTTGCTAGACCTATAGCAGACTTTGAGACGCTTATACTGGCAAACAGAAACTGGTATATATCTTTGGCACAAAAAGATGAAATAGCCTGCACGAGCACTGCGATAGTGCGTTCAGAGGCCGAAACGAGCTCATATCGCGATTTTGGCACTACAAAGCGAAGCAATTTTGATCTCGAAAACAGCTGAGTATGCTCAGTAAAATTCGTGCGATTCTGAGACTACAACCGGAGGAGTGTCGACGACACCCTAGATGAAGCGACGACTTGCTCTGATACCAATTGTTGGAGTTAGACATCTGCGGAAGCACGCAAACAACACAAGGAAGAAGAAGAAGCTTGGAGCACAACACACAATACTGAATGTATTACTAGAGAATGTACAAAGATAAGTAGCCCATTAGGGCAATAGGCATATATACAAGCCGGGGGAAAAAAACAAATTTGTGTTCATGAGGGAGAGTACCTTCCCATATTAGAAATGGCTCATGTTGGAACAACTAGAGGTCATTTTGTAATCGACAAGACTGTTAAAATGATTCTCTACATAGGTTTATGATAGCGAACATTACACATGGATGCAAAGATGTATGTACAAAGTTGTGACATATGTAAATGAACTAAGTATCCAATCTAACAACATGACATGCCTCTGAGACCAATGATCAGTGTAAGAACTTTCTCTAGATGGGAAATCAACTTTATTGGACCCATTAAACCCCCAACAATGGGATCTCATGTTGATTATATCATAGTAGCAATTGACTACTTAACTAAGTGGGTAGAAGCCAAAGCCACTAGAAAGAATGATGCCCAGACAATAGCAAAATTTTTATTTGAAAATATTTTCACTAGGTATAAAGATAGTCAGTGATAGAGGAATGTACTTTATTAATGAATTCATTGAATCACTTATGAATTAATTCTTCGTGATTCATAAAAAGTGAGGATCCTATCACCCACAATCCAATGGAGAAGCCGAAAGTTCAAATAAGGTGTTATGCACAATTCTCACAAAGATAGTAAACAATGGAAGATTTGACTCGGATAAACAATTGCACCATGCAATTTGGGCTTTCCAAGTGACTTATAAGACAACTATTGGAACTACACCTTTTAATATAGTTTATGGACAAAACACAATATTGCCAATTGATTTCCTAATTCATACTCTTTGAGTAGCCAAGAACTACAAGTGGACAAGACATGAACTTGTTGGAGATAGACGTCTGCGGAAGCACGCGAACAACACAAGGAAGAAGAAGAAGCTTGGAGCACAAACACACAATACTAAATGTATTACTAGAGAATGTACAAAGATAAGTAGCCCATTAGGGCAATAGGCGTATATACAAGCCGGGGGAAAAAAAACCTCCTAAAGAGGGAAAAAAGTGCCCCGGCGGTCCTATAGTGTTCACACACATCACTACCTAAATATATCAACAAATCCCCCCTAGGAGTAATGCGGTGAACAAGGAGCTGGCACTCATGTATAAGGAAGTGCCAAGCTATGTGGAAATCACTCCACAAAAGGAAGTAAGCCCAAAGCTTTGCGGAAAGCTTCAAACTTCTCCCTAGGCAGAGCCTTCGTGAAGAGGTCTGCAATGTTCTCCTACGTGGGCACATATGCCAAGCTGATCTCCCCAGCAGAGAACCTCTCCCTGACATAGTGATAATGCACCTCAATGTGCTTAGTGCGAGCATGGAACACAGGGTTCCTCGCAACTGCCAATGCGCTCTGACTGTCAGTGAAGATGGTGGTGGCAGAAGACTGGCCAACACCCAAATCAGCTATAAGGCGTGTGAGCCACACACACTCAACAGTCGCTGTGAAAGCTGCCCTATTTGTGAGGAAGTGGCCACAGTAGGCTGCCTCTTGCTCAACCAAGATATACATGAGCTACCAAGCATGAAGCAAAAACCACTGGTGGACACACGAGTGTCATAGCAACCAACCCAATCTGAGTCAGAAAAAGCATGCAAATCTGGCGGTAGTGATCCCCCCTTGGGATAAAACAACCCAAGTAGCCGAGTACCACTCAAGTAGCGAAAGATGCGCTTAACCGCTTTCCAATGCGTGACTCCTGGGCAATGCATAAACCTGCTCAACTATGAGACAACAAACTGAATATCTGGCCGAGTAATGCATAAGTAAATCAAGCATCCAACAGCCTGCTGATAGAGTACAACATCAAATGCATCTCCAACATCATGAAGACTCAATCGTAAACCTGTCTCCATAGGAGTGGCAATAGGCTTAGAGTCTTCAAGGCCAAAACGCTGCAATAATGTGTCAATATATTTCGTTTGACACAAAGCCATTCCACCATCAACTTGCATAAACTGAATGCCCAAATAGTGATGCAAATGCCCCAAATTAGACATCTCAAATGAGGCATGCAAATCAGCCTTAAAATCAGCAATATGTGTCTCAATAGGACCAGTGAGCAACATGTCATCAACATAGACAACAATGATCAGAAGCACATCATTAGCACGTTTAACATATAAGGTGCTTTCAGTTGGACTGTTCTCAAAACCATGTGCAATCAGATAGGCATGTATCTTCTCATACCAAGCACGTGGTGCTTGCTTTAAACCATATAATGCCTTCTTTAACCTGCAAACCTGGTTTTCATGCCCTTTCTGCACAAAGCCACGGGGCTGAAAAACATACACTTCTTCATGCAAGTCACAATTCAGAAATGTTGTTTTAATGTCCAACTGATGTACATTCCAACCATGATGGGCTGCAAGTGCACAAATGCTCTGAACAGTAGTCATACGGCATGTAGGTGCAAAGGTCTCATCAAAATCAATGCCTCTTTCTTGTGCATAACCCTTTGCAACAAGCCTAGCCTTATACTTGTCAACTGTACCATGAGGTTTACGCTTCAGCTTGTATACCCACTTAGTGCCAATGGCCTTCTTGCCAGGAGGCAAGTCACATAAAGACCATGTACCATTCTTCATTATAGCATCATATTCAGATTGCATAGCAGCCATCCAATTTTTTGAATTTTGTGCTTCATCAAAAGAAACAGGCTCATTCTCATCACAAAGACTAGATGCAGCCATAGCATAGCAATCTGATGCAAAGGAGGCACTATGAGAGCCTCAACGAGTATGATATGACAAAGGTGCATCTAATTTGTTGTCACGCAAAGTCTGCACCAGCCATTTTGGCATAGTTTTTGCCTGCTCAATATCAGCTTTCTCATCAACAAGTGCATCATGTAAATTTGCATCAGAAATGGAATGATCTGCATCATCATATGAAACCTGCAAAGGCTGAGAAGTTGCCTCATCAAGACCAGCACTAGCTTGTCCACCTGTAAAAAGAGGCATCAAAGTATCATACATGTCTTTGGAGCTAACAGATGTCTCCTTAGTACATGAAAGCAATGGCTGAATAGCATCTTCCACAAAGACAACATCATGGCTAACCAGAATGCGTTTAGTCTGTGGATGATACAGACGATAGCCTTTACTTTCAGAACTGTACCCAACAAAAATACATTTTACTGCCTTATCATCCAATTTTCTGCGATGTTGTTCAAGCACTAATGCATATGCCAAACAACCAAAAACACGTAGATGAGCAACAGATGGCTTGCGGTCATGCCAAGCCTCATATGGAGTGATAGACTGCAACGCTTTAGTGGGACACCTGTTCAGTACATATGCTGCACACATGACAGCCTCAAGCCAGAAACTATGTGGTAAAGCCTGACTTTTGACCATGCACCTCGCCATCTCCATGAGTGACCTGTTCTTTCGTTCAGCAACTCCATTCTGTTGAGGTGTATACGGCACTGTACACTGGTGTTTTATCCCAAGTTCAGCCAGAAATGCATTAAAATCTGAAGACATATATTCCCCCCCTCGATCAGAACGAAGGGTGCCCATTTTACATGTTGACAGATTTTCAGCCAAAACCAAAAACTGTTTGAAGCACATGAACACTTCAGACTTTGCTTTGAGTGGATATACCCATGCATGCCTGGAAAAATCATCAATGAATGTCACGAAGTAAAGGTAATTTCCAAAAGAGGGTATCTGCATAGGACCACAAACATCACTATGTACAAGCTGCAATTTCTGCGTAGCCCGAACTGAACCATCTTTTGGAAAGGAAGAACGCTGCATTTTGCCCAAAATACAGCCTTCACAAACATGTTTTCCAGGTGCCTCAAGTTTGGGCAAAGAGGACACCATTTCAGATTTCTGCAGGCGTAACAAACTAGCAAAATTCAGATGACCAAAGCGTGCATGCCAAAGCTTTGCATCTGACATAGCCTGAGAATCATGAACTGCACATGCCGAATCATTCACAGATCTTTCATAGTCTATGAGCTTATACATCCCACGACATAAAATGCCAGAAGCAATAATCACATCGCCATTTGAGAGATCATGGACTGTACACCTGTCATCAACGAATTTCACAACCAAGCCAATCTTGGCTAATGCAGAAACTGATAACAGGTTCTTTTGTATCCCTGGCACAAATAAAGCATCTGACAAAGTGAAAGAACTACCATCAGCAGTAGTCAGAATGATCTTACCAACTCCCATAACAGGATAAGAGGAGTTATTGGCACATGTGACAGTATTCCCTGTAGGGGCAGGCTCGAGTGAAGAGAAGAAACTGCGCTGCGAGGTAATATGTTTGGTCGCTCCACTATCAAAGTACCAAACATCTGAGTCTACTGCAGACATGCACTGATCATGATTTGACACCATCTTCATCAGCTCCAACACCTGTATTTGCAGTACCTGTCGTTACAGGTGTAACAGGACGTCTTTCAACACCCTGCACAATGTTCCACAATCCTTTTGCAACTAGTACATGTCGCATCATATAAGCCCATAATGGGTAGTTGGTACCATCCAACTTATCCTCAACAACCAACATACGGAATACATCACTGCTTTCAGCCATGGCCGGTGACTAAAATACCTTGATGTAGAAAATTGACTGTATCTCAAAAAGTTGAACGGAACTGCCTAGACGAGTTCTGCTAGACCTGTAGCAGACTTTGAGACGCTTAAACTGGCGAACAGAAACTGGTATATACCTTTGGCACAAAAGGACAAAATAGCCTGCACAAGCATTGTGATAGTGCGTTCGGAGGCCGAAACGAGCTCAGATCGCGATTTCGGCACCACATAGCAAAGCTGTTTTGATCTCGAAAACACCCTGAGTATGCTCACCAAATTTTGTGTGAATATGAGACTGCAAACGGAGGAGTGTCGACGGCGCCCTAGAAGAAGCGACGACCTGCTGTGATACCAATTGTTGGAGATAGACGTCTACGGAAGCACGCGAACAGCACAAGGAAGAAGAAGAAGCTTGGAGCACAAACACACAATACTGAATGTATTACTAGAGAATGTACAAAGATAAGTAGCCCATTAGGGCAATAGGCGTATATACAAGCCGGGGGAAAAAAACCTCCTAAAGAGGGAAAAAAGTGCCCCGGCGGTCCTATAGTGTTCACACACATCACTACCTAAATATATCAACAGAACTATCTAACCAATTGGATCAAATTGAGAAATTACATGAAACTAGATTACAAGCAGTAGTAGGCATTTATGTTGCTAAAAGAAGACAAAAAGCCTACTATGATGCCCACATCAAAGATAAAGTTCTGAAAGTTGGAGATATAGTATTAGTATACACTCTAAAACATGCCAAGAAACTACAACAAAGAGGACATGACCCTTTGACTATTAATCAAATTTTCCTTTGTGGAGATATCAACTTAGCTACATTGGATGGAGACACATTACCAAACTATATAAGTGGTTGTAGAGTCAAAAAATACATGGAACTGTCATTGAAAAAATGTCGACTAGACTTTTAGGAGATCAAAATTGAAAAAAAGAAGAGGAGAGAATAAGAGAAGAGACCAGACTAGAAACACTAGAGAGAATTAGAAAATGGAAGGAATGGGTTAGAGAATGCGATGAGAGATAAATACGAGGTGATGAAGCCATTCCCATGGCAAATTATCATGCCACAAATATCAAAACCCTGGGCTACAAAACAAAACAACCTTATTTAAACGTAGGGATTGGAAAGGAGGAATTTCACACCTTGTAGACACTTTGATTGATACACGAGTAGCCTTAAGCAATGTTTGTGCCTCCTTAGTTGAAAAACTAAAGATGTTGATCACTTCTATAGAAGCATATATGATTGGCATACAAACACATAAAAGGACATGCATGCATACATTATTGCATATACACATACACACATTAACACATACTTATACACATGTATATGCACATTTCACATGCATGCACATACACATGGATGCAAATGGAGATGCATGCACATCCACATGCATGATCATACATATACACATGTACATACATACACACACATATGCACATACACTTACACATACACATGCACATACATACATATACACACATGCACATACATACACACACATGCACATACATACATATACACACACATACACATACACGTGCACATACATACACATACACAAGGTCTCCTCATAATCTATGCCACGAGTTTGAGCACATCCTTTGGCAACTAATCTAGTCTCTTTTCTTCTCATCTTGATCATCATCAGGTTCACTTCTTGGATCTTAGACAAGTGTGTCATGCTTGCTACCAAATGGATGGAAATTAGAAACAAGATTGTAAGCTAAGTTTACCTTTTGTTTGTTTTCATCATACCAAGAACTATGTTCTTTAAACACAACATCCTTTCCTGTGGTAAATTGCTTTGAGGATGGATTCTAAAATTTGTAGCCCATCTGAGTTGAATCATGGCCAATGAATAATGCCTTGGTTGCCCTTTCATCTAGTTTACCTCTGGTTTGTGAAGGTACATGTACAAAAGCTAAACAACCAATACCTTGCAATGACCTGGACTTGGTTTTCTACCATTCCAAGCTTCATAAGGAGTCATACCTTGAAGATATTTGGATGGGAGTCTGTTCACAAGATATACAACTGTTGAGATTGCTTCTGCCCATAGATAATGTGGAAGCTTCTTCTCTTCAAGAATTGTTCTTGTTGATCCAACAAGAGTCTTGTTTCTTGTCTCTCCAATACCATTCAATTGAGAAGAATACTTGGTCGTCACTTCCCTTTTGATGCCTTTATCCTGCAAGAACTCATCAAACTCTTTGCAAAACTATTCTCCCCCTCCAACACTTCATCATTATTCTTGATAAAGTACAAAATGGTCCATCTACTATGATCATCAACAAAGAAAACATAATTTCTTGAGCCGTCCAATCAATGTTCTTAACTTGATCCCCACATACGAGTGTGTACTAAGTCCAAAAGGGTATTGTGGATGTTGCCTTTGTGGTTGAATGGTTGTCTTTGTGCCTTCCCAATCTAACAAGCATCACCTCTATTGATCATGCATTGCGTTGATATGTTTGGCAACCTCAGAACACTTTGATCCCTACATATATCCTTCGAGGTTCTTTCATTCACATGAGCAAGTATCTTATGCCACACTTCAACCTCACTTAGGGACCCAATTTCAAAGTTGAATAAAGCTATTTTCCTGTTTTCTCCTACTTCAAAAGTAAAGAGCCTGCCATGCTTCTCACCTCTAGCTATCTTCTTGAAGCCTTGACATGGGTCTTCCACAAAAGCTCCATGTTCATGAACCTAACTTGCAAGTCTTTTTCAATTATTTGGCCTACACTTATTAGGTTTTTTAGTGATAGTAGGTACATAGAGAACCTTAATCAAAATGTTTGTTATGCCATTAGAAGGTTTGAAATTACCAATATTCTACACATTGTGCTTGGCATCATCTCCTCTTTGTGGTTCATGTCTATGCTTTGGACTTTCCAAGTCAGATAGAAGAGCAATATTACCTGCAACATGGTTTGAACATCTTGAATCTATGTAGAAAAAATGATCATCTTCTTTACCTTCTTTGTGAATCAAATTCATTAGAAATAAT
Source organism: Ceratopteris richardii (assembly GCA_020310875.1). Classification (NCBI taxonomy): domain Eukaryota; kingdom Viridiplantae; phylum Streptophyta; class Polypodiopsida; order Polypodiales; family Pteridaceae; genus Ceratopteris; species Ceratopteris richardii. The sequence goes on from CM035444.1 coordinate 68,892,635, forward strand.
GAATGTTCATGTGATTGATCTTCAAAATAATTGTTGAAGTCCCTTCTATTATGAGTTCTATTGTTGTTGTTGAATTTGTGTCCACCTCTGCCTCTAGTGTTGCAAAATCCACCTCTTCCACCTCCTTTTTGGTTCCTTCCATTGAACTAGTAATTTTGAGTGGTGTGGTTGGTCTTGTTGTAGATGGAACAAGGTTGAACATCTTGAATTTTTTATCTTTCATGATTTTCTCCTTTCTCCTTCCCTTTCCACTTGCTTTTGCCTGCATAGTTGGCTTGGATCTCTTCTTCATCATCTTCCTTCTTCTTGCCTTTGTGCTTCTTGTTTTTCTTATCTGCATAAAGATCACTTCTTGTATTACCTTGATAAGATTTACCATCCTTTAGATTATTTTTGGCCTCTTGGTTGAAGAGTTGTCCAAGGAATATGTTGAAATCTGGAGTTTGTACATCCATGATGAGATCATAAGCTATGGTGAAGGATTTCCATTGCTTGTCACTTCTAATTCCATTTAGAATTCGCCTCATGATGGCCTCTTCTTCAATCAGCCCTCCAATGGATGCTAACTAATCTACAACCTCCTTGACCTTGGTAACAAACTCTATGATAGTTTTTTTTAGAGTCTTCTTCATTTGGTTGAAATCATTCCAAATATGGTTCTTTCTTGCATTGATACTAGGAGAAAAGAAGGTCTCAAGTGCATCCCAAGTCTCTCGAGATGTTTTGCATCCTCTAATATGTGGCAACAAAAAATCAAAGATATATTTTATTATGTATGACCTTTCTTGAGCATCCCTTGCACACCAAAGTGTGATTCTATCAATCTCCTCTTGTGTAGGTCCTCCTTCTCATCTTGGAATAGACATAGCTTCATCACCGACTACAATCCCATAGAGGTTTCTACCTTGGAAATATGCTTCCATTCTGATTTTCCAAGCATTATAGTTGTTATCAAGCTTATCTATCATTGAGTGAAATCCATCACCGATCTTGATGTAGCTTCGATACCACTAAGAGAACTTGGAGAAGATTGTAGGAGGTAGAAAAGTGAGGTTCAAGGTGATGAAGCTTGGTCTAGCCAACCAACACATGACCAGACCTTGCAATCTTGGAGTGTCAAAAAAAAACCTTATAGGCTTGCGATTAGTGCAATAAAATACACTATATACTTTAGAACATCAATGAGAAAGAGTTGATACAAATCAGATAAGTTTGCAGATTGACTAGCTCAAAAAAACTTGCTATTTTGGAATGAAACATTCAACTTCAAATGCTCAAAGAAGCCACCATGATTACAATTGGAAACATTACTTTTGGAGGAATTTCATGAATAGGTTGAGTAGTTAAAATTCATAAGAGTAGTTAAATCCAACGGGCGTGGTTTAGCGCATGTGCCTTGTACTCCTAGGCAGATGGCTAGGGTTCAAGTCCCACCTAGGGCTGGATGCCTCAAAGTTCCCCAAGATGGGTGCCTCTACCTTACGAGGTTGGGTGTGTGTCTTTCCAATTCATTGTACTCTCAAAAAAAAAAGCATAAGAGTAAAAATAATAAGCAAAGTATGCTCCAGGAATAATCTTAACACTCAACAGAGGTATCTCCGATTTTTTAAGGTTGTGTAGAGTTAGACCTCAAGAACTTAAATCAGGTTTTCTCAAAACCCACCAAACCAAATGCCACAAAAATTTATATACTTAAAGAATGCACTATTAACTTTTGAATGAATGCTAAATCATCCAACTTCTAGCTTTGTAGAGAGAACCAGCCTCTGCAAAATTACTGGAGTTGAAGAAGATGATGTAGAAATTGAAGAAGGAACAAAGTGATGATCCAATGTAAATTTATATTGTCCCCATATATTGTACAAATGATTTAGAGTCTTTATATAGACTCTTGAAGTACACAACTCTCTTTACATGGTTTTGAATTCAAATCAACTCATGAGATTTGTTAGTTGTGAGATTCAAATCAACTCGTGAGATTTGTTAGTTGTGAAATCAAATCTAACCACTTGAATTTAGGTGATTTGATTTATTGATTGATTGATTGTAAATATCACCAATCTCAAATTAGTGGAAATTGGGTCTTCCCTTTATCCTTTTACAAGTGTAAAAACTCTAGGCTTTTACATAAGTAAGAGATCCATAAAAGATTATTATGAAATACCAAAACATCAACATAAATGAAGACTTCTTCAATGGATATTTTTGACACCTTCCAAATGATGGTTTTTAATGTAGAGCTAATCTTTCCTAAGCATAATTCAAGCTTGATGATTCAACAGTAACTCTAGAAATGAAGAGGAGAAGGAAAAGATAGAACTAGTACAAGAAGTGACTAGGGAAAAGACCAAGGCTCAAAGAAGGATAAAGGAAAGAAAGTGCATATTTCATCTAGTTTTGAGATTGAAGAGGAGCTTCCTAAGGAATATCCACCTATGAAGGGGACTTGGAAGATTGAATTAGGTAGAAAAATAAATAAATGCAAGAAAAAGTTGGTGAGCTTGAAGGTTCTCTCAAGCAAAAAAAAGATGATCTCACATAAGAGCAAAATAGGAACGAAACATTGAAATCTCAACAGTATAGTGCACCAACACTATTACATCCACACCAAAATTCATGGTCTCAACCTAGATGGAGCTTGAATTGCCCTCTAATTGTAGAGTTAGAAGGATTACTAAGAGAATATCATGATAGAATAAGAGTTGGACCTACATCATGAAAAATGCTAACCATGAGGGGATTTGGAGAAGGAATGTCTAACTATGTGCCATTAGATTATCAAAGTAGCTCAAACGTTGCTAGAAAATGTTTTTAGCATTATTCTTCCTACGTTTAGACCTAAAGAAAATTGCAAAAAAGTTAATAAAGATCACTAACCAAAAGAGCTAGTCCCTAAACCCCAAGAGACTCTCATCGAACCTAAACCCATCCAAACCAATGATCCACTTCGACTAGAGGATATTGTAGTCCAAGATAAACTCTAGGAGATCCATTCACAACACATGCCTCCCTTCTCATAGTTCTAAACATGTGATGAATCAATGAGAAGTGACTTAATTCTTGAAGAACTTGTAATTACAATGTCATGGAATGATGTGGAAACCCATTTCTAGCCTCTATCACAATATCTTGGAGACTAAACAAAGCTTCTGAATGTAAGAAGACCAACTGTTGGAAGCTAAAGCACGTTTCCAAAGGAAGAAACAAGGATACAAAGTCACATGTTCATAAAATCCTTCTTGACAAATTTTTTTATTATAGTGGGGAGATGAGGGTAATGCCTTGTTCCAATCACCATTAACTGTGTGACTACTAAGACTATTGTAGAACTAGGAGGAGGAGTAGCCATTTCTATAGTTAAGACAACCTCACATCTCACTAGAATGTTTATAGAATTAGTTGATGGACACATGGAGAGACCATTAAATCTCCTTGAAAACATTATCTTGACCAGATGTAGAGTTGAATTTGAGCACACCATTTCCATTTGCAAATCTTGAAAGGTTAGTGCTTATGAACTACTCCTAGGAAGACCATTCCTATGGAAGATGAAAGTGTTCCAAGATTGGGGAGGTAATATAATCCATATTCAGCATCAAGGCACAAGTAATAAGATTAGTTTACAAACAAATGCTTGCAGAGGTGTGCCACCTATTCAGTGGTGCGTGATACATGATGATGTAGACAAAAGACTCATAAAAACTAGAAGTTTGAGTCAACCATCTTGGATACATGAAGACATGATTCTTTGATTGTGTTAAGTAGGAGAAAAAGAGCCAAGTCAACCAACTGAAATGCATTTTCATAGGTGATCATGATTTCTATTAAGTTAAAGATGTTCACCTTCTAATATCATTTGTCAACAATCATGTTATACCCTTTTCTACAATAAGTAACAAAATAAAATTATTGGTCTAAATATACTCTCTCAATCTATGAATGTTATGAATTGGATATGGATACTGTAAAGGATCACTACAAAGACCTTGTTCCCAAGCACATGAGTGATTAAATACTTGTTTTTTTCATGGAAACTAAAGGTGCCCCATGGATGATGATTAGGGTCTATTTGAAAAAGCGGTAGGATGTTTTTTTTTCTAGATTCATGTACAAAATTGAATTATACCCATGCAAAAGAACTTTAAAGGAAAAAGAAGGTACTAAATAAAAAAAAACTCCTACTCCTAATGATAAAAAAAATCAAGAAAAGAATGAAAAAATTTCAATTCTCCACTAGATTATCGTGTCTCATGGGAAGTATGATTGAGGGTGAAGGATGATCCCTTTTTTAATGGGGTCCAAGAGTCGAATTAGAGTCACATTTTACAAGCACTCAAGGCTGATACCTACAAGTTCCAAAAAAACATCATGCAATTCACCTATACATGGTTGCCTCTTCTCAAAAAATGATGCCAAAAAAGTGTCAGCATGCAATATATGGGAGCTTTACAAGTTTAATCAGTCAATCTAAAAAGATTAGATGCAATCTAATTGCAGCCAAAGGCTGATAGTAAACATGATGAAGGCCCCTTATCAAACTCCCAAATGATTAAGCACCAATGCACACAATTATCCCCAAATCAACATGATCATTGGAAATAGGCCATACATGATCGCCAACCAAAATATCATCCATGATCAGTGATCAACCATTATAAGATCAATAGGTATCATCCCATCAAAAGATCAATAGCTATCATCCCACCAAAAGATCAACGGTGGTCAACCCATAAAAAGGTTAGTGGAAATCAGTCCTCAAAAAGGTCAATGAAAAATTGCATCTCACAAATCAATGATTTGCGATCAAGGATCGTTCATCATCATCTTTAAGTGAAAATTTTTGCTTACACAAGTGATCAAGTGAAGACAAAAAATTGTTAAAATGGACATATCTTTGTTTATCCTTCATCAGATTACATGTATGATAGGTCATAAGGAATCTAACAAAAAGAATTGACAAGTAAAGATGTGAAATCGCAAAAAATATTCACCCATAGTACTATCTAGAGAAAAAAAATGTGTCACACTAAATATAACCACACACATTTCACACAATATAGAGCTTAAAAACTAGAGAAATGGCCTGAAAAGGTTTTTCCCAAGGTAAAGAACACTTATGGAAACAAGAGTAAATTTCATAAGCCATGAAACATGTAGAAATCACACTTGAAGAAGGAGAGAAAGCTTGTGCACAAAAATTCCAAGAAGAAAATCTCTCTTATCACTTGCCATAAAGCTTTTAATTGCACAAAGTTTTTAAATACAATCATTCTTTTGCTGATTTTCTTGGGAAGACTCTTCGCATATGTACAATGCTTCAATGCTACTAAAATTGTGTGGAAAATTCTGTGCTTGGAACTCCATTTCTTCCTCTTGAATGTGACACGGTAATAAGAAGGATGGGGTATCAAATGGGACTTCATAAAAGATGAGGGCAAAGGCACAATTTGAAGGGATCCAACTATAAATATACCTATGGTAAAATAAAAAATACTTTATCCTTAGAATTGAGATGTAAGATGCCACATTGATTTTCCCCAAAACAAAAGATGTCTAGGTAATAATGAAATTCTATGTTTAGGATATTCTAATCATGTCTGCAAGATTTTGTAGCAATAAGTTTTTACATTCTCTCTCTAGAAAGTTGTCGCATGAAATTTGTGTGTTAAATTTGAGCATGAAGATGAAGGATTTGAAAAAGTGTTGTATGAGAGAAAGGTAGAGTCCTCTTAGTAGAAAAACTTTTCTTGATTGAATTTTTTTTTAGTTCCTATGTTTCATGTCTCATTTGGTCTCATGAACATAGGTTAATGAAGAGATTTTTCATGTTTTTTTCATCTGTCTCTAGAATTTTCAATTTTGTAGGGCCCAAAAGTGATATCTGAAAGCAGAATTGGACCTTAGGAATCTCTAACACCATTGTAGAGATTGAAGAAATAGCTTTCTAATGATATTACCTCAATGATCCAATGGATACTTTATAACATGAGTCCTTGTTCACATAACAAGAAGGATGATAAGTAGATAGACTTTCTCAAGGCAAAGATATTAGTACATAGTTGTATATAGATGCTAATGATTCTCTTTGAAATTGAGTAGCTTGATAATGTATAGGGCATAGATTTGTTGTTGAATATTTTTGTGTCTCACAAGCTTAAGCTAATTCCTCACCATTTTTGAATTACAGGACTTGGAAAAGTGCCGTTTTCCAACACTTCAAAAAAAAAGAAGCCTTGATTCATCTTATTCATGTTCGTGGATTTAGAAAATGCACATGGTGTTGCAAAGAAAAGAGGCACAAAAGAGGAGCCCCAAAATTTTCAAATTGATGGCATAAAAATTCTTCTTCAAAATCCTAGGAAATTCCCTCAACGCTATGTAAATGCACTAGAGGAGTCCTCTAGATGCATAAACCCCAAATCCTTGTAACATAATTCTTGTAAAATAGTAGGAACTTAGAGATTAGTCAATAAAGTGCTGGTCTCATGTGTGAAAGGACCATCTTTACGGCACATGTATATAAGTCACTTTGTGACTCTTTGTAAACACTTTTTGCCATTGTGAAGAAGGAGAACTGAAATTTTGAACTTGCTTCTTTCCTGTTGATTTCCATCTTCTCTATGATCTTTTGTGTGTGTGATGCATGAAATGTGTGTGTAGGACTGTTGTCTATTCCTCCCCATCACTTTTGAACTATTGTAGTGTGTGTGTGAACCAATACGAGTTGTGGAGTGAGTATAGGTATTTCCCACCATTCACTATTTTGGACATAACTTGAAGAGCATTTGTTAGATTCGAGTGAAAATATGACCAATAGATACAGCTCATCGAGAGCTTCGAAAGGAACCCCACTATTCGCCAGTTCGGAGCTAGGAGAAACATTCTAATTTGTGCTTACTACTGTAAGTGGTATTGTGGCAGACATTTCCAGAGGTTTAGTGAGTTGGAGAGGTAGATTAGTCTTTTCACATGCATTATAGCTGAGCCATTTCACTTTCCATCATGTGCGCACACGTCCTCATACACTTGGTTCATGTGGTTCTTCGCATTTATACTTAAATGTGTATCGATCCATCACTATATGCACTTGTGGGGCAAATGAGATTTAGTCTCTTTGACACAAGTCCCTAAGACTTTATGACTTACGTACATACATCTTTTGTGCCGTTACTGGGGAACAAACTCAACCAAGGCGCCTTCGTGATGGTTATAGCTCTAGAGTGAAGGAAGGCATATCTAGGAAGGCGTGATTGGTCGTGCGCTAGCGAAAGTGGGAGATCCAAAAAAAAAACATGAAGACTGAGAGATAGGGAAGGAGGATTGGTCGTACATTGATCACAATCGTTTTTAACTTCTTAGATTGCGATTGAGATTGAGAATCGGGATTGAGATTGTGATTGTGATTGGGATTAGGATTGAGATCAGCTCAGTGGTGGTCAGGTGGATGAGGCTTCACATTGAAGTTATTCAATAGATTTTGTAATGCAGATCATAACAAGTAAATTTGCACAGATAATAAAGTTCTCTCTCTTCTTGTTTTGTGTATACTATTTTCTTCTTTATGTCTTGTTGTGCTGAAGTCTATTATTCTGTGTGGGATTGTGATTGAAGATTATGAGACTTGTTACAAGAGATATGTCAAGATCTTCCTCGTCCAACCATCCACAAAGGTAATGAAGTAAAATGTACCACCAAGAAACATAGTAAGCATTGATCTACATATATGTGTGTGAACTAGATCTAAGGGTTGCTCGTGAGGCACTATGCCAACTTCACATTTATTTCCCACATGGTCAATTTTCATAGATTGAACAATATTTCAAGGAAATTGTTGGAATATATCCTTTTTAGGACAACACGTCCAACCCACTATGTGATGCATGGCACAATCAATTGTTCAACAACTCTAAGATAGATATCTTCGAACATTCTAGCTTATGAATAGAACATAAAGAGTATTTCTAACTCTAGCAGTAATCATGCTCCCTTTGGTAATTCAATATGATTCAGTACATAAGGTCTACCTTGTAGTCTATATCATTTAGTTTGTTGACATAAGATTGTGCATAAATTGCGCTACATGTTAGAGATTCTTTGGCACAAGATTGTGCATAAGTTGTGGTTGATGTTAGACATTCTTCAATACAAATACTAATCCATCCATAACTTGAATTTGGGCATCTCCAACTCCCACAACATCACATTGATGTGGTTTTCCAAAACAAACCCTACCTAGAAGAATATATGAGTATGTGTATATGACTTATACCTCCTACTTGATTGAGATATTACTTATTGTGCAAGGGACGATGTAAAACAAGAACAAGTGATCCCCAACAAGTGATAAAAATGTATAAATATATCCTATGGTAGAGCTTTTATCAAAGCATTTGATTCATTTTCTTGAGTATGAAGCTTCTCAAGTAAAATTTGCTAAATGGCTAAGCAATAATGAATAAAGTGGCATCACACCTAGATGTTCTTGTCTTTTCATGATAAAAGGGATTCTTAAAAAATGTGGTAGCACTCTAATTATCACTCAATAAATGAGGTACATGTTGAGATATACCATGTTACATGCCGATCTAGAATGTGACTTTCACTCTAGCACAATGGCAAGTACCAACGTGAGGAGATCCACCTCATAATTGTCAATCCGTGGAAACGTGAGGACTAGTATGAAGACTATGAGCAAGTGATGGAACAAGTGCGTGAGTGAGAAGCACACAAGCATGCACACACATACACACACAAGGCAAGAACAAAGAGAGGAACAAAGGAGTAACGTCCATTACAAAAGAGTTCTCATACAAAATTCAAATTTACAACAAGCTAACCTAAAAAATGAGCTCTCTAGCTCTTTTTATAATTTTTGACTAGCTTTTGGCCTTGTTGAGGCCTAGTGTCCGACCTAGTTAAAAATTAGGTTCCACGCTTATTTGAGGGCTCAAACAAAGTCTAAAAATTATGAAAATTGGTATATAGCTACTTCTAATACTCCTCAAGGTCAAGGACTCCTTGCCTTGCACGAAATGGAGTGGGAATAACAAAAAATGGTATTTACAATGGTGAGAGCTGACTAAAATCACTAGTTGGGAAATATTGCTCCATGAAAAATTATAGAGCCTATTTGTCGGATCTGCATTGACTGCTGTGCGTACTTGGTCCTTCTCTTTGCTCTAACTCTTTTTGTTGGCTTCCTTGTCTTGTAAGTCCTTGAATGCCCTAACTGCTACCAACACCCCCCGTCTCTTTCGTCTGTCGTCCCTCACAGACCCTTGTTGCTAGGAGTGCTGGATGTAATATTCCATAACATGAGTGGCAAGCTGATGTTCCTGGATGCATAGTCCTCAAGCCAAATAGGTCATGAGCTGATCCCAATTGATTGGACCTAGAATGTTTGGATGTGGCACACATAGCTGATCGGCATGAATGGCTTCTTCTATTGTGAAGAGATGTAGAAAATGTGTTAGTCTGGGAATGAAAATCTTCGAATGATATTCCCAAAACCTATAGAGAACATTTCTTCAAAGGTTTGCTTAAAGCACACATGTATATACTTTATTCACGCATGCCAGAAAAAGATTATATTCATCGAGGGGGTTTGGCTCATGTCGTATACTAAATCTCTATTTCCTTCAGAAAATTGGGGGGCACAGATGTATAGAGCCTAGATCTTTTGAAAGGTTTTGAAGACGATTGTCATAAGCTCGAATATTTTCATACACATCTATGCTGCGATATCTGGCATATTCTTTAAGCATGTAGACCAGTGTCGTATGATGGATATCATATATGCTACAATTGGCGGCCCACGAGGTGGAGCAAAATATGGATAGTTGATCCAAGCAGAGCATCCCTTGTTGTTGCGTACTTTGATTGAAAATGCCTGCCATGATCGACGATGGACCACTGGGCAATAGCATGGATTATACTTGATATGGAGTGGCGTGGTGGCCCAGGTACTCATCATCTAGGGATAATCTGTTAATAGTCATTCTTGTCAAGTAGGTTGGAAGATGGAGCCTGAACCTGCATCTGGAGGTAAGTCATCAGCCTCAAACTGCGTCGTGAAGGTGGGTTCTTTTCTTGTATGCCTTTTAATTTGTGCATTATAGTCGTGTAATAAGACAAAGTAGGGCATGTATTGTGGCTCTGATGTTGTTATTAATCGCTGATGGGATAGGTGCTGAAAGTAAGAAGATTTGAGAATAGTTTCTTCCAGATTGACGAGGGATTGAATCTGCACTGCAACACGATCATTATGGGTTTGCCCTACTCGCTCGACCCTCTTGAGCCAATTAGGAACTTCAATTTCAAATGTGTCTCTGCCTTCCTCGGTAACTCGCCCGTTGAGAACTAGCATTGGCTCGTATGGCTCTTCATAACTTTCGTCGACAGGAATCTCAACCACTGCGTCCTATTTTGGTTCTTCGATTGGTGAGGGTGGCCTTTCATATGGTAAGAGATGTGTTGGTAGTTCTGTCACTTGCTTCTTTAGGGCCTCTAATTCTTCTTTTGAGTGTTGCAAGATGGCCGAGTCTTACGGAGTGGTATTAACTGCTGCTAACTACTTCTTTAGATCAGCACATTCTGTTTCTAACTTTGCAAAGGCCTCCAAAAAATTGGCATGTTCCTTAAGAAGTATTCTGATATCTTGATGGGAAACAACACGGTACTTAGTTGGACTAATTTATGTACCTGAGTTGCCTTCCATAACAGCTTCAAGATTATCCTGGTTTTGTTGTTGAAGGTGCTTGTTTTCTACTAATGCTGTGGTCATGTGTTTGCAGAGGAGTCCTAAATTCCGACTTAAGTTGGCATTTATGATCATTTGTGCATTGAGCACATTTTAGAAGTCCTTGATTGCTTGATCATTTGTGTTTGAGAGCTTGGATTCCATTTCACTTTGAGCTTGTTGCAAAGTGGTATGTTCGGCTAGTAAGGTTTGGTGATTAGCCTCCAAGGTGTTGACCCTAGCCTGTAGTCGTTGAGACTGCTTGGAAGGCATCATTGCGCTCTTCCAATTGGTTGTATGCTTGTTGCAGTTTTTGTGCACACTGAATGGTGTGTAATGCAAAAGGAAGGGGATTGGGAATGGGAGTTGTGTATGTTGTGTCTACCAATGATGTGGTGAGTGGGGAGGTTGGTGATAGGGGAGTGGGGGAGGGTGGAAGAGTGGGGGGAGGGGGTGGTGTCGTGGAGGGTGAAATGTCCATAGGGTCAGACAGTGTGGTGCGTGCAGGGGCTACCATGTAAATGGGTATGGTAGGTGAAGTGAGTGTGGTGTCTGTGTAGATTGATGTCATTACGAGTGTCTATGAATTGTGCATTTGAGACACTGGAGTGTGAATGTACTGTTCCATGAAAGATAGGTATTGGGGTGGGCCGATTGTGACGAGTGAGGTGTAGGGAGTGGATGGAAAGTATGGGTCATGGGATAGGGGTACATGCAAAGGGGGATAAGTTGGAAAACCAAGGATACCCTCAGTGGGTCGGTGGTGTCCAACACTACTAGGGATTATGGGGTGGCCAATGATGGGGTCGAGGGACAAAAATGGTGAAGTGTATAGGGGATTGGTGATGGAAGAGAAGAGGGTGTTTTGTGAGGTTGGTTCACGAAAGGAGAAGGATGTGGATGAGGTTGGGGTGTAGGTGACGGTAGTTGTGACGACTGCGATTTGTTCAGTGGTGGGAGGTGGTGGGGGTGCACTTGACACGTGGGGTTCTTCAATGTGTTAAAGGGTGTGCCGTGCCCGTAGTTGTTTTGAATGGGTATGACATGTACTGCTCTTAGCTCCTGTGGCCATTCCTTCAACCCTCTTGAATAGGGATACTTTCAATGTCCACTATTTGAGGACCACTGCCTGCCTGGGAGCTCGTTCCTACAGTCTCTGCCATGCTGAGGAAATCGGTCGTTGCTTCTATGAGAATATATAAATGAATGTTAACATTGCAATGAACAGAAAGTGACCCTATGTCCCCATTACAACATTAACCTAATGAATTGTGATGTGGTTAGTGGGTTAGTTAGTGCGCATGTGATCGTGAGTGTGAAGTCTGGTTAGTGGATGACGGGTTCCTAGGTGCTACTTGGAGTGGTGTAATGGAGTATGGATATGGTTAGTATGTGGGGTGGGTTTACACAGTGGGGTCAGGGGGGTTTATTACAAGATTTGAGTTGCCAAACATAATGTGTGGCTTTACATTTTGATTTCATGGGGACATTAGAAGACTCTACAAGAGTGTCTACTTGGAAGTGAGGCTTTTTAGGGACCCATTTACCAATGATCTTGCTTGTGCATGTGGATGGATATGTGACTGTGCATGCGAAACAATTATGGATATTGGCTATTTAAGTGTGTGAATAATGATTCACAGTGCGAGGTTTTTGTATGGTTATTTGAGCCCGCAAACAAGCCTTAGGCAGCCAAATTTGTCTTGATTGTGGGTCGTTCATTGACCTCTTGGGTACCCAAATAGACCTTACTTTTGTAGATGAATCTTTGAGAGACTTCTTATTAAGTGTCTTGTCGTCAATCACTAGTATGATGTCTAGCCATTGACTCTAGTTTATCAGCAACAAGATGCTCGCCTCTTCGTACCCATATTTGCTTTGATGGCTGAGACACCTTGCTTCATATTCTCCTTTGGCCTTGAGCATAGGCCGTCTGCTTCCTCTGCGTTTGGTACTCCTTTAGTTGCCATGTCTCTGTCATTTTTGAAAAAGAAGGGAGTTCCATCGTATCCTTGGCTTCTTTGTCGAGAACATCATCCCTCTACATCACAGAGTTTTGGACAAGAATAGCATCATCATCTTCATGTTACTCGTGGAAGGATAAGGAGTTGGTGCCTTTCCTATTTCCTTGAGTGCTTCCTTTTCTAATTCAATTGTAATGTGATTTTGACTTACCTTGACTTAAAGTCCACTTCTTAGGTTCAGGTTGACTGCATGATCGTAGATCCAGTCTTGACCCAAGACAAGAGGCTTAGTGAGGTCCTCGTCTAGACACACTAGCACCTTAACTGTCATGAGAGCATCTTGAATGTAGAGGGGAAGTTTCACTTCACCCATGCAAGGGGTTTCCACACCTCCCAATCCTATGAGGTATGCTTCTATAGGATTGACACTTAATTTCAATTCTTGACAATAAGAAAGTCTAACCGCACTAGTGGCTACACCTGAATTAAGGCCCCTACAGTCCTTGCACTATTTCCTTGTCCTATCTCTAAGGCCACAAAAGGGCATCGGTCAATTATTCTATGGGAACTTACACCTGAGATTTCACACATAGCCATGTGATATCGTGGAGCTACATAGGCGTTTGTCCTAGGCTGATCGCTACCTTGTCTTCTCAATTTCATTCTTCAGATGTGTTCCAATGCTTCTGCCTATGCTTCTTCTCGGATTCATTTTTCTTCTTCTTTGTGTTTCTTGGAAGTTGTTATATTGAGTAACCCTTGAGAGAGGTGTGAACCACCTTTTAAGTCATTGAAATGGGCTCACACATGAGTGCCATGTGGCACCCATGTGTAGAGTCAAGGGTCATTCTTATTAATGGAAAGAGAGTTAGTCAAGAGGATACGTGCGTGGCTGGGCGGTAAGAGAAGTATTGAACTCCGTGTGCAGGTCGCGTCCTCTCAAGAGCTTTGCAGGCTGAAGAGAAAAGGCAAAATGAGGGGAATCATGGGAGAGCCAATAGTCTAACATTGGTATCAGAGCCAGTGTAATCATCGAGGCAAGCTGACATGCGTGAAAGAAGACAACCGACCAGCGGTGCTCACACGAAGAAGACAACTGGCCAGCAGTGCTCACGCGCTTAGAGAGAGAGAGAGAGAGAGAGAGAGAGAGAGAGAGAGAGAGAGAGAGAGAGAGAGAGAGAGAGAGAGAGAGAGAGAGAGAGAGTGAGAGAGAGAGAGAGAGAGAGAGAGAGAGAGAGAGCTCCTCTCCTCCTTCTCCTCATCCCCTCCTCTTGGATGTGGAATGAAGGCTATACTTTTCTATATATCCTTAGGCTCTGCGCTCAAAGCTTCATATATGGGATAGGTAGCTCCATCGACGACAATTCAAAATTATTTCGAAGTCATCCTAAACCAAGCTGAAGATAGGAAAATTTGTGATTTTTTCTTGAAGTGTGAAGGACAAATTTCATGCTATGGATCAAGATGTTGGCCAAATGAGGATGTATACATGTATTATGGGCTATGGATATGGGGTATGGATCATGGGTTTTTTTTTTTAAAGCTTCAGTTCCTGAGTTTTAAGCTTCTCAAAGTCACCCTTCCATGAAAATTATCTTTTTCACTTCCTACATGTGACATACCCGGCTTCTTCGCACCATAACTTCTTCATATGATATCCAATTTCTAAAATCTTGGTCAACTTACAAAGCTACACTCTTAAGCTTTGCTCATAGACCATCATTGTTGGATTTGGATGAGATTTGCCCCACCAAAATCTCTCTGCAGTGCTTCAACAGGAACTAGGCAGCCACTTACGGGCCTAGTTTTTCATCATCTGGTGTCCAAATTCACTTTTTCCACTTGGGATAGCTTCAAATTTTTGAAGTACGGGTGCTGAGCTACATTTTTTTGGACTAGTGAGGACTGTCAAATATCAGAAGTTGCTCAATTTTACTCAGTTTTCCTGGTTGGGGCTATTCCCACGTGGTTTTGGCATTGTTTTTTATGGTTTTTCGTGTTTAGAACCTCTCTGGACCAACCGGACATTTCCAATTTTTGTTTGGGCCTGGCGAGGATTCGAAGTCAGTGACTTAAAGCTTCAAGGATCACTTGGATTTCGCTTCCGTAGCTTTACTTTGTAATAGGAAAGTGCTCTTGTGATATATTTCTTTTCTTCTTGCATATTTAAGCTTTACTTCCATTCATCTTCGTATACTCTAGTTAGCAAACGGGGGAAGGGAAGTAAAGCATGGAACCTAAAGGTAAACAAGTAGTTGAACATACTTCTCCATCTAAGAGGATCCTGATTCTAGAATGGAAGAAGTAGAATTAGGCCAAGAAGTAGAAGAAAACTTAGAAGAGAAAGAGCCTCAATAAGAGGAATATACTTATGAGGAAATTTTAGATGAGTTTGTCACTCGTGACCAATTCATAGACTTGAAAGAACAAACCCTTAAATTAGAGAGAGACCTTGGTAGCATCACATCTCTCATACAACAGCTTAAGTCTCAAATGATCTCACTTGAGACTAGTGTCACCTCTTTCCTCGCTAGGAAGGAAAGAGAAACCCCTCCAATTCCTCTAGAAATTACTAGGAAAGACACTTCTCTTCCTAGTAAGCATAAAGGAGAGAGCTCTAGGGAAGCTCCCCTCTTGAAAGACTTGAAGCCACCTACCTTTACGGGGGATGACCGAGATAGGAACAAGGATGCTATCTATACTTTTTTACAAAAGTGGCATGATTTGCATTAATTGAAGGGCACCCCACCAGAGTATCGTGTGCTAGAGGCAAGTCTCTCCCTCGACCCGTGTGCTTATAAGTGGTGGATGAGTCTTAAGGAGGCGAACTCTATCCCTACTATCTGGACTTAGTTTGAGACTCTTTTTCTTAAAGAGGTTCTTCCTAAGAACGAGGAGGAGAGGAATTGGGATGAGTGGGATAGGATTACACAGAGAGGTAGGCCTCTTACGGTCTACCTATCCCACTATAGAGATATCATTTTGAAACTTAAGGGCTTACATGATTTCCAGAAGACTAGAGGGTTTGTTAGGGGCTTAGATAAAGCCATAAAGGGGGAAGTAAGAAGGAATGCGCCTAAGACATTTGAGGAGGCAATCAAGTATGCACAGATTTATGAGGACCATAACTGTCCTCAATATACTCCTATGGAGACAGATCAGCCCCTCAAGCCTCTTAGTACGACTAAATTCAAGAAGAAGTTGCCTTTTGGGAAAAACAAAGTTTTTACTAAAAAACAAAGATCACAAGGGCCTAGGTTATCCACAGATCAGTTTGAGAGGGCCAAAAGAGAGAACCTGTGCTTTAGGTGCCTGTCTTCTAGCCATTCACACTAGAACTGTCCACTCAAGAAGGGGAAGAAAAGAAGAAGGGACCAGAGCCTAGTACGGCCCCTGAAAAGGGCAAAAGGGCGGTCCACCTAGTGCAGACCCTTCCTATTCATGGCAACTCTAGCTGCAAGGGAGTGGAGGTGATGCACGAGGATATAGAGCACACCTGTTGTTTGATTCAGTCATTGTGGTCACCGCAGTTTGGACCACATGACCTAGTTAAACTGCATGGTAGTGTGTACGAGACCAGGGTGCGAGTCATGATAGATGACTTTGCCACTCATAACTTTATAAACTATGCTTTGGTCAAGAAATTAAAGATTCCCCAGCAGCCTAGTGCACATAAATACATTGTATCTATGATGCAAGGGCAAGATAAGAGGATATGGGATACTATGGTATCCAATTTGGAAGTCAAGATGCAAGACCATACAAATTATATGGACTTCCAAATTATGAATATGGAGAGGACATACCTAGTCTTAGGAAGAGAGTGGCTATGGGGGTTGGGAGACACACTTAAATGCAGCTATCAAAACAACACACTTGAATTTGAAAAGAATGGAATTAAAGTTTGTATTTAGGGAGAGAGAGATGTACCTAGTGCACCTCTCATTTCATCACTAGAATTGTATAGTCTTTGTTATTCTCAGCATGTACAAGAGATGTTTTTATTGTATAGTCATGATATGGAGTGTACAGACAGCTCATCTGATGTATATTTTCATGCTAGGAATGTAAATATGAATAGGGCTTTCTACTATTCTTTTTTGCAAGTGTGTGTTTAAAAGTTTTAAGGATCTTATGTTTGAGTATAGAGATATTTTCCCATTGATTGACCTAGAGGGCTACCACCTAAGAGAGGGGACATTGACCATGCCATTGAGGTTGTTACTAACACTAACCCTATTTGCAGGCCACCTTAGATAAGGGCTTCATTAAACCTAGTAACTCACCTTGGGCATCGCCAATGCTCCTAGTTAAAAAGAAAGATGGCTCTATGAGATTATGTATAGACTATAGAGCACTTAATAAGGTAACTATCAAAAATAGGTTTCCAATGCCTAGATTGGAAGATATATTTGATCAGTTACATCAAGCTAGGTACTTTACCAAGCTTGACCTTAGATCAGGATATCATCAGATCAGGATTAGGGTAGAGGATGTCCCTAAGACTGCTTTTAGGACTAGATATGGGCACTATGAGTTTTTGGTGATGCCTTTTGGTCTCACCAATGCTCTTGCCACTTTCATGAAGCTCATGAATAGTGTTTTACGGCCTTATCTAGGACACTTTGTAGTAGACTTTTTGGATGATATTTTGATCTATTGTGCATCAGAAGAGGAGCACTTGGAACACTTGAGAAAGGTATTTCAAGTGCTAGGGGAAAATTCACTCTTTGCTAAGGAATCAAAGTGTGAATTTTTCAAGACAGAGGTTAGATACCTTGGGCATATAGTCTCCCAGGATGGAATCCAGATGGATCTTGAAAAAGTAAGGGCTATTATGGAATGGCCACATCCAAGGAACCTGGAAGAACTATAGATCTTCTTAGGTTTATCAGGTTTCTATCAAAGATTCATTAAGAACTATACCAAGATTACTGTCCCGATGACGGAACAACTTAAAGGGAAAGGGAAAGCCTTTCATTGGGGAGACGAACAGAAGCAAAGTATGGAGAAATTGAAAGTAGGAATTGCTACAGCTCCACCTTTACATATAGCAGATCCCAACAAACCATTTGTGGTTGAGACTGACACGAGTGACTTTGCCGTAGGAGTGGTTCTAGTTCAGGATAGTCGACCGGTAACTTTTGAGAGCAAGGAACTAGAACCGGCTCAGAAGAATTACTCCGTCTATGAGAAGGAGTTGTATGCAATAGTCCATGCTTTGAAGAAGTGGCATCATTATTTATATGGTGCCAAAGTTACCATAGTGTTTGATCAAGAGAGCATTAAGTGGCTCTCTAATCAAACAGACCTTAAAGGTCATAAGGCCCGATGGTCAGAGATCCTTCAGGAGTTTGATTATGAGCCTAGGTATATGAAGGGAAAGTTTAATGTAGTGACTGATTCACTTAGCAACATGCCTATGCTCAATGGACTGAGTTTTACTCAGATCACTAGTGAGCTACTTGAGTCCATTAGAGGGAAATGTAGGCTTGATCCTGCATATTCCAAGATTTGGGAAGCCATTGAGAATGGGGATTGTGATATACGGGTTTCCAGTGAGGATGGATTATCGACGTGCACTCAAGAAGGATTCAAGTGGAAGAATTATAGTGTCCATGATGGATATCTGTTATATAAAGGTAAGGTGTGTGTCCCTAGAGATCTTTAGATGAGACAGAATATTTTGTATGAGTGTCATGAAACTCCTAGTGCGGGACACCCAAGAGTTAACAAGACTTATGATCTTGTTAAGAGGTAGTTTTATTGGCCTGAACTTCATAAGGACGTCCTAGAATATGTGCTTAAATACACTAAATGCCAGGTCAACAAAGCTGAGAGGTTGAGGATTGGAGGACTACTCCACCCATTGGACATTCCTGATGGGAAGTGTGAGAGTATCTCCATGGACTCTATAGTTAGATTACCTAAGACATAGAGAGGGCACGACTCGGTTTGGGTAATTGTGGATAGGTTAACCAAAATAGCTAGGTTTATTTCGACACGTACTACAGTGAAGACACCAGAGTTGGCTAGACTCTTTGTAGAGAACCTATATCGGTTATATGGTCTTCCTTTAGACATAGTCTCCGATCGGGATAGGAATTTTACTAGCCACTTTTGGAGGGCGGTCTTCAAAAGGTTGGATACGAAACTGAGCATGAGTATGGCTGAGCATCCACAGTCGGATGGGCAAACAGAGAGGGTTAACCAAATCCTAGAGGATATGCTTCAAGCATATGTGAATGAAAGGCAAGCTAATTGGGAAGAGTACTTACCTATAGTAGAGTTTGCATATAATAGTGCCAAGAACTCTTCCACTGGGCATAGTCCATTTATGCTTATGTATGGCTTTCAACCAAGAGCTCCTCATGCAGTAGGCTTGCAGAATGAAAAAGTTCAAGCTGCAAAGGACTTCTTGGAAGAAATGAACGATATGCTTAGACTTGCTAAGGACATCATTAGGAGAGCTCAGGATAGAGCTAGAGCCTATGCTGACCCTCAAAGGAGAGATATCAACTTTGAGGTAGGAGAGCAGGTCTATCTTAGAGTTCCATCTAGGTCTGAAACCATGAAGACAGGACCTTGTCCAAAACTATCTCCTAGGTATTGTGGGCCTTTCCAAATACTTAAGAGAATAGGAAAGATGGCTTACCACCTCCAACTTCTAGAGAATAATCAAATCCACCCAGTTTTTCATGTTGGCTGGCTTAAGAAAAGGCTGGGTGAATCTAACAACCTAATCTTATTGGTGCTTTCAGCTTGCCCATTAGCTTGTGGATGATAGGGGTAAGACTTCTTGTGTATCACCAAGAACTCTTGGAGAAGTTATTCAATGACTTCATTCAAAAAGTAAGTGCCTCTATCACTTACTAGCTCTATCGGTAGCCCATATCTAGTGAACACGTTCTCAAATAAAATCTTAGCTCTCATTTGAGCATCGTTCTTCATTGTGGCTTTCACTTCTACCCACTTGGTTAGATAGTCTATGGCCACAATGATGTATTCAACATGTGAACTCTTAGCTGGGGGGTTAATAGGACCTACAAAGTCTATTCCCCACTTAGAGAACGCGCGTCCACCCATCATAGGTTTCAATGGCATCTCATCTTTATGTATGGGATATTGAGTTCACTGACAAACATCACACCACTTCACATAGGTATGTGCATCCATGCGAAGGGTTGGCCACCAAAGACCTACGAATAGAATTACCTTAATCACATGGTCTGGTCCAAAATGTCCTCCTCCTACACCTTGGTGAGCAGTTTCCAAGATCTTAAGATATTCACTCTCATGGACACATAGTCTCAGATATCCGTCTTTTCCATGCTTGTATAGATTATCACCAGTGAGTGCATAATCTAGGGCTTCTTGTTCTAAAATTCTTTGCCTATCCAAGGTCATATCTTGAGGGAATGTTTTCATCCTCAGGAAGGCTACCAATGGTTCACTCCAATCTGGCATTAGAGACACTTGGTACAGTGTAGCATGCTCTATAGGTGGTCTAATATGACACACTGGGCATTCCTTACACAACTTATGGACATCTGCTTCCATAGTTAGCTAGTGCACTCTGAGTCTCCTTAGTGTCTATAAAGTTTTTTGCCTTGAGTAGTGTTGCTCTAATGCACCCACATGTGCTAATTGCAACCATTTTGCACACTCCTCCTCTTCCACACAACAAGCTAATATCCCTTGATCTATATGCTTGTACATACTTCCTACCATGATTCGTTAAAGGAGTTCTCACATTCTTCAGTCCACTCAAAGTTAGTCAAGAGGGAGTATAGAGGCTTTGCAATGATTGCATTCATATGAATGAAGCATCGATAATATCCACAATGCCCCATGAAGGCTTGTACCTCCTTGACATCCTTTGACCTAGGTAACTCTGCAATAGCTCTCACTTTCTCTTCCTCTGTGGATATGCGATTCTTTGACACTATGTGTCCTAGAATCTTGCCTTGCTTGACCATAAAAATGCACTTTTCTGGGTTCAAGCAGACTTGGTATTTTCTACATTTGTCAAAGATATTTCTCAACTCAGGGATATGGGTTTTTCTAATGTCGAAATGATCATAGAGATCATCAACATAGACTTCCAAATTCTTCCTCAAGAATACTTTAAATACATGACACATCAGTCTTTGAAAGGTAGCGGGCGCATTGGTGAAACCAAATGGCATTACCCAAAAAGAAAATATGCCCCACTCTGTAGCAAAAGCCGTTTTATGCTGATCTTCTAGAGCAATGGATACCTAATTGTAGCCAGAAAATCCATCAAGGAAGTTGTACACTTCCTTGCCTGCTACTCTTTCTAAGAGATGTTCAGTGATAGGAAGTAGATAACTGTCTCTAATAGTGGTTGTGTTAATTTTCTTCAAGTTGATTCATACACATAACTTTCCATTCTTCTTGGGCACCACTATGATGGGGGATACCCACTCAGTGTGCTCAATTTAAAAGATGAATCTAGCTTCTACCAAACGATCTATCTCTTCCTTGATTTTGGCAGCATAGTTATCATTGTATGTGTATGGCTTTTGCTTAGAGGGTTTGGCCTCTGAGGTCATGGGAATCGTATGTGAGCATATGTCAGGGTCTACACCTTTTCAAGTCCTTGTAACTCCAGGTGAATACATCTTTGTATTCTCTTTGCAAGGCTATCAACTCTTGATCCTCTTCCTCAATCAAGTCATGTCCTATGTACATGCATTTTTCTTCTTCTTCTTCTATAGTTACAACAACTTTCTTGGTGGTTTCTTTGTTATCATAGGCCTCTCCGGCTTGTGCATCGCATTTAGGCATTCTTATCATGACTCTCCTATCGTCTATCTCATACTTCTTGAAATTTTTAGGGACCTCAAACAAAGATTCTTCCTCCTCTGGTGTGACTTCTCTCTTCTTCCTCTTCTTGCCCTCATTCTTAGTGGTTACCTGTGTGGCTAATCTCACATCATTTTTATGTCCTTCATGACTCTAAGGGTGAGCTTCTACTTTGTAGAAATACTCGTCATCTGATGCAAAAGGTGGGTCCATAATAATTGACTCTAGATCGGAGTAGCTTGCGTCCTCAAATGCATTAGTGTTAGGTTCACATTCATCAATAATCGAATCACACATGATTGGCTCTATTGTGAAGTCTAACATGTCATAGCCATATTCGTCACAATGGGGTGTCCATTGTTCTTCATTGATGGCTACATCGATTGTTTCTAAAATTTCCACCCAGCCATGAGGTTCAAATTCTTTGTCTAGAAATACTATAGGTCAAATTCTTTGTCTAGAAATACTATAGGTGCATAGGTTGGGTCTTGAATTGATCTATGAGTTTCCTTAGCACCTACCTCTCTGGTTTTTTCTCTCTTCTCTTCCTCTACTACTACTTTGCACATCCATAAGTGGGTGTCTTCATGCATCCATGAGGAGCCTGACCCTATGGAATGCATTGAATCCATATCATCTTTAGCTCTATGGATGGGATTCCATTGAATAGGGGGTACGCCTCTATGAGAGTAATCCATGAGATTGACTTTGGTTGTCACACCTAAGTGTTGTAAGTACAAGAATGGTTCCCCAATCCTGTAGTAATTGCAATTGCCACATAAATGGTCTTCCTAAAATCATCTCATAGGCCTGATTCTTGCTAAAGTCACATGGCAAAAGTATGCTCAAACTCGACACCACATGTGGCGAGAGTTATTCCTTCTAGCAGTGCTAAGGGCCTTTCTATGTGACCATCGGCCATCTGCAATTTCATTCTTGTTGGCATGAGTGCTGGCCTGCCCCAACGCTTCCATAAGGAAGTGGTAGCAATTGCTACTCCTGCACTTGAGTCCAAAGTTGCCTTAGTGGGTAATTGGAAGATAGGTGTTCCCCTCTTCTTCTTCACTCATGTCTCCTATCTTGTCCAAGGATATTTCCGGCACTGTTCTATGATAAACTACCTAGGAATGACGTTTTGCTACTTTTGGCATTTGATTGGCTACATGTTTCCATAGTTCTAGCCTAACCTTGAGTAGCTCTTCTAAAGTGCGATTACACTGCACTTTAGTGTTTTTCACTACTTCTATATTCTTAGGTATGATTGAGTCTTCATTCCTTACCATGACCATGGGTGCTCTCATACAAGTAGACTTTGCTTCCTAGGGGCCTGTGAATGGGGTAGTTCCTGTAAGGAATTAGACTTGAAATCTAATATCTCCTGAGATTGAGCACTCTCTTGTTCTTCATAAATGGAAGGAATGTCTTGTGGGAATTGATCGTGCAAGTCGTCCACAAGTTCAAGGGGAGGAGGAGCTTCACTTTCTTTAGCCCATTTCTCTTCTTGAATCTCTCAAAATTTCGGGGAATATCGATTTATAGAAGAAGATGTGTGTGGTTCTATAGAGTTATGCACGTAAGCTTCGTGGGGAGGAAGGCTTATCCTTTCACTTGCCTTGTCCTTACCTTGAGCGGTGGGGTCCTTTTCAGATCTTGCAATTAACCTCTCCAATCTTTCTAACACTCCATCAAAGTGTACCTTTGTCGTAGCTAAACTAGAGAAGTTAAAGACGCGACTGGCTTCAGACATGGTTTGAGCCAACTCCACCATCTTAGCACAAATTTTAGTTCGTTGGAGCTCTAGTTCATCTCTAGGGTAACACTTTTCATGTTTCGTTATGTTTGGCCCTTATTGGAGTCTGGCCTGATATGCCTTAAGCATCATGTCTAGGTCATCGGGAGTGGGATGACTCATTATGCTTGGATCCTCATAGTAATATGACTCATTATGCTCAGGTGATTGCATGTAGTAAGAATGTGGGTTAACGATATGAGTAGAGTCAAAACTATGTTCACTTGGGTCACTTTTTAAAAGCAATTGAGTTACTGGCACTAAGGCTCTATTCATATTTTCTTCTGTTGCTGCGTACTTTACTGGAATCACATTGGCTGGAGGAGGCGGCTGTTGTGCTAGAATAGGTTGATGTCTTTGTTGGGCCTGATATTGTGGTTGGTAGGGTTGCTGAGGCCTACTATACTGCTATTGTGGTTACTTATTCTGGTATCTTCCTTGTTGTGGATATGGCTGAGGATAATTTTGTCTAATAGTTTGTTTGTTATAGGGACAATCTTGTGCAGTGTGGTTGGTATATTTCCGCTCTATGGTGCAGTATAGGTTGCTACGGTTTGCTTGGGGTTGAGCCATAATGGGACATAAATTCGCCATATAGTCACCTCCACAAGTATAGCATCTTTTCACTAGGGCAAACCTTGGTATTTGTTTGCTTGAGACTCCTAACTTCTGATCTAAATTCTCAGCAAGTTCCTCAATAGATGTGGATGGATTTGAATTGAGGCTAGTAGAGCTATCTGAATCTCTATAGATTTTTGAAAGCTCTAATTCCTCCCCTAGGTTATCCTCAATGTTTATGCATATGCGTACACACTCTTATATGATCCTAGGGTCCTTCAAGTACACATATGATCTCAATTTGGTACTTAGCAAGCCATCCAAGAATAAAGCCACTTGTTTGGCTGGTATGGGTAACTTAGGAACGGGGCATCTCTCTAGGTATTGCCTAAATCTTCTTCCTGCAAGTCTAACTATCTCTTGAGGTGTCTTCTTGAAGCTATGTATCAATGAGGAAGTATTGTGACGTATGCCACTCTTAGAAAATTATGTGATGACGGGTTCTAGAAGTTGGTATATGTTCCTGAATTGAACTTGCTGAAGCGGTTGAAACCATATAAGGGCTGTGTTCTTGAGAGTTAGGCCAAAGGCATTATATTGAGTGAAAAAGTCTTCAACTTGTTCAGCTCTCAAAACTTGCCTAAATTCTGCCACATGATCATATGGGTCTCCTGTGCCATCGAAGCAGTTCTTCATGGACTTAACTAGTTCTGTAGGCCTCAAGGTCCTTGTGTGTTCCCTAGGCCTTGGCAGAGGGAATTCATCAGTATTTCTTTGGTTCCTTGGGTCTCTAGGTCTCTCGGTTTCCATTCTATCCGTCTCTGTTCTCGTTCTTTCTCTTCCCACTGGGTTAGCAAAGCTCACTTCTGCCTATGTCTACTTCTATCCCTTTGAGTTCCATGAGCATGTGATGTTCCCACCCCTTGGTGACTATAGGAGACATTAGATCTTGGTTGGGGAAAAACAAATTCGCCCTTCCAAGTGTAGGCAGGACTACCATGCTGTGAAACCACGAAGATCCTCTCTGAAGTATTGTCTAGGTAGGTCACTTTGCCTGGGCTATCAGAATCTTTAAACTCATAGATTGTAAGCATTCCTACTTCATTAGGCTGGTTAGTTTTATACCTCCAAAAAGCCTCATCAGTCTCTTGGTTTAAGAGCAGATCTATGCTCTTATTGTCCTGGGGAACCCACTCTCGAGGGATGATTCTAGTCAGGACTGATTTGCCTTGGGGAGTTCTGGGCTCTCTTCCTTAGATCCCTTGCTCTATGTCACCTATGTCTTTCTCTGGAATCACATTATTGAATTCGTCTATTCTATCTGGTTGGTTGGTGACCATGTACATTGTCCCTTATTTATCTATGTATGCACCATTCTCAAATTTGATGACTGGATGTTCTAGTCCAATGGATTGATCTAGGTTTTTAATCTAGCCAACATATCTTCTTAGGCTGTCCTCATAGATGCGATCACCTAATTGATTGGTCCTAATGTATTCAAGTTGCGTTTTGTAAGGGCCTTCGATTTTCTCTAAGTAAGCCATACCTGAACTTCCTGTGGGTCTCTCCATACCATAAGACATCTCTGATTCACTAGTTTCAGAGCTAGGGTAGCGCGGATAATTGCTCAACTACTGGGCCCAAAACCTAACACTGTGATTAACACTAGCCTCTAAAGACCTAAGGCTTTGTCTATCTCTCCTTAGGTGTCGTCTTGATCTAAGGTTCATATGCCTAATTGAACAATACCAATTTTACCCCAAGTACAACCTCATTGCAGATCACTTTATATCAGTCACTTGGTTCTTTTTTAGTTGGTTATCATGGTTATGCTCTTGTCTGATATCACATCGTCAAGAATACTTGAGTAAGTTGCTGCACTTTTAGTTGCTCGCACCACGTTAAATTCTTTTCTTTAAGGTTATCGATCACAGAGAGATTATATTCCTGCTTGAACTTGAGTATTTAAGAGACTTCAACTTGATAGATGCCTATCGTCACCCTGTTGGCAATAGCCAGAGGCATAGACATCGAGGAAGCATGTAAAGATAGAGCACAACAAAGTAGTGGGGAGCCAGTCGAATCATTTGTCAAACAAATATATCTCAAAATACTTTTAAAAAACCTCCAACAATAATTTTTATCACTTTTGTACCATATGTAACATAGAAAAACCCCTTTTGTAATTATATGCTCCATTTTGTGCAAGCCGAGGAGTCATCGAGCTTAAGGAGCTTAGGTAGAACAAACCTACCAATTTTGGTTATTTTTAGACACCGTTTACCCCTTCAAATAGCACCTAGAACCTATTTTTTAACTATGCCGGTCACTAAATGTGAAACGGGCAAAACTAGTCTAGAATCTATAAAAAGAGCTAAAGAGCTCATTTTTGAGGTTAGCTTGTATGAGTAGAGAGAGCTTAGAGCTATTTTGAGCTTGTAATTGAGATCTTGAGTAATAGAGTCTATTTTCCTACCTTCCATTGTGTCTTGCTTGTCTCTTCATGTGTGTGTGTATGTGTGTGTGCATCTCTATACTTCTCACCTTCACTCTCACTACATCTCACATTCACGATCTTCATATCACTCCTATGTCTTCCGCAGATTGACATTAAGGAGGTGGAGCTTCTTAACGTGGTTCTCACCATTGTGCTAGAGCAACACCAAATTTGGCGCCATTGCCGGGGATCGAGTTTAGAACGAATGTGTGATGGTAAGAGTATAGCAAGAGGTGGTGTTGGAAGGTAAAAATTTCAGTTTTTGTTGTTGTTTTTACTTAGTTTTTTGTGTTTTTCATCTCCTCTGCACTCCTCCTTCATCACCGCATCATCTTCTTCCACTCCTAAAAATTCATAAAAGTCACCATATCCACCCATTCTCTTCATTTCCCCTCATTTGTGCATGCAAGAGAGAGAGAGAGAGAGCTTTTGTGCTTGTATGTGTTTTGGTGTTTTTGAGTTTTCTTGCAGGTAGAGTGTTCCAGAGCATCAGCAAAGCTTCCAAAAGGTAAAAAATCACTTTCTGTCAGAAATTTGTTGTGTGTGTCAGACCATCGCGATGGTCTGCGAAGTTCGGCAATTTCGGTATGCGAGTTCACCAAGAGGTAGGCGATACTAGCACTTGCATGAATCCACAAACACATTTTGAAAATCAGTGATTTGGTGGACCATCACGATTGGCTCACACCATCGCAATTGTGTCACACCATCGTGATTGTGTCACACCATCGCGATTGGCTCACGCCATCGCGACGACTCGATCGGACCATCGCGACGGTCTCACACCATCGCGACGGTCTCACACTATCGCGACGGTCCCTGATCATCGCAACGATCCCGTCGACCCCACTGCATCGCGATTGGCTCATGCCATCGCGTCGATGCTGCCACATGTCAACCCAGACCATTGCGATTGTTCGCTAGTCACGCCATCACAATGATACCAGGTAAGCCATCACGACGCCTCAAAAGTTGAACCATCACGATTGGCTCAAGCCATCGTGCCTCGTGACCCTCGCAATGGGCTCACGCCATCACGACGGTTATGTTGACCGTTGACCGACACCATCACGATTGTTTGCCGATTAGACCATTGCGATTGCTCACTCCAGACCATCACGATTGCTCACATTTTTTACCATCGCAACACTTCGCTCCATCGGTCCATCGTGATTGTACCACGCCATCGTGACGGTTCACCTGAACCATCGTGATTGTCCACCCCAAATGTAAAAAATTAGGGTTTCAATTTTTGATCAATTTTGAGGCTATTTTAAGAAAATTTTTGGATCATTAAGCTCATAGGAGACCCCTTTGCTCATATTTGAAGAAAAACCTAAGTGTCAATTTTTATCCTCGAGGGTCTGAATGCTCATATCTTTTTCATCCGAAGTCCGTTTTTTGAGCTTTATAGCTCGTTAGAAAGCTCTTTGCGAGTACTACGTGATCTCAACTGTCTTTTTCAAAAAGAAGGCATTGATTGTTTGAGAAGATAATTTGAGTTTGACCTAGTGTGGGACTAGAAAAAGCCAAGGGGCATTAAAAATTTGGGCCAAGGAGAAAGGACTAAAAGGTGTATATATCAAAGTGCTTGATCTTCCATTTGAGAATTGGTCTAATATTGGATTTTTACAAGTCTAGCAAAGGCTATCAAGGGCAAGCAAAGCAAGGCAGTGAAGAATGCAAGGCTTGGGAAGCGTGACTTCTTGGGCATCAGAGCGCTGAAAGGAGCTGACTTGAGGTTGGAAGATTACTCAACCCCCTAAGTCAATTATTAGCTTAGGTTAAATGTTTAGCATTGTGGATTAAAGAAGATAGGAACGATCAAGTTCAAGAGACCTAATTCTTCAATTCCAAGATTAAAGTAAAGGTGTGCGATACGGAAACTAAAGGAAAGAAGTTAAGTCTGACGGAACGAGAACTCAAAAGTACCACGGAAAGTTGATTCCTGACGCTTACAGTAAGATAAGACAAGAATCGAAAGGAATTTAAAAAGAATCAAGTAAGTAAGAACAAAGAACCATTGACGATCAGAAGTGCCAAGAAGTAAATTCATGAACCTTAGATCGGGCAAGCATATAGGTAAGTCAGACCGACGAAGCCTTAGATCCTCAGAAGCAAGTGTAGGAACTACTGGATGCTCGTGGGCACAACAGTTGAATAGTTATCCTTACGAGTTGAGCTCAGATACTAGTGAATAAAAAATGGCTTTTAGCACAGAAAGACCAGAAGAAGGATTAAACATAGATTACTTGGAGCGACCCGAAGGACCCTATAGGACTCAATTAGAATTTCTCCGAACCAACCGCTTAGGTGCTCGCATCTATGAGGATGGTTTGCGAAGACAAGTGGTGCAAATGCACAATCTTGATCAACCTATTGGATTGGAACGTCCAGTGGTGAAATTCGAGAGAGACACATACATAGACAAAGAAGGAACAATGTACATCATAAGTACTCAACCAAATAATACCAATGAGTTTGGTGTAATTTAGTTAGAGATGAAAGCGAGAACTCAAGGAAAACAACCGATAGGAGAAGAACCTAGGACACCTAGAGGGAAATCTATACTAACAAGAGTATTAATTCCAGAATGGATCCCTCAGGATAATAGAAGC
The DNA here is from genome assembly GCA_020310875.1 of Ceratopteris richardii. Classification (NCBI taxonomy): domain Eukaryota; kingdom Viridiplantae; phylum Streptophyta; class Polypodiopsida; order Polypodiales; family Pteridaceae; genus Ceratopteris; species Ceratopteris richardii. The sequence continues at coordinate 68,921,628 of CM035444.1, forward strand.
ATAGAGTTGTTTGTGAATAAAGAGACAGATGAAGCATTTTGGAGATACAGAGTGGAACAACATAGTGAGGTAGGCTCCATCATGATTTACGAGTTCAAGGACCCAGATACACCTGGAAAGGTGGTATACCTGGATGGAACTTCAGAAAGAGTATTTGTAGTACCAGATCATGCGAGAAATACCTACACATGGAGAGGTGATTTAGTATTCCCTCCATCACGAGCAAATGTAAATACGAACCATCAGGGTGCAAGAACATCCTCAGCCCATGGCAATCAAAGAGACAAGAACAAAGAGAGACCAGAAGAAAGTTTCACTCATCCCATAGGGAGAGATAGAACAAACACGGACGCCGATAGAATGGAAAGACAAAGGGAACCTAGAATAATAGGTGGTAGAGATGATTTTCCTCTACCAAGACCACGTGAACACACAAGAATACTGAGACCCACTCAGCCAGTAAAGTCCATGAAAAGCTACTTCGATGGGACAAGAGATCCCTATGACTATGTTGCGGAATTTAAGCAAGTTCTAAGAGCAGAGCAAGTAGAAGAAATGTTTACGCAATATAATGCTTTTGGACTAATGTTAAAGAATACAGCTTTAACTTGGTTCCAACCATTGCAACAAAGGCAATTTAGAGACATCCATCACTTTTTAGAGTCATTTATCACTGAATTCTCTAAAAGTGGAATCAGACATGATACGTCTTCCTTGATTCATAGCTTCAAACAGACCCCGCAGGAGACAGTTACACTTGCAGGACGTAGGTTTTAGACAATATGTGGAGAGATGTCCAATGCAAGAGCTACCCTCACAGGCCAAGCAAGTGTCATTGTTTCTAGATGGCCTCTTAAGCTCTAAACTACGCTCCTATGTATACTTGAAGGAACCCAGACCACTAGAGCAATGTGTAAGGATTTGTATAGACATTGAGGACAACTTAGGAGACGAGTTGGAACTCTCAAAGGTCTATAAGGACTCAGATTGTTCATCTCTAGCATCTTCAAAACTGTCTAGCTCGATAGAAGACCTAGCAAAAAAAGTGGCCCAAAAACTAGGAGTTTCTAGTAAACAGATGCCTAGGTTAACAACAAACAAGCGTTGTTACACCTGTGGTGGTGATCATATGGAAAATATGTGTCCCAATGCAACACAACCGCAAGCCAACCCTAGTGGCCAGTACTATACAATTGAGAGAAGGTACACGAATCATACGGCTCAAGATTACCCATACAATAAACAAGCAGTGAGACAGAACTACCCTCAAGCATACGCACAACCAGGTAGGTATCAAGGTCAGTACAATACTCAACCTCATTACTATAGGCCTCCTCAAAACTATCCTTATAAGGCTCAACAGAGACCTCAACTTGTTTTAGCTCAGCAGCCACCCCCACCAGCTAATGTTATCTCAGTTAAATACGTTGCTACAGAAGAGAACCTCAATAGGGCTTTAGTGCCTTCATCACCCTTGATCATGGAAAGTGACCCTAACTCAAACAATTTTCACTCTACTCATGTAGATAGTCCACCCGCATATTATTCAGAGTCACCAAAACATGTGGAAACATATCAATATGATAGTCCACCATTGGAACCCAGTTGGGAGCCAGACTATGCTAATGTGATGTATGCAAACCCTAATCCTCGGCCCCAGTTAAGACAACAAAGACCACAGGGCCCTAGAGGACCATGCTTTAGGTGCCAAGGAGATCATTTCATAAAGGATTGTCCATATCCTCTGATAGCAGGATAGTCACAATACTATAACATACATGGCTTTTGTGCCGATTGCGGCAAAGAGCATATCATCAAAGATTGTCTGAAGAACCCTATGAATGCTTCAAAAGTGACACCCATCGACGTGATACGCATTGTACATAATGTAGATGGATCCAACCATACATACGTGCGTATCCAAGCTATAACGAGAGCCCAGGTGCTCTTACAGAATCAACAGCTTAATGCTGAGAAAATAGCTAAAACCATCGAAGTTGGAGAATCTAGTAATAAAAAGACAAAATCTTGGAAAGATTCCAGAGAAAGAATTAAGAGAAAATGGAGTAAAAAGATAACTGAGTTGGAAGGAAGTTTGAAGGAATCTAGAGCCAAAATCCTAGAATTGATTTCGCAAGAATCAAATCAAGAGAATCTAGCTCAGAGATCAGGATCAGTTCTAGCAGAACCCATACCAGAAAACCTAGACATGATGTTTCGTGCATATCAGGCTAGATTAAAGGAAGGACCCTAGATAGCTGAAATGAGCAAGAACTATCCAAGAGCAGATCTAGAAATTGAGAGAACAAAACTTTGCATGAAGATGGTAGAACTAGCACAAACTATGTTCGAAGCCTCGCGATATCTTAATTGGAATAACATGGCAAAACCTGAACTACACTTTCAAGGACTAATGGAGAGGTTAGAATACTTGATCAAAAGTAAGGAGAAAAAGAATCTGCATAGGAATCTAGATGACTTTGAGGCACAAGAAAAGAATGCACCACCCCTGTCTCAAATACCAAATACAGAGGTTGAAGACAACCTGTCTTCTATACATAAATATTCACATGAATTTCTAAGAGAAATCCAAGCAGAGAAGTGGAGAAAAGAACAAGGAACCCATCCTCCTATTCAAGAAATCGATGACTTGCAGGAACAAGTTCCCCAAGACATTCCCTCTATTTACGATGATGTAGAGGAAGAGCAACTGAGTGAACACACAGGTTTCAAATCCAATTCTTTGCAAGAATTACCTCAGTTCACAAGACCTTGGGAAGCCAAGTCTATTAGCACGAGAGCACCCATGATAATAGTGAGGAATGAAGAATCAGTAATCCCTAGAAACACAGAAGTGATAAAGAACACCCAAGTACAATGTCACCTCACTCTAGAGGAATTGTTGAAGGATAAACCAGAATTGTGGAAGCACGTAGCAAATCAATTCCCTGAGCTTGCTACTACACCCTCACAGATAGGATCACATAAGAAGGTACCAGAGATACCAGTAGAAAGGATTGGAGATGTAAGCGAAGGAGAGGAAGGTAACACTTATCTTCCAATAACCCATCAGGGCTATACCATGAAAGCCATATTAGATTCAGGAGCCGGAGTAGCCATAGCTACCACCGCTTTATGGAAACGTTGGGGCAAGCCAGCATTAAAACCCACTAGGATGAAGCTACAAATGGCTGATGGACACATAGAAAAACCATTAGGCTTACTAAAAGGCATATCTCTCACCACTTGTGGTGTGGACTTTGAGCATACTTTTGCCATTTGTGATTTTGCGAAAAATCATGCCTATGAGATGATTTTAGGATGACCATTCATGTGTCAGTTACAAATCGTACAAGATTGGGGAACTAATTCTTTGTACTTGCAACATTTAGGATTGACTACTAAAGTCAATCTTAAAGACTATTCACATCGAGATGTACCCCCAATACAATGGAATACCATCCATAAGACACAAGAAGAAACGGAGTCAGTACACTCATTGGAGTTAGACCCTTCATGGTTGCATGAGGACACTCATCTATGAATATGTAAAGTAGCAAAACAAGAGGAAGAACGATTAAAAGCCAGGACTTAAGGTTCAGAACAACATCCACGAACCCTTCAAGATCGAGCTTATGCACCTATAGTATTTCCAGACGAAGAATTCGAGCCTCATGGTTAGGCAAAAATTTTAGCAACAATGGATGTAGCCATCAATGAAGAACAATGGACACCCCATTGTGACGAGGATGGCTATGACATTTCAATCTTCACAATAGAGCCAATCATATGCGATTTCCTTATAGAAGAATGTGAACCTAGCACTGATGCATTTGAGGATGCAAGTGACTTTGATCTAGAGTCAATTATTATGGACCCTCCCTTTGCATCAGATGAATAATATTTCTAGGAAGTAGAAACTCACCCTCAGAGACACGAAGAACTTATGAAAATGATGTGAGGTTAACCACACAGATGACTGCCAAAAGTGAAGGTAAGAAAATAAAGAAGAAAGAAACCACGTCAGAGGAAGAAGAATCCTTGTTTGAGGTTCCCGAGAACTTCAAGAAATACGAAATAGAAGATAGACGAATCATGGTACGAATGCCTAACAGAAAAGCTGACATTGGAGACGTATATGACAATCGAGAGAAAACCAAAAAGATCATAGTCACCATAGAAGGAGAAGAAGAGAAATGTACATACATTGGGCATGATTTGATGAATGAAGAAGAAGAAGAAGAATTAATTGCTCTATTGTGCGAATATAGAGATGTGTTCACCTAGAGTTACAAAGACTTGAAAGGAGTAGACCCGGACATATGTTCCCATAGAATCCCTATGACTCCCGATGCAAAACCTACGAAACAGAAACTACACACGTACAATGATAACTACACTGCTAAGATTAAAGAAGAAATAGATTGTTTGATAGAAGCAGGATTCATTTACGAAATTGAGCATACCGAATGGGTATCCCCCATTGTGGTTGTGCCCAAAAAGAATGGAAAATTGCATGTGTGTATTAACCTTAAAAAAGTTAATGCCGCCACAATTAGAGACATTTATCCTCTTCCTATCACAGAACACTTATTGGAAAGAGTTGCGGGCAAGGAAGTTTACAACTTTCTTGATGGATTCTCAGGCTATAATCAAGTAGCCATTGCTCCAGAAGATCAACACAAGACGGCCTTTGCCATAGAATGGGGCATATTTGCATTTCGTGTGATGCCATTTGGCTTGAAAAATGCACCCGCCACTTTCCAGCGACTCATGTGTCACGTTTTTAAGGAATTCTTATGCAAGAATTTGGAAGTTTATGTCGATGACAAATGTGCACATTCAAATATGAGGCAGACTCATATCCCAAAACTAAGACAAGTGTTTGACAAATGACGAGAATATCAAGTTTGTCTGAACCCAGAAAAATGCATTTTCATGGTCAGACAAGGCAAAATTCTAGGACACATTATGTCAAAGAACGGAATCTCTACGGATGAAGAAAAAGTGAAAGTAATTGCCGATCTACCTAGATCAACTAACGTAAAAGAGGTACATGCATTTATGGGTCATTCTGGTTATTACAGACGATTCATACACATGTATGCAATCATAGCCAAGCCTCTGTACTCTCTTTTGACCAAGTTTGAATGGACAGACGAGTGTGAGAACTCATTCAATGAACTTAAACGACGTTTGTGCTTAGCACCTATATTGACAACCCCAGATTGGAGTAAGCCATTCCATGTACATGTGGATGCATCCAACTATTCCATAGGATGTGTGTTAGCACAACCCACGAAGGAAGGTAATATAGATCTCCCCATATAGACAGTTGAATGCAGCAGAAAGAAATTACACCACTACGGAACGAGAAGGATTAGGAATGATCTATGCAGTAAAGAAATTCAGGCATTATTTGTTGGCAAACAAGTTCAAGTTCTTTATAGATCATCAAGCATTATTGTACTTAGTCAATAAGCCATGTAACAGAGGACGATTAATACATTGGTTTCTATTACTCATGGAGTATGACTTTGAAGTAGTAGTCAAGAAAGGAAAGACCCATCTTAGAGTTGATCAACTCTCAAGATTAACCACAGGAGAAGCTCCGCAAGGAGTAGCGGATGAATTGTCAGATGCATATTTGTTTAACCTTGAGATAGTACCAGAATGGGCTAAGCCTATTATCCCTATTCTCACATATGGACCCAAGAATCCTTAGATAAGGATCAAGGAAGGAGAGATTACCAAGTCACAAAGATACCAAATAATAGCAGGAAGCATATACAAACAGGATAATCAAAAGATTCTTGCTTATTGTGTAGATGAGTTGGAACATGCAAATTGGTTGCAATTAGCACACATAGGTGCATTAAAGCAAGATCATTCAAAACATCATACATTGCAGACTTTGCGTAGACTAGGAGTATATTGGCCTTCTATGGAAGCAAATGTCTACAAGAAGTGTAAAGAATGCTAGACCACCAGTAGAACATGCTACATTATATCACGTGTCTCTCACACCAGAATGGAGTGAACCTTTAGTGACGTACTTGAGGACGAAGACATTCCCTCAAGGAATAACTTTAGCATGACAACTAAGTCTAGAGAAGAAAGCTTAAGACTATTCACTTATTGGTGACAATCTATACAAACGAGGACGAGATGGATACCTAAGACAATGTGTTCATGAAAGTGATTATTTGAGCGTACTAGAGACTGCACACCAAGGTGTTGCAGGAGGTCGTTTTGGCCCCGATAGGATAATCAAAGCCATCCTCTTTGCAAGATTATGGTGGCCCACTCTTCACATGGATGCACATACCTATGTTAAGAGATGTGATGTGTGCCAAAGAACTCAATTTCCTACTGGCAGAGATGAAATGCCATTGAAACCCATGATGGGCAGACGTGCATTTTCTAAGTGGGGTATAGACTTGTAGGACCCATTAACCCCCTCTACAAAAGGTACACATGCCGAATACATTATTGTTGCCATAGATTATCTTACCAAATGGGTAGAGTCCAAGGCCACAAAAAAGAATGATGTACACACAACTGTAAAATTCATATTTGAAAATGTCTTTACAAGATATGGATTGCCTATAGAGTTAGTGAGCGATCAAGGAACTCAGTTTCTAAATCAAGTCATTGAATATTTGTTACAGGATTTTATGGTGATTCACAAGAAATCCGCACCATATCATCCTCAGGCCAATGGTCAAGTAGAAAGTACTAACAAGATCCTTTGTAACATACTGACGAAACTCAAGAACAACAAACGTTCAGATTGGGACAAACAGTTACACCATGCAGTTTGGGCATATCGAGTGGCCTACAAGACCGTACTCAATGCAACTCCCTTTCAGATGGTTTTTGGTCAGAATGCTGTGCTTCCTTTCAACTTTTTGATACCGACCCTTAAGGTTGCACAAGAACATCAATGGACTGGCCATGAATTATCAACAAGAATAACGGACTTGGAATGATTAGGAGAAACCAGGCTAAAAGCAACAGCAGGAATATATGCAGCAAAGAAGCGACAGAAAGCCTATTTCGATGCGCATGTGAAAGATAAAGGCTTAAAAGAAGGAGATTTAGTCCTAGTGTATACGCTGAAACAACATGCACGAAAGTTAGAAAAGCTAGGTTATGGACCTATGATCATTAACAGACTCTCGACAAGTGGAGCAATACAATTAGCCACCTTAGAAGGAGACATAATGCCTAATTACATTAGTGGCTGTAGAGTCAAGCTATATCAGGAACCTCTTACTAAGGATATGCTTAGACGACTCATGTTGGCAAAGAAGCGTAAGGAGGAAGAAAATAGAATACGAGCTGATGCTCAGGCAGAAGCTATAGAACGCATTAAGCGCATGAAGCTAAGAAGACAAGGACTAGGGAGAGAACATTATAACCATCTGGAAACAACACCCAGATACCCCATGGCCATGTGTCAAGTAAAGTCAACCACTCATCCTAGCATAGTGGATAGGAGACCATTCATTACAGTCAGGCTAGAGCACGACAACCCTTGCCAAAAGCTCAGGGCTTTAATTGACTTAGGAGCTGCGACTAGTGCGATTAGATGGTCCCACTATAAGGACTCAGGCATAGAAATGTGGCCAATTGAGGCATACCTCATAGGGCTAGGAGCCATGGAAACCCCTTGCATGGGTGAGGTGGACCTTCCTATCCTCATACACGATGTGACCATGACAGCGAAGCTACTAGTGTGCCATGATGACTACCTGATAGAACCCCTAATCCTTGGCCAAGATTGGCTATACGATCACTCAGTGGACCTAAATCTTAGACAAGGCTCTTTGTAGATTGGAACCTTAGATCAGAAGCGAGTGATACCGCTTGACTTCCCTAACAACACTCCACCTGAGGTATGTAACCCTAGACCCTATGAAACGCTTGCGACGGAGGACCGGAAGATATTTGGCCAAATCCCTCAGCTAAGCACGCTCCCTCCAAAGTCAACCCATGAGAGCTTGGCGATGGATTGTTGCCAGATAGAAGATTGTCACGAGAATTTCCCCCGGTCTTCCAGCCGTGGACAAATGGGGACAATTGGTGGTCAGGTGGACTCCATCAACAGTCACATGGGCAAAACACCCTACAGTGCCCATCCTTCCACACTTACTACGGACTGGCCTAGATTTTTGATACAAAACGATGCACTTCCTAATGGGCAGGTTTTGCAAGTGTTGGACCTCCCTTCTTTTCCAAAGCAGAGTGTCCATCTGACCTCTCAACCTCAACCACAAAGGAGTCAACCACAACAGAGGAACCCAGACGCGATGATATCAGACGACACAAAGAAAGCAGCAGTATCAGTATCACACAGCAAGAGGCATGCGACAAATATGGGTGCCAAAAGGACAGAAAGCACCACCAGATTTCAACAAAGCAGACATGGAGAAGAAGAAGTCAAGGCAGAAGCAGAGTCAGTATCCAACATCTTCTCGACCTTCTTCTACAAGTATGAACATTCGATAGATTTGGATCGCCAAGAAGTACCTTACGAATCGACCCACACTCACGTAGATTTGGGTACCCAAACAGTGTATTATAGCTCAACCCTCAAGCCATGTAATGTATACCACTCAGAAATCTTTTCACCCCTCAATACCGCCACATCCGATATCACCTTTTGTCCCTCAAAAGATACATTCCACCCACTCAGAAACTCTTAGGAAGTGGATACCGAAACGTATCCAGTTGTCTCCTCAAAACCCATTGTCTAACATAACTCCCACCACGACTAATCTCCAACCTTGTAATAACTCATTTACAATTGAACCTTGTACAAATCCACATACTATAACCCAACATCACTTGTAATAACATCTCACCAAGAAATGTATGCATTATCTGAAGCATGTAGGTGTCTAGAGACCTGCACTAATTTTGCAAACATCATTCCATAAACCACATCACAACACTCGGCTACGCGGGTTACACATTGGTTATGGAAAGGGATTGTGGTCTCACTTTAATGCGATCATGATTAATTTCCATACTAATGTGCTAATATTTTGTAGCAGATCTTCTCCACACTCGCATCACTCATCATGCAGGCAGAAGGACCATCCGAAGCTGGCCCTAGTGTACCTGTGTACCAAAGCTACAGAAGTTTAAAGACATGGTAGGTATAAAGAAGATAAGAGAAACCTCAATTGATGATTGAGGGGGAGTTGTTGGTGCAGACCAATCACCAATTGAAGATTTGAAGCAAAGAAGATGGATACACTCACAGAGTGAAAGACATGTACACATATGTATATTAGTTAAGACATAGGTTACATATACTTATGCTTTGATAAAAAGTCTTTACATAATTGCCTATAAATACTTTTGAAAATGTCGGGGCAAGTAGAGAAGACAAGGAGAGACAATAGGAGATCATGAGATTTGTGTATTGAGAAGTAGAAAATGTCATTAGACATGTGTGAAGTGATTTGAACTCTCCATCCTCACTCAGTTGTAATTTCTGAGAAATAGAAGGAAAAATTGCGCCCGATGTTTCTGTGTTTTCTCTCTGTGTGATAGATCTTTTGTGAATTCCTTTTAGAGATATCTAAGTCCATAGTTAATCAATCTATGGCTAAAGTTTGAGAGTCTAATTGTGATCAGGCTAAGAGAATTGTGTGTAGGAACATTTACATGTGAGAAAGTAATTACTGGTTCCTGAAACAGGTGCAAATTTTGATCTTAATGATTTGATCATTTCTCACTCCACAGTTTAAAGTTTTGTGCAAGTAAGCACTTAATCTTTAAGTTGGAAGGTAAGCTACTCGTGGCTAAAAGCATTTGCTTAATTGGGTTTTATACTGAGAGAATTGAAGTTAAGAAGTTAGGGGTGTCCAAATCGACTTCTCAGAAGTGCAGATTTAGACATAGCTGACTTGGTAAGTAGATTTCTCAATATCTACTGAACCTTTTGAAGTAATTTAACTTGGAGAAGGTGCGCAATCTTTAGGCGACACCTTGTGCAAAGTTTCATAAAAAACTTTACACATTTACTCAGTCAATGAGCAAGATCTATGCAGCAGACTTTCTGAGAGAATTCCTTCTTCACAGTTTAGTCAAGAAATTGATATTTGGTCATTGATAGCTTAAATTGGTAAAGGTTTTGACTTACTCTTGATATAGAGGTGTTCTAAATTCAAGAGTAGGTTGTTCTTTTGGAGATTAACACTCTCCATCAGTGGTATCAGAGCAGGAAACATCAAAATCAAGGAAAGGAGGATCCCGACTGCTGCAGATTCAAGAAATTCAACAATTGAAGAACTAAAAGGTGAAAGATTGAAGGCAAAGCTTGAGGAGGAGACCATACGACATCAAGAAAGACAAAAGGACTCTAATTTGAAGTAAAGGTACATATATTGTTCATAAAGCTTGAAGATTTCAATACACAGGTGGACACAAGATGGGAGATTCTCTACAGATAGAGAAATTGGATAGGGAAAACTATCCTGCATGGTCAATGAGGATGGAAGCTCATCTTATGAGCAAAGATTTAATAGCTTATATCACAGGAGAAGAAGAGAAGCCACAGTTCAGAGATCCTAGTGTTCCAACTAGGGAAGAGTTAGCAGATTTGAAAAATTGGATGAAGAAAGATGCTCAAGCTAGGAGCATTATATATATGGCAGTCAATGATTACTTGTTACCTCATATTCGAGGTCTTGAAAGTGCAACTGATATTTGGAATGCTTTGGAGGAGCATTTCCAGAATACTACTAAGTCAAGGAAGGCATCCTTATGGGCAGAGTTTACCACCTTTAAGAAGAAGGCTTCTCAATCCATTTCAGACTATGTGACAAGAATGAAAGATATTGCAGATGCTTTAGGAGCTGTTGATGAAGACATTGAGGAGGATAAATTGGTAAGGCAAATTCTTACAGGTTTAAGAGGTGATGACAAATGGAAGCCATTCATTTTATCTACAGAATTATCACTTGATCATTTCACTCCTGATTTAAATCAGTTGCTAGGTCATATGCTAACATTTGAGCAGGATGTTAAAGGAGATGGTGACAAAAGCACAGGTCATGCAATGTACTCAAAGGACAAGAAGAAAGCTAACAAAGGAAAGCAACAATCAGGTGAAGAAGAAGGCACAACTAGTCAAGCCAACTTCCTAAGAGGTAGAGGAGGTGGCAAAGGTAGAGGAAGAGGCAGGAACAACAAAGATGGAGGCAAAGCTTGTTGGATTTGTGGTAAGACAAATCACTTAGCTAATGATTGTTGGCACAATACTCAGAGTAATAATGGATATAGTCAAAATTATAATGCAAGAGGAAGAGGTGGTAGAAATCAAAGAGGTAATTTCAGAGGCAGAGGTAGTAGGGGTTACTTTGGAAGAAATGCAGGTAGAGGTTTCCAAAGTCAACAATATAACAACACCTACTACAATTATGCTTCAGATCAAAAGGAAGATTCAACATTGATAATGAATGCAACTTGTGAAAGGCAGAGTGAAGTTGATTCAGGGTGTAGTAATCACCTGAGTGGTAATATAGCCTTGATGACTGATTTGGAGAATAAGGTATCTAATCATGTTGTTCAAACAGGTGACAACACAAAGCACAATGTGAAGTCAATTGGATCAGTGAAGGCCAAGGATGGTAGTACCTTATTGAGTAAGGTCTTGTATGTTCCTACAATTCCTAAGAATTTGATAAGTGTAGGACAAATTGTGGAAAAAGGTTATGAAGTAAGGTTCACTAATGAAGGAGTGTTTGTGGAAGACCCTAGCAATGGGTATAAACAAATTGTTTCAGGGAAGAAAGAAGGAAGATTGTTCACATTGAAGATTCAAGGTAATATTGGTCATGCCATGTTCACATATGGAGGACATAAGATCTCTGAGTTAGATCTTTGGCATAAGAGGCTTGGACATTTCAATGAAAGAGGTATTAAAGACATGATTAACAATGGTTCAGTGCTTGGTTTGCCTAATGTTGCAGGTCAACATATGACATACAGATGTGAGGCATGTCAATTAGGTAAGGCTCATAAGCTTTCCTACTCCAAGCATGGTTTTATGTACTCAGAGAAGCTTGAGTTGGTACACACAGATGTGTGGGGGCCATCAAAGGATTTCAGTATAAATGGGTCAAGGTATTATGTGATTTATGTTGATGATGCTACTAGATGGATCACTATTTATGTGATCAAAGATAAGCCAGAAGTGTTTAATACATTTAAACACTATCATGCATATGCAGAAAGAATTACAGGACATAAGTTGAAAAGACTAAGGTCAGATGGAGGGGGAGAGTATTTCTCTAATGAATTCAGTAATTACTTGTGGGATGCAGGTATAAAAAGGGAAGTTACTTGCAGGTACTCTCCTCAACAAAATGGTGTAGCAGAAAGGAGAAATAGAACTCTTGTTGAGTTTGCAAGGTCCATGATGAAAGAGAAAAATTTCCCTAATTATTTGTGGGCTGAGGCTGTAAATACAGCTACTTATTTGGTCAATAGGTTACCATGTAAAGCTTTGCAGGGAATGACACCTTATGAGGCATGGTGGGGTAAGAGACCTACACTAGACCATTGCAAAGTATTTGGATGTTTGGCCTATGCATATGTGCCATCACAATTAAGGCACAAATTGGAACCTAAAGCTGAAAAATATGTGTTTATTGGTTATGATGATAAGCAGATGGGATACAGGTTGTGGAATCCATCCACAAAACATTTTCTTGTATCAAAAGATGTTACATTTGATGAGCAAGGTACTTGGTATGCAGGTACTATCAATCTTAATACAGATGATGAAGAGATTGTGAGCCAAAGGAAAGGTAAGTCAAAGGTACAAATAATTGATGAAGAAGAGAATAATGAAGTGCAGGTTGAAGTGGAAGAAACACCTAGGTTTGATCCTGAATATGAAGAACCAGAAACCTCAAGAAGTGGAGAACTTAGGAGGTCTACAAGGAACAAATGGCAACCTACAAGGTATAGCTATGATACTTCATTTCTGGCTACCAAAGATTATGCTTACATGATTAAAACAGATGAAGACCCTTCTACATATGAAGAGGCAAAAGGTAAAGAAAATTGGGAGAAAGCTATGCAGGAAGAATATGATGCATTATTGGAGAATCAAACATGGGATTTGGTTCCAAAGCCAAATAGTCAGAAGATCATTGGATGTAAGTGGGTTTATAAGACAAAAAGATTTGCAGATGGAAGTGTGTCTAGGTACAAAGCTAGACTTGTTGTCAAAGGGTTTGCTCAGACATATGGTGTTGACTATGATGAGACTTATAGTCCTGTGGCAAAGATGACAACCATCAGGACACTTATAGCTATTGCTGCATGTAAAGGTTGGAAGTTATGTCAACTTGATGTAAAAAATGCTTTTTTGAATGGTTACATTTCAGATGAAGTTTTCATGGAGCAACCTCAAGGGTTCAGAGATAAAAGGTATCCTGATCATGTGTGCAAGCTCAAGAGAGCTTTGTATGGCTTGAAGCAGGCCCCAAGGGCATGGAATTGTAGACTTGTAAAGTTCTTGAAAGAACTTGGATTTCAGGTGTCTAAAGCAGATAGTAGCTTGCTTGTCAAAGCAAGTGATAATGGTTTCATATACATGTGCATATATGTTGATGATATAATCCTTACAGGTACAGATGAGGAAGGAATACAAAGACTAAAGAAGCAAATGGAAAAGGAGTTCAAAATAAGTGACTTGGGAGACTTGTCATACTTCTTGGGCATGGAGATTACATATACCCAACATGGAGTATTTGTGACCCAAGAAAGGTATTTGAAGAACTTGTTAATCAAGTTTAAAATGGATGATTGCGGGGTAGCACCTACACCAATGGAGGTGAATCACAAATTGAGTAAATTTGGAGGTGAAGGATTCAAGGACATGAGACAATATCAGAGTTTGGTTGGTAGTCTTATCTATGCTACTTTAACTAGACCTGATTTATCATATGCAGTAGGGGTTTTGTCTCAATTTATGCATTGTCCTAGGAAAGAGCATTGGATTGCAGGTCAAAGAGTGTTGAGGTACATTAAGGGTACACTCAAAGAAGGTTTGTATTATGGGTTCACATCAGATACAAACATCAAGATCTATAGTGATGCAGATTGGGCAGGTAATCCAGATGATAGAAGATCAACCTATGGATACATGTGCTATGTGGGAGATAAGTTAATCTCTTGGTGCTCAAAGAAGCAACATACAGTTGCTTTGTCATCTACAGAAGCAGAGTACAAAGGCATGGTTGAAGCTGCAAAAGAAGTGATATGGCTTAAGACTCTAATGAAGAGTTTTGATACTATACAGAACACACCTATCATTTATGGTGATAACATGAGTTCATTATATCTAGCTGCTAATCCTGTTTTTCATGCCAGGACTAAACACATTGAGACACAATATCACTTTCTAAGAGAGAAGGTGATGGATAAGGAAATTGAAGTCATACATACTTCAACAAAAGATCAGATAGCTGATATGCTTACAAAGAGCTTGGATGGACAAAAGCTACAGAAGTTTAAAGACATGGCGGGTATAAAGAAGATAAGAGAAACCTCAATTGATGATTGAGGGGGAGCTGTTGGTGCAGACCAATCACCAATTGAAGATTTGAAGCAAAGAAGATGGATACACTCACAGAGTGAAAGACATGTACACATATGTATATTAGTTAAGACATAGGTTACATATACTTATGCTTTGATAAAAAGTCTGTACATAATTGCCTATAAATACTTTTGAAAATGTCGGGGCAAGTAGAGAAGACAAGGAGAGACAATAGGAGATCATGAGATTTGTGTATTGAGAAGTAGAAAATGTCATTAGACATGTGTGAAGTGATTTGAACTCTCCATCCTCACTCAGTTGTAATTTCTGAGAAATAGAAGGAAAAATTGCGCCCGATGTTTCTGTGGTTTCTCTCTGTGTGATAGATCTTTTGTGAATTCCTTTTGGAGATATCTAAGTCCATAGTTAATCAATCTATGGCTAAAGTTTGAGAGTTTAATTGTGATCAGGCTAAGAGAATTGTGTGTAGGAACATTTACATGTGAGAAAGTACTTACTGGTTCCTGAAACAGGCGCAAATTTTGATCTTAATGATTTGATCATTTCTCACTCCACAGTTTAAAGTTTTGTGCAAGTAAGCACTTAATCTTTAAGTTGGAAGGTAAGCTACTCGTGGCTAAAAGCATTTGCTTAAACGGGTTTTATACTGAGAGAATTGAAGTTAAGAAGTTAGGGGTGTCCAAATCGACTTCTCAGAAGTGCAGATTTAGACATAGCTGACTTGGTAAGTAGATTTCTCAATATCTACTGAACCTTTTGAAGTAATTTAACTTGGAGAAGGTGCGCAATCTTTAGGCAACACCTTGTGCAAAGTTTCATAAAAAACTTTACACATTTACTCAGTCAATGAGCAAGATCTATGCAGCAGACTTTCTGAGAGAATTCCTTATTCACAGTTTAGTCAAGAAATTGATATTTGGTCATTGATAGCTTAAATTGGTAAAGGTTTTGACTTACTCTTGATATAGAGGTGTTCTAAATTCAAGAGTAGGTTGTTCTTTTGGAGATTAACACTCTCCATCAGATGGGAGGCAAACTTAGGGATCTCTCACACCTGCCTATTCTTGGGTTTTCTTGAGAATCATGCATGGTCTCTTGAGAGGCAAAAGCATGAGAAGGTCCTTAGGATGGAGACCACTCCATATTGGTATCAAAGCCATAACAACAATAACACACATGCACCAACAACATAGTATGCACGGGAGAAATCCCACGTGGATGGACAAAAGCACAGAGTAGCAACCCCATGCAAGGGCACCTTCGCCTCCTCCCTGTCTCCTCAAGTGGAAAATGACTAGCACTTAAAGCTCATTATATAGTCCTTTTTGGATTGGGCAAACCCATATGTGGGATTTATTCCAGACGTGCATGCTGCTTCTACTTGCAAAAGAAGGAAGAACGACTCTAATCTAGCTTGAGAAGGGAGGTAAAGAAAATGTTTTTTTTTTCAATCTTGCAAGATTAATTGGAAGAGTTTATCCTCCACAAGGGTCAAGAAAGTTATCCAACATGCTATTTCAAGTATGTGTTATCAACTCCATCATCAAAATTGGATTATGCATCATCTTTTGAGCTTTTGAGAGCTTCAAAGTGACTCCCTTGGCAAGATTGGAATTTGTATCTCTTACTCAAGCCTATGCCTACACCCACAACTTTGAGAAGTGGTTACTTCTCATCTCAAATATCAAACTGTAGTGATTTTTGTTGAGCTTGAAGCTTACTTTACAAGCATTTTTAGGACACCAAGAACATTAGATTTGGACACTCTTTTGCAGGTCAAACTCTCTCTACAAATTCTCTACAAATTTAACAACCACCTTCTAGAGCCTCATTTGGGAAATCGAAAAGTCCAAATCTACTTTTTTTCACTTGGATATGCATTGTCAAGTCAAGTTCTAGGTGATGAACATCATATAATTCACTAGCGAGGACTATGAAGGAACCAAATTGATTGATATCTAATTTTTTTGCCATTTTGAAGACTTTTTGGTGATTTTGATGTTTTTCAAAACTTCTGCTAGCCAATTGAAACTTTTGAAGTTATTTTTGGGACTAGAGAGAATTAAGGCCAAAAGCTTAAAGCTTGGAGGACCCTTTCAAATTTTCTTACAAAGCTTTGGAGAGCATTAGGGAAGTGTATTTGAGTTATTTTGTTTTACTTTGAGTACTTGATTTGCTTCCTTCTGATTCATTTTAAATTAGTATTGTTCAAGTATGGAAACACAAAAAAAGAAAATACTTAACCCAACTTTAGGAACTCCTCAGGATATTGAAAAACAAAACAAATTAGGAAAACAAGACCATAGTCATGCAACAATGGATATAGATCAAAGTCTTAGACCCACACAAGTCACTAAATTTAAGAAAAAGGTAATCCGAAGTAAAAAAAAATCATACTACCAAAATCAAGAGGGCCAAGAATTAGTATAGATATATTTGAGAAGGCCAAAAAGGAAAAATTATGCTTTAGGTGTTTATCTCCTAACCACTTTCAGTGGAATTGCCCAATACATAAGGGGAAA
Source organism: Ceratopteris richardii (assembly GCA_020310875.1). Classification (NCBI taxonomy): domain Eukaryota; kingdom Viridiplantae; phylum Streptophyta; class Polypodiopsida; order Polypodiales; family Pteridaceae; genus Ceratopteris; species Ceratopteris richardii. The sequence continues at coordinate 68,938,743 of CM035444.1, forward strand.
GGAAAAAAGCAAGGACTAGGCAATACTACAGTCTTAGAAAAAGGCAAAAATGTGGTCCACCTTGTACAAACACTTCCAATTTATTGTACCTCTAGCTACAACTAAGTGGAAGTGATGCATAAGGATATAGACCATACTTGTTGTTTTACTCAGTCACTGTGGTCACAAAAGTTTGGACCCCATTAACTATTTAAGCTTCATGGTCATGTGCACGAGACTATGGTGTGAGTCATCATTGATTACTTCCCTACTCATAACTTTATAAATTATGCATTGGTCAAAAAAGTAAAGATTCCCCATCAACCTTATGCACATAGATACATAGTATCTATGATGCAAGGGGAAGATAAGAGGATATGGGATATTATGGTATCCAATTTGGAAATCAAGATACAAGGATTTACATATCAGTTAGATTTCCAAATCATGAATATGGACATAACATATATAGTATTGGGTAGAGAATGGCTTTGGGGATTAGGGGATATACTTCAAAGAAGTTATCAAAACAATACTATTGATTTTTTTAAGAATGGAAGCACTTTTTGTATTCAAGGTGAAATTAATTTACCCAATACACTACTTATATCATGCATGCAGTTAGATACTATTTTTTATTCACATTATGTACAAGATGTTCGTGTGCATTATTTACATTTTATGCTCATCAAACTTCTCATGATTGTGACATTTTAGATGTATCTACTTTTGATCATAATATAGCTAAGTATATGACTTTCTAGTATTGTTTCTCTGCAATAATGTGTGGTTAAAAGTTTTAAATAGTTAATGTTTGAATAGATGTATTTCCACTTGATTTTCCAAAAGGATTACCACCTTCTAAATGAGACATTGGCCATGCCATTGACTTAGTTGCTGATACTAAACCTATTTGCAAACCTCCTTATAACTTAGTTTAGCTTAGCATCAAGAAGTAGAAAACCAAATCCAGGATTACCTATCTAAAGGATTTATTAGGTCTAGTAATTCTCCATGGGCATCACCAATTATCCTAGTAAAAAAGAAGGACAACTCTAAGAGACTTTATATATACTATAGGGCATTGAATAAGGCAACAATTAAGAATAGATTTCTATTGCCTAGTTTTGATGATCTATTTGATTAGTTACATTAAGCTCAATATTTTACTAAGCTTCATTTAAGATCCCGATATCATCAAATTAGAATAAAAGTAGAGGATGTACATAAGACTACTTTTAGGACTAGGTATGGACATTATAAGTTCTTAGTGACCCTTAGGCCTCATTAATGCTTCAACCACGTTCATGACACTCATGAACAGTGTTTTGAGGCCCTACCTAGAAAATTTTGTAGTTGAGTTTCTTAATGATATTGTTATCTATAGTAAGTCAGAAGAGGAACATTTGGAACACTTACAAATAGTTTTCCAAGTGTTAAGAGAAAATTCACTCTTTGCAAAAGAAACAAAATGTGAACTTTTTAACTTGAGGTTAGATATCTTGGACATCATCTGCAAACACAGAGTTCAGATGGATCCTCAAAATGTGCATGCTATTATGGAATGGTCGCATAGGAGCAGTTTTAGTTCAAGATGATCGACCAATAGCTTCTGAGAGCAAAAGTCTAGAAACTGCTTAGAAAAATCATTCCATCTATCAAAAGGAGTTATACGCAATTGTCCATGCTTTGAAGAAGTGGCATCATTATTTATATCATGCCAAAGTTACAATAGTGTTTGATCAAGATAGCATTAAATGTCCCTCTAATCAAATAGACCTTGATGCCCATAAGGCTCGTTGGGCAGAGACCCTTTAGGAGTTTGACTATGAGCTTAGTGATAGGAAGGAAAAATTTAATGTGGTGGTTGATTCACTTAGCCACATGGCTATGCTCAATGGATTGATTTTAACTCAAATCACTAGTGATTTACTTGAATCCATTTGAGGGAAATGTAGGTTTGATCCTACATATGTTGAGATTTGGGAAATCATTGACAAAGGGGATCTACATACAGAGATTTCCAATGAGGATGGAGTATCGATGAGTACTCAAGAAGGATTTAAGTGGAAGAATTATAGTATCCATGATGGGTATCTATTGTATAAAGGTAAGGTGTGTGTCCCTTGAGACTTTGAGATGAGACAACACATATTGTATGGGTGTCATGACACACCTAGTAAGGGACACCCAAGAATTAATGACTTATGATCTTGTAAAAAGGTAGTTTTACTGGCTTGGACTTCATAAGGATGTCTTAGAGTATGTGCTTAAATGCACTAAAACTTTATGACTTAGGTACACACATTTTTGGTGCCGTTGTCGGGGAACAAACTCAACCAAGGTGCCGTCATGATGGTTATAGCTATGGAGTGAAGGAATCGTACTTGTAGAAGTGAATTTGTTAAGTGGCAAGTAGTCAGGCACTTCAGCACTTGTTACTTCACATCCCTGAGGTGTGTGTAATGAGTTTTTAGATTTAGGGTTAGGAGTGAGGAAGAGGAGGAAGAGTTAGGGTTAGGTTAGAGAGAGTAGTGGAGTAGGAGGAAGTTGTAAACATCAAGGAAAATCCCAAAAAAATTACCAAAATTAGTGTAGAGTAGGCTTCAGGCATCACAAACTATAAAAACCAAAAAAGTTAGTTAATTTGGCACAAGTACAGAAGCTCATATCGTGTGCAGACAGCGATCGGTATCGCCTGAGTGGTATTGCGCCTTACAAACCAAAAAGCTACCTTTTGAGCTCACAATTAAGCAAGGCATCCTTGAAGGTAAGCTACAACAAGATTTTAAAATCAAAACTATTTTAGAAACACATTTGCACGTGATTAGAGACATTTCCGATCTCGTGGGGTACAATAGAGAGTTTTTGGAGGGTCTTTGAGGGAGACAGAGGATCAAGAGTGAGGAGGGGTGAGAACTAAACATACTTGTGCAAAAAATTTTGTGGTTAGAGCGATTTTGGATAGAGTATCACAGTCGGTTGAGTTTTGGTATTGCGATACCAAAATTCCTTAGTATCGTGATACTCGTCTAGTATCATATCGCTGCATACCACTTGAGGTATCGCATAACCATTCTGGTATCGTATCGTGAAGTTGGTATCACGATCACGATCAGCCGATGGTATCATATTGCGGTCCACCTGGTATCGTATCGTCCCGGTCATGGTATCGTATCGTCGACCGAGCGATATCGTATCACGCACATTATTGGTATCGTATTGCACACATTATTGGTATCGTATCGCACACATTATTGGTATCGTATCATGCAAGGAGGTGGTATCGTATCGTCTGATCCATCTGGTATCATATCATGAAAAATTTTGGTATCGTATTGTGCAGTGCATTAGATCGTATCGTGCAGCACACAAGTATCGTATCGTGCAATAAGGTGGTATCGTATCGTCTGACCCATCTGGTATTGTATCATGAGAAATTTTGTTATCGTATCATGTAGTGCATTAGATCGTATCGTGCAAGAAGCTGGTATCATATCGTCTGACCCATCTGGTATCGTATCGTGAGAAATTTTGGTATCGTATCATCTACTGTTCTAGTATCGTATTGCCTCAGGTGGAAGTATCGCATCATCGTATAGTCAGTATCGTATCGTGCTAATTTGTGGTATCGTATTGCCTCAAGTTTCAGTATCGTATCGTGCAGAGTGTGGTATCACCCAGAACATATCAAGCCATTTGAGGGCAAAATTAGAGGTAATTGAGGAGCCAATTGTGGGATAGTAGGGAACCAAGATAGCCCCAAGAGGGTGGATGAACTTAAGATCAGGACGTGTGCTAAGTAGCCAGAGGAGTGTTATCTCATCGATAGGAAGTGCAACCCAGGCAAGTCATCATTCTATCTATACTGACACCTCTAGTGACTCAGAGGAAGAAATACCAATGGTGTCAGAAGTTCGACAAGGTTTTGTCCCTAGGGGGAACTTCATGTCAATAGTCGAGGGGGAATACCACACCTCTCTGCAATACGTGTCCACTAATTCCCAAGAAATTCCCATCTACCTAGATGGCTTAAATAGGTCAGTAGCCAGGATGGTGAATTCCACTGAATCAGCAATAGTGCCCAAACCTGCAGTTAAGTATGAAGGAGGAGTGTATATGGACAAATTAGGTCACATCTATGTAGTAACAGAACACCCAGACCGATCAATGAAAGAGGAGGATTCGAAAGACAAGGAAACTCGGGAAGACCGGACCCTGAAGAGTTAATAACTACGCCAAGAGGAAAATCAGTAGTGACTCAAGTCTTGGGAGGGGATTTGATACCTCAAGTTGATTACCTATTAGAGGTCTACTTGATCCATGGACCTGACTTATTGTTACAAACTGACTCACCCACACGAGGATAGGAGTAAAGCCCAATAACCTTCTATGAGTTAAAAGATCCTGAAGAGGAGTCTAGAGTCACATACCAAGACAAGAACCAAAGAAGGTATTGGCCAACCGATGCAATGGATAGGGCTCAATTGAAGTATATGGGGTTGCTTGTATTCCCTTTACGAGAGCAGGCAACTACCTCTCATAATCCCTTTGGGACACAATAAGAATAAGAAAATACAATGTCGAGACAGACAAGCCATCAGAGCGTTCCAAACCAAACCCATGTGCAATTCACAATGCCAAGACCGCAATCACACAATCAAACTCACCCTGGACTGAGCAACCAACATCGGCCACCAGTGAGGCCAAGACCACCACTAGGAGTGTAGTCTAGAATGTCTCCACTTAGACTAGCAATCCCTGTAATGCCTATACACCCAAAACCCATAAGAAGATTTATACCAATAGAAGTGGCTAAGTGTATGAGGAATCATTATGACGGAATGGGAGAACCTTACGATCACATAGCTGAATTTTAACAAGTTCTATGGGCTTAGAAAGTGGATGATTTTGCAATATGAGTCCTTCGGACTCACTCTCACAGGAATGGCTTTGACTTGGTTCCAGCCATTGGATCCCAATCAATTTGGAGATATTGAGCAGTTCTTTCAAGAATTCTTTGGGGAATTCACTAAGAGAGGAATTAAACAAAACTCTTCATCTTTAATCCATAGTTTCAAACAAAATCCAAATGAAACGGTGAAAATAGCTGCCCAAAGATTCAATAAATATGTTGATAGATGCCCAACAATAGAAAGACCCACTCAACAAAAAATGATATCACTATTTTTAGACGGGCTAACAAACGGGACATTGAGAACTTTAGTCTATGTGAAGAGACTGCAGATGTTGAGCGAGTGTCTTCAAGAGTGTATTGACCTAGAGGACAACCTAGCTTATCATCTCAAAAGTACACCAAACCCTACAAAATCACAAGACAATAGAAGTACAGTGACATCTAACTCCAGTAATGTGGAGGAGTTAGCAAAATTGGTAGCCAAGAAGTTAGGAGTTCACGGACAGCAGAACTACCAGCATCCATCAATGAGAATACCCATGTTGCGAAGATGGAGCTTTTGTGGAGGAGACCACCCAACTCACATGTGTGTAAGAGAAGGAATAGGCTTGCCTCAAGCTTATCCTTACAATAGGCAGCCACATCAAGGAACTGCTCTGTATTGCCATATAGAACAAAAATACACTAATCATACCACTGAGAATTGTCCATTCAACAGGCAGTCATGACCCCTAAATCCACCTCAGTATAGGCTGTATGGATACCCTCCTAGAGAGCCAGGAAGGGAGATTCCAAGATACAATCCCTACCCAAGACCACAAGTAGCACCTAGGTCATATGAGCAAGGACAATATGGACAACCTCAGACTGTGTTAGGACATAGTACTGGTTAAATATGCTCAACTAGAGGAAAATTTGGAGAGAGCCATAGTACTAGCATCACCATTAGCCAACACAGAATCAACAAACCCAGGATACAAGCAGACCCAAGGAGAATACTATCCCTATGACACTAGTATGATGGAGTACGAGCAAGATTATGATCCGCAATACTATGGTTATGAGGGATATGACAATGTCTATGGACGAGAGTTGGCAACACTAATGTACACCGCATCCAAGGCACCAACACCCATAAGACCACCCATTAGATCACCTATGCCAAAAGGACTATGCTATAGATGTGGAGGAGATCACTTTATAAGAGAATGCACTCGGCCATACAACCCACCACCTCCCAGAACATGGGAAGGGTATTGCAATGATTGTGGAAAGGAACACCTATTTAGAGACTGTCCAAAGAATCCCAACAAGACCCATCACACTGCACTAATTAATGTGATAGAAGTAATTGAATTGTCAGGAATCGACAAGGAATACACAGTACCATTGAGGGCCATCACGTGAGCACAAGCGAAAGGACAAGAAAGAAAACGAGTAGACTCGGAGCAAGAAAAGAGTAAAAAACTAGAACCCAGAGTACAATTAGTGAAAGACACTGAAGATCCACTAGAGAATATCCAACCAACGAAAAGCCAAAAGTGGAAGGATAGAAGGGAAAATCTCAGAGAAAAATGGATGACAAATAAAACTAAGGAAGACAAAAAGAACTCAAGAGGCAATAAGAAACCTAAGGAACCTGAGATTCAGGAAGAAATTCCCATTACACCGCAGACACTAGAACCAGACAAGCTAGGATCAATTTTAGCAGACCCAAGACCCGACGATTTGGATATGTGGTTAAAAGCTTACGAAGCAAGGATCACAACTCGACGCAACATAGAGTAGCACAAAAAAATTTACCCACAAGGGGAGTTAGAAAAGGAGAGACTAGCGATATGTAGAAAACTCATAGAGGTGGCTCAGATCACTCTAGAAAAGACTATCCCTGTCCTCTCGGAGATAACAATATATGAGAATCAATACAATGATTGTCTTAAAACAAAGGACTAGAAACCAAAAGGGAGGGATGATAAGAAAGAACTATTGAATGCGCAGGACAAATCCATGTCCACAGTCCCTGATTTAGAGGTTGATTGGCCAAGAGTTGTGGACTAGGATTCGAGAAGATCAATGGAAAAAGAATGGAATTGAAAAACCACCTTTTGAGGAATTGGATATGGAAGACTATCAGCAAACGCCTAATTTGGAAGAAATATATGAAGAAGTCTCCATTCTAGACTGAAATAGAGAAGAAGCATGCAACATTGCTACCCTACCAAAGTACATGGGAGAATATGATAAGGAATCCATAATCTTCTGTGCTCCCACAGTACGAGTAAAAGAAAAGGAGTCTTCAGACAAGACCTCACACAATCTAGCAAAACTCAAAAAGACCAAAGTGCAATGTCAATTGACTGTTGAAGAATTACTTTGTGTCAAACCACAATTATGGAAACAATTAGTGAGACAATTGAAGTTAGAGCAGGAGAAGAACAAATAAGAAAATAAGGAAAATGGAAACCCTTCAATTATACAAATTCTGGTTGATAAGGTTGGAGAATTTAGTGAAGGAGATGAGGGCAACACATGCTTACCTGTCACGTACAATGGATACATGACCAAGGCCATACTAGACACAAGAGCGGGAGTGGGCATCGCCACCAAAGAGATTTGGGAGAAATGGGGAAAGCCAACCCTGTGACCAACGTGTATGAAGCTTCAATTAGCAGATGTTCATGTAGAGAAACCCTTGGGAATATTGGAAAAAATGAAATTAACCACCTCTGGAGTCGAGATTGAGCATACATTAGCTATATGTCAATTTGGAAAGGCAAATAATTATGAAATGATATTAGGATAACCTTTCATGAGACAACTTAGGGTAGTGCAAGACTGGGGAAGAGACTCATTGTACCTTCAACATCAAGGAACCACTACCAAGATAAACTTACATACATTTGCGTATAGGGATGTACCCGGGCTACAATGGAATCTTGTACACAAGTAGGAAGATGATTTGTCTATCCGTAGTGCCAGTTCAAGTGACCAATCGTGGATGCACGAGGATGCCCAATTATGGATGCGTATGGCAGTAAAGAGAGAGGATAAAAGACTTCAACTATGGCCCATAGGACATCAAAGTTATCGGCCCATCGAGGACCCAATGTATATGCCTCAAGTTTTTCCTGATGAAGCATTCGAACTGCACGGTTGGATGGAGATTTTAGCCACTTTGGATGTATGTGTAAATGAAGAAGTATTGACCATGAATGAATGTGTAGACGAAGAAGGGTATGATGTAAGCTTTTACATGGCAGTTCTTCACGAGGTAGAAGCAGGAGAAGTATTAGAAAAAGAATGGAAGGAAGAATACGAGAGCATAGAGATGGAACCGGAGTTTGACTTAGAGAAACGCTATTTAGAAGCCATTCAAGTCGAGGACAAGAATGGAACAACCAAAGTGTTAGCCATAGAGGCAGCTCAGGAAGTAATAAATCATGAGGAAACCAGGGTAAGACAGACCCAACCCCTGATCTATTTGAAGTTCCAGAACACTTCAAAAGATACCAGGTAGAGGAAAGGAAAATAGCCATTCAGATGCCTAAGAGAGAGGCAAGAGAAGGAGAAGCTTATGACAACAAGGAACAAATGTTAAAAATCATTGTGACTATAGAAAATGGAGAAGAAAGATGTACGTACATAGGAAAGGATGTGTCACCTGAGGAGGAAGAAGAATTGATGAGACTTATTTGAGAATATTGAGATGTTTTTGCATGGACCTACAAAGACCTCAAAGGTGTGGAGCCCACCATTTGTTCTCATCGAATACCAATGACACCTAATGCAAAACCCTCAAAGCAATGCCCTTACACTTATAATGATGTCTATGCAGCAAAGATTAAGGAAGAGATAGACAAGCTATTAGCTGTTGAATATAGTTATGAGATAGAACATACCGAATGGGTGTCACCCTTAGTAGTCGTGCCCAAAAAGAACGGGAAACTAAGAGTATGCATTAATCTAAAAAAAGTCAACGCAGCTACGATCTGTGATAGCTACCCATTACCTATCACTGATCACCTCTTGAAAAAAGTTGCAGGTAAGGAAGTCTATAGCTTCTTGGATGGATTCTTTGGAAAGAACCAAGTAGCTATTGCTACTGAGGACCAACATAAGACCGCATTCACAACTGAATGGGGAGTCTATGCTTTTAGAGTGATGCCTTTTGGACTCACAAATGTTGTTGCTACTTTCCAAAGGTTGATGTGTCACATTTTCAAAGAATTCCTAAGGAAGAGTATGGAAGTATACGTAGATGACCTATGTACATACTCCGATCAAAGACAGGAACATATTCCGGTGAGACAATGAAAAATCATAGGACACATCGTATCTAGAAATGGAATATCCACCAACGAAGACAAGATCAAAGTAATTCTAGAACTTCCAAGACCAAAAAATGCAAAAGAAGTGCAAGCATTTATGGGTCATTCTGGATACCATCACCAATTTATCCACATTTACGCTATAATTGTCAAGCCATTGTATGGATTGTTGACTCAATTCACATGGACAGACGAATGTGAGAAAGCATTTAATGAGATAAACTAGCACAACACCTATTTTGAAAACACCCAATTGGAACAAGCCCTTTCATATTCATGTGGATGCTTCCAGTTACGCAATAGGATGCATTTTAGCTCAACACGTAGATGAGGGAAAATTGGACAACCCTATTGCCTATGCAAGCCGACAACTGAATCAAGCCAAAAGAAACTATACCACTACGGAGCGGGAAGGTTTAGGGATGGTGTACGCTGTGAAGAAATTCAGACACTACCTTTTAGCTAACAAGTTCAAGTTCTTCATAGATCATCAAGCCTTGTTGTACTTAGTCAATAAGCCTTGTAACACGGGAATACTAGTGAGATGGTTTTTGTTGTTAATGGAGTTCGACTTTGAAGTGATTGTAAAAAAAGGAAATACCCACATGAGAGCATATCATCTCTCTAGCTTAACACACAGAGAACCACCTAGTGGAGTATCTGATGATTTACCAGATACTTACCTCTTCAATTTAGAAGTATGACCTAAGTGGGCAGAAAAACTAATTCCAATACTCACTCATGGACCACAACACTCAGTTAACAGGGAGATCAGAAAGGAAATTCTACAATTGCGTAACATACACATTGTGGCAGAAAGTGTGTACCATAAAGAATCCAACGATGTGTTGTCTAGATGTGTAGAAGAGGATGAACAGAAGAACTTGATTGAACAAGTGCACATAAACAAATGGAGAATGCACAAGGGAACTCATGGAACCCTAAGACAATTGAAACGATTAGGAGTTTATTGGCCTGATATATCTAAGGATGTTCATGAGTATATCAATAATTGCACGGAATGTTAGGAAACCACTCCAGATGATCATACATCTTTACCTTTCTCTACAATAGCACCCAACTGCAATAAGATTTTAGTGAAATTCCGAAAGACCCAAAAACATGAGGACAGAATCAGCTTAGCAAGGAAACAATCCCTAGAAGAAATGAGTAAGGTCTATGTTATCATTGGGAGACAATTATTCAAAAGAGGGAAGGATAATCAACTATGACTATGTGTACATGAAGGAGAGTACTTACCCTTCTCTTAGGATTCAAAACCTTAGCGACTTGACCATCACTCACCTGACGATACATCTTATTTCTCTATCAATTGCGATTGACATTGTCGATTGCAATCGACACCCACGACTGACACTTTTGTCAATCACGATTGATATCATTGATCGCGATCGATAGCCACGATCGACAGTCACGATCGACACAGTTGACCGACAGACCCTATCAATCACAACTAACCTATCAATCGTGATCGACAACCACGATAGATTGCCATGTAAGCATCTGTTAGTCGCAATTGACATTGTCAATTGCGACCGACTGAAATTTGATGATTGACACAAAAATTCGTGTGCCCACGTGTCCATCGTGACAAACACAACCTCGATTGACTGAAATCACATAGGAATCTGCAAAAAAGGTGTTGATCATGATTGACACCATCGATCGCGATTGACAGCCATCATGACTGATTCTATTGATCGTGATTGACACCATCAATCGCGATTGACACCCACGACAGACAGCTCTGTCCATCACGCTTGAGAGCCCTATCGATCATGATTGATAGGTATTTTCAGCCAAATTTTTAGGGTTTGTTAGTTTTCAAATTATGGCAATTTTGGGCATAGGCCTGTTAGCTTGCTTCAACCCTGTTTCGACCCTAGAACCCTGAATAGACATAACTTCTTCATATGAACTCCGTTTCTAGTGATTTTGGTCTTGTTGGAAAGCTTGTTTCGAATCCCACTAATGGGGAGTTATAGATAGGGTATTTTGAAGTTGACCATACCCCGAGGGAAGAAAACTGAGGGATCTCTAGGATTGTTTTCCATAAAGACTAAGAGAAAGGTCTCTGAAGTACATGAATGAAAATGGTTTGTTATGTCAATTGAATTTAAATCTTGAGCTAGCTTTGGGACTTTTACATGTCCATTGAGAGCATCGAAGGGTGTCCAGAGCACTAGCATGCTGCAAGCTTGAGAACGGGGTTCTTGAGCCCCAAAGAGCAAGGGATAAACACGTGAGGTTGGATCATTTTCAACTCCCTTTGTCAATTCCTAGCTTAGGATAAGTGCGAGTCATGACAGAAGTAAGTTAGGGTGACGATAGGCATCTGTCAAGTTGAAGCCTCTTAAATACTCAAGTTCAAGCAGGAATATAATCTCTTTGTGATCAAGAACCTTAAAGAAAAGAATTTAATGTGGTGCGAGCAACTAAAAGTGCGGCAACTTACTCAAGTATTCCTAACGATGTGATATCAAACATGATCATAACCATGATAACCAACTAAAAAAGAACCAAGTGACTGATATAAAGTGATATGCAATGAGGTTATACTTGGGGTAAAATTGGATTGTTCAATTAGGCATATGAACCTTAGATCGGGATGACACCTAGGGAGAGATAGACAAAGCCTTATGTCTTCAGAGGCTAGTGTTAATCACATTGCTAGGTTTTGGGCCCAATAGTTGAGCAATTATCTGCACTACCTTGGCTCTGAAACTAGTGAACCAAAGATGTCTTATGGTATGGAGAGACCCATAGGAAGTTCAGGTATGGCTTACTTAGAGAAAATCGAAGGCCCTTACAAAACGCAACTTGAATACATTAGGACCAACCGATTAGGTTCTCGCATCTATGAGGACGGCCTAAGAAGATCTGTTGTCTAGATTAAAAACCCAGATCAACCCATTGGACTAGAACATCTAGTCGTCAAATTTGAGAATGGTGCATACATAGATAAAGAAGGGACAATGTACGTGGTCACCAACCAACCAGATAGAATAGATGAATTCAGTAATGTGATTCCAGAGACAGACATAGGTGACATAGAGCAAGGGAACTTAGGAAGAGAGCTCAAAACTCCCCGAGGCAAATCAATCCTCACTAGAATCATCACTCCAGAGTGGGTTCCCCAGGACAATAAGAGCATAGATCTTCTCTTAAACTGAGAGACCGATGAGGCTTTTTGGAGGTATAAGCCTAACCAACCTAATGAAGTAGGAATGCTTACAATCAATGAGTTTAAAGATTTTGATAGCCCAGGCAAAGTGACCTACCTAGACAATACTTCAGAGAGTATCTTCGTGGTTTCAGAGCATGGTAGGCATGCCTACACTTGGAAGGGAGAATTTGTTTTTCCCCAACCAAGATCTAATGTCTCCTATAGTCACCAAGGGGTTGGAACATCACATGCGCATGGAACTCAAAGGGACAGAAGTAGACATAGGCAAGAAGTGAGCTTTGCTAACCCAGTGGGAAGAGAAAGAACGAGAACAGAGATGGATAGAATGGAAACCGAGAGACCTAGAGACCCAAGGAACCAAAGAAATACTGACGAATTCCCTCTGGCAAGGCCTAGGGAACACACAAGGATCTTGAGGCCTACAGAACTAGTTAAGTCCATGAAGAACTGCTTCGACGGCACAGGAGACCCATACGATCATGTAGTAGAATTTAGGCAAGTTTTGAGAGCTAAACAAGTTGAAGACTTGTTCACTCAATATAATGCCTTTGGCGTAACTCTCAAGAACACAGCCCTTATATGGTTTCAACTGCTTCAACAAGGTCAGTTCAGGAACATAGACCAACTTCTAGAAGCCTTCATCACAGAATTTTCTAAGAGTGGCATACGACACAATACTTCCTCACTGATACATAGCTTCAAGCAGACACCTCAAGAGACAATTAGACTTGTAGGAAAAAGATTTAGGCAATACCTAGAGAGATGCCCCGTTCTTGAGTTACCAGTCTTAAGCAAACAAATACCAAGGTTTGCCCTAGTGAAAAGATGTTATACTTGTGCAGGTGACCATATGGCGAATGTATGTCCCATTATGGCTCAACCCCAAGCAAACCCTAGCAACCTATACTGCACCATAGAGCAGAAATATACCAACCACACCATACAAGACTATCCCTATAACAAACAAACTGTTAGACAAAATTATCCTCAGCCATATCCACAACAGGGAAGATACCAAAATCAATAACCACAACAGCAGTATAGTAGGCCTCAGCAACTCTACCAACCACAATATCAGGCCCAACAAAGACCTCAACCTATTCTACCATAGCAGCCCTCTCCTCCAGCCAATGTGATTATAGTAAAGTACATAGCCGTAGAAGAAAATCTGAATAGAGCCTTAGTGCCAATAACTCTATTGTTTTTAGAAAGAGACCCAAGTAATCATAGTTTCGACTCTACTCATATCGATAGCCCACATGCTTACTACATGCAATCACCTGAGCATAGTGAGTCATATTACTATGAGGACCCGAGCGAACCTAAGACGCAAATGTCATCTATGCAAACCCTAACTCTAGACCTCAACCTAGGTAGATAAGACCCCCATTTCTTAGAGGACTCTGCTATCGATGTTAGAGAGATCACCTCATTCGTGATTGCCCTATGGCGACACCTACACAACCCCAATCAGTGACAATTCAGGGTTTTTGTCCCGATTGTGCCAAAGAGCACCTTTTGCGAGACTGTCCTAAGAACCCCAACAATATGCCAAAAATCACTCCTATGAATGTTATTGGATTAATTGTGGACTCTACGAGAAGTGTAACTTCCACTACCCCAGTGCAAGTAGTCACTAGAGCCCAAGCTTTGAAGCAAAACCAAGGTTTAGGACAAGAAAAAGGGTTCTAAGGTTAGTGATACTGAGAGCATAACCAAGAAGAGGACTAGAGCTTGGAAGGATAGTCGCAAGAGAATGAGAAGACAATGGGCAAAGAAGATGAGCAAACTTAAGGAAAGCTTGAGAGAAATGAAATCCAAGATAATCAAACTCACTCTCACACTACTCCACACCCACCATTCCCATCTCCCTCCAATCCACCACCATCCAACCCACCTCACACAATCCCACCACCCCCTAGAGTAGGATCACTCTTAGCATATCCCACTCCCGAGGACCTAAACATGATGCTTAAGGCATATCAAGCTAGAATCCAAGAAGGGCCAAACGTAACAGAACATGAAAAGTGTTACCCTAGTGATGAACTAGAGCTCGAACGAACTAAAATTTGTGCTAAGATGGTGGAGTTGGCTCAAACCATGTCTGAAGCCAGTCGCCTCTTTAACTTTTCTAGTTTAGCTAAGACACAGTTACACTTTGATGGAATGCTAGAAAGATTGGAGAGGCTAGTTGCAAAATCTGAAAAGGACCCCACCTCTCAAGGTAAGGACAAGGCAAGTGAAAGGATAAGCCTTCCTCCCCAGGAAGCTTATGTGCATAATTCTACAGAACCAGACACATCTTTTTCTATGAATCAATATTCCCAAGAATTTCTGAGAGAGATTCAAGAAGAGAAATGGGCTAAAGAAAGTGAAGCTCCTCCTCCCGTTGAACTTGTGGACGACTTGCATGATCAATTCCCATAAGACATTCCTTCCATTTATGAAGAACAAGAGAGTGCCCAATCTCAGGAGAGATTAGATTTCGAGTCTAATTCCTTACAGGAACTACCCCATTTCACAGGCCCCTAGGAAGCAAAGTCTACTTGTATGAGAGCACCCACGGTCATGGTAAGGAATGAAGACTCAATCATACCTAAGAATACAGAGGTAGTGAAAAACACTAAAGTGCAGTGCAATCTCACTTTAGAAGAGCTACTCAAGATTAGGCGAGAACTATGGAAACATGTAGCCAATTAAATGCCAGAAGTAGCAAAACGTCGTTCCCAGGTAGGTTCTCATAGAACAGTGCTTGAAATATCCTTGGACAAGATAGGAGACATGAGTGAAGGAGAAGAGGGAAACACCTATCTTCCAATTACCCATCAAGGTTACACCACCAAGGCAATTTTGGACTCAGGTGCAGAAGTAGCAATTGCTACCACTTCCTTATGGAAGCGTTGGGGCAGGTCAGCACTCAGGCCAACAAGAATGAAATTGCAGATGGCCGATGGTCACATAGAAAGGCCCTTAGGACTGCTATAAGGAATAACTCTCACCACATGTGGTTTCGAGTTCGAGCATACTTTTGCCATATGTGACTTTAGCAAGAATCAGGCCTATGACATGATTTTAGGAAGACCATTTATGCGGCAGTTCCAGGAGTACAGGATTGGGGAACCAATTCCTTGTACTTACAACACTTAGGTGTGACATCCAAAGTCAATCTCAAGGATTACTCTAGAGGCGTACCCCCTATTCAATCAAATCCCATCCATAGAGCTAAAGATGATATGGATTCGATGCATTCCATAGGGTCAGGCTCCTCATGGATGCATGAAGACACCCACTTATGGATGTGCAAAGTAGTAATAGAGGAAGAGAAGAGAGAAAAATCCAGAGAGGTAGGTGCTAAGGAAACTCATAGATCAATTCAAGACCCAACCTATGCACCTATAGTATTTCTAGACAAAGAATTTGAACCTCATGGTTGGGCAGAAATTTTAGAAACAATGGATGTAGCCATCAATGAAGAACAATGGACACCCCACTATGAAGAGGATGGCTATGGAATTTTGGTCTTCACAATAGAGCCAATCATGTGTGATTCCATTATTGATGAATGTGAACCTAGCACTAATGCATTTGAGGATGCAAGCGACTCCAATCTAGAGTCAATTATTATGGACCCACCTTTTGCATCAGATGATGAGTATTTCGACGAAGTAGAAGCTTACCCTCAGAGACATGAAGGACATACAAATGACGTGAGATTAGCCACACAAGTAACCACTAAGAATGAGGGCAAGAAGAGGAAGAAGAGAGAAGTCACACCAGAGGAGGAAGAATCTTTGTTTGAGGTCCCTGAAAATTTCAAGAAGTATGAGATAAACGATAGGAGAGTCATGATAAGAATGCCTAAATGCGATGCACAAGCTGGAGAGGCCTATGATAACAAAGAAACCACCAAGAAAGTTGTTGTAACTATAGAAGAAGGAGAAGAAAAATGCACGTACATAGGACATGACTTGACTAAGGAAGAGGAGCAAGAGTTGATAGCCTTGCTAAGAGAATACAGAGATGTATTCACTTGGAGTTACAAGGACTTGAAAGGTGTAGACCCTGACATATGCTCACATACGATTCCCATGACCTCGGAGGCCAAACCCTCTAAGCAAAAGCCATACACATACAATGATAACTATGCTGCCAAAATCAAGGAAGAGATAGATCATTTGGTTGAAGCTGGATTCATCTACGAAATTGAGCACACTGAGTGGGTATCCCCCATCGTAGTGGTGCGCTAGAAGAATGGAAAGTTACGTGTATGCGTTAACTTGAAGAAAGTTAACACAACCACTATTAGAGACAATTATGCGCTTCCTATCACTAAACATCTCTTAGAAAGAGTAGCAGGCAAGGAAGTGTACAACTTCCTTGATGTATTTTTTGGCTACAATCAGGTATCCATTGCTCCAGAAGATCAGCATGAGATGGCTTTTGCCACAGAGTGGGGCATATTTGCTTTTTGGGTAATGCCATTTGGTTTCACCAATGCGCCCGCTACCTTTCAAAGACTAATGTGTCATGTATTTAAAGAATTCTTGAGGAAGAATTTGGAAGTCTATGTTGATGATCTCTATGATCATTCCAACACTAGGAAAACCCATATCCCTGAGTTGAGAGCTATCTTTGACAAATGTAGAAAATACCAAGTCTTCTTGAACCTAGAAAAGTGTGTTTTTATGGTCAAGCAAGGCAAGATTCTAGGACACATAGTGTCAAAGAATCGCATATCCACAGACGAAGAGAAAGTGAGAACTATTGCAGAGTTACCTAGGCGAAAGAATGTTAAGGAGGTACAAGCCTTCATGGGGCATTGAGAACTCCTTTAATGAGCTCAAGAGAAGATTATGTTCATCACCAATCTTGACCACACCAGATTGGAACAAACCCTTTCTTGTTCATGTGGATGCATCCAATTATGCTATTGGGTGTTTACTTGCACAACCTACAAGCAAAGGTAATATGGATCTTCCAATTGCCTATGCGAGTAGACAGTTGAATGCAGCTGAACGAAACTATACTACCACCGAACGAGAAGGATTAGGCATGGTATATGCGGTTAAAAAGTTTAGACACTATTTGCTTGCAAATAAGTTTAAATTTTTGTATTGATCATCAAGCTCTACTGTACTTGGTAAACAAGCCATGTTATACAAGTAGATTAGTAGGATGGTTCTCTTACTAATGGAATCTGACTTTGAGGTAGTAGTGAGGAAAGGGAAGACTCACTTGAGAGTAGATCATCTCTCGAGGCTCACATCCAAAGAGGCCCCACAAGGAGTATCAGATGATCTTCCTGATGCTTACTTCTTCAATTTGGAAGTTCTACCGCAGTGGGCCAAGACATTAATGCCAATATTGACATATGGTCCTAAACATCCAGTAATGAACACTCAAGATAGGGAGGTAGTAAAAGCCCAAAAGTACCATATCATTGAAGGAAGTATGTACAAGCATACAGATCAAGGGATATTAGCTTGTTGTGTGGAAGAGGAGGAGTGCACAAAATGGTTGCATTTAGCACATGTGGGTGCATTAGAGCAACACTACTCAAGGCAAAGAACTTTACAGACACTAAGGAGACTCAGAGTGCACTAGCTAACTATGGAAGCAGATGTCCATAAGTTGTGTAAGGAATGCCCAGTCTGTCATATTAGACCACCTGTGGAGCATGCTACACTGTACCAAGTGTCTCTAATGCCAAATTGGAGTGAACCATTGGTAGCCTTCCTGAGGATGAAAACATTCCCTCAAGATATGACCCTAGATAGGCAAAGAAGTTTAGAACAAGAAGCCCTAGATTATGCACTCACTGATGATAATCTATACAAGCATGGAAAAGATGGATATCTGAGACTATGTGTCCATGAGACTGAATATCTTAAGATCTTGGAAACTGCTCACCAAGGTGTAGGAGGAGGACATTTTTTACCAGAACATGTGATTAAGGCAATTCTATTCGTAGGTCTTTGGTGGCTAACCACTCGCATGGATGCACATACCTATGTGAAGCGGTGTGACGTTTGTGAATGAACTCAATATCCCATACGTAAAGATGAGATGCCATTGAAACCTACGATGGGTGGATGCACATTCTCTAAGTGGGGAATAGACTTTGTAGGTCCTATTAACCCCCTAGCTAAGAGATCACATGTTGAATACATTATTGTGGCCATAGACTATCTAACCAAGTGGGTAGAAGTGAAAGCCACAACGAAGAACGATGCTCAAATGACAGCTAAGTTTTTATTTGAGAGTGTGTTGACTAGATATGGGCTACCGATAGAGCTAGTCAGTGATAGAGGCACTCACTTCTTGAATGAAGTCATTGAAAAACTTCTCCAAGAGTTTTTGGTGATACACAAGAAGTCTACCCCCTATCATCCACAAGCTAATGGGCAAGCCGAAAGCACCAATAAGATTCTATGCAATGTGCTGACCAAATTAGTGAATAATAAATGCTCTGATTGGGATAAACAACTACACCATGTTGTTTGGGCATATAGAGTTGCCTATAAAACGATACTCCAAACCACACCCTTTCAGATGGTATTTGGCCAAAATGCAGTGCTACCATTGGACTTCTTTATACCTACACTGAAAGTAGCATGGGAGCATGAGTGGACAGGACATGAACTCTCTCTTCAAGGATCTTTGATCTTGAACGGCTAGGTGAAACGAGACTGAGGGCTGCCGCAGGGATTTATGCAGTTAAGAAAAGACAAAAGGCATACTTCGATGCCCATGTGAAGGATAAAGGCTTGAAGGCCGAAGACTTAGTCTTGGCGTATACCTTGAAACAACATGCAAGAAAGCTAGAGAAGCGTGGCTATGGACCCATGCTTATTAACAGAATATCAACAAGTGGGGCAATCCAATTAGCCACCTTAGAATGTGATATCCTACCAAGTTACATTAGTGGATGCCATATCAAATTATATCAAGAACCCCTCACTGAGGAAATGCTTAATCAACTCAATACTGCCAAGAAACACAAAGAAGAAGAAAAACGAATCCCAGAAGAAGCATAGGCAGAAGTGTTGGAACGCATTTGAAGAATGAAATTGAGAAGACAAGGTAGTGATCAGCCTAGGATAGATGCCTATGTAGCTCCAGGATATAACATGGCTATGTGTGAAATCTGAGGTGTTATTTCCCATAGAATAATTGACCGACGCCCTTTTGTGGCCTTAGAGATAGGACAAGGAAATAGTGCAAGGACTGTACGGGCCTTGATTCAGGTGCAGCCACTAGTGCGGTTATATTTTCTTATTGTCAAGAATTGAAATTAAGTGTCAATCCTGTAGAAGCATACCTCATAGGATTGGGAGGTGTGGAAACCCCTTGCATGGGTGAAGTGAAACTTTCCCTCTACATTCAAGATGCTCTCATGATAGTTAAGGTGCTAGTGTGTCTAGACGAGGACCTCACTAAGCCTCTTGTCTTGGGTCAAGACTTGATCTATGATTATGCAATCAACCTGAACCTAAGAAGTGGACTTCTTCATGTCAGGGTAATTCAAAATCGCATTACAATTGAATTAGAAAAGGAAGCACTCAAGGAAATAGGAAAGGCACCAACTCTTAGTCCTTCCATGAGTAACATGAAGATGATGATGCTATTCTTGTCCAAAACTCTGTGATGTAGAGGGATGATGTTCTCGACAAAGAAGCCAAGGATACGATGGAACTCCCTTCTTTTCCAAATGTGACAAAGACATGGCAACTAAAGGAGTACCAAACACAGAGGAAGCAAATGGCCTATGCTCAAGGACAAAGGAGAATATGAAGCAGGGTGTCTCGACCATCAAAGCAAATATGGGTACGGAGAGGCAAGCATCTTGTTGCTGATAAACTAGAGTCAATGGCTAAATATCATACTAGTGATCGACGACAAGACACTAATAATAAGTCACTCAAAGATTCATCTACAAAAGTAAGGTCTATTTGGGTACCCAAGAGGTCATTTAACGACCCACAATCAAGACAAATTTGGGTGCCTAAGGCTTGTTTGCGGGCTCAAATAACCATACAGAAACCACACACTGTGAATCATTATTCACACACTCAAACAACCGATATCCATAATTGTTTGGCATCCACAATCACATATCCATCCACACGCATGAGCAAGATCACTGGTAAATGGGTCCCTAAAAAGCCTCATTTCCAAGTAGACACTCTTGTAGAGCCTTCTAAAGTCCCCATGAAATCAAAATGTAAAGCCACACATTATCTTTGGCAACTCAAATCTTGTAATAAACCCCCCTGACCCCATTGTGTAAACCCACCCGACATACTAACCGTATCCATACTCCATTACACCACTCTAAGTAGCAGCTAGGAACCCATCATCCACTAACCACACTTCACACTCACGATCACATGGGCACTAACAAACCCAGTAACCACATCACAATTCATTAGGTTAATGTTGTAATGGGGACATAGGGTCACTTTGTTTCCATTGCAATGTTAACATTCATTTATATATTCTCACATAACGGACAACCGATTTCCTCAGCATGCCAGAGACTGTAGGAACGAGCTCCTAACAAGGTAGTGGTCCTCAAATAGTGGACATTGAAAGTATCCCTAATCAAGAGGAGTTGAAGGAACGGCCATAGGAGCTAAGAGCAGTACATGTCATACTCATTCAAAATCCTACCCAGGGGCACACATTGCCAGTTAGCAAGAACTCCCATTGGTTTAGTGAAGTCGCAGGACCCCTTAGGGATGGCACCTATTTATGGGAGGTTGTGTATAGTTTAACGGATGGTGGGGCCAGTACTTCTTTACACGAGAGTTTGAAAAGCTCTAGAACAGTGAATGATTGCGATCAATATGGAAGAAAGCCGGATTGGATGACTACTTCCATGCTCAGTTACCAAAGCCTGACTTCCTAAGGTGTTCCTACCTAGTTAGCACACTCACTCCGAACAAAGATAAGAAGGGGACAAGCACCTTTGTACTTGCTTCTCTTACACGAGGAAATGAACTGAAGCATTTTAAATTAACCAAAATTTTGGTAAGGGAAGCTCTAGAAATGAGAGGTATGCACATCCCTACTGAGAAGAGACAATGATTCCGGACAATATGAAGAACATGAACCTAACTAAGCTAAAGGACATGGTGGCAATGACCCATCCACAGGTGCAAAAATTAATCCAACTAAGTACCGTGGTGTTCCCCATGAAGATATTATAATACTGCTTGAGGAACATGCCAATTTTCCGGAGGCCTTTGCAATGTTAGAATCAGAATGTGCCGATCAAAAGAAGTAGTTAGCAACAGTTAATACCACTCCGTAAGACTCGACCATCTTGCAACACTCAATAGAAGAATAAGAGGCCCTAAAGAAGCAAGTGGCAGAACTACAAACACGTCTCTTACCATATGAAAGGCCACCCTCACCAATCGAAGAACCAAAACAGGACACGGTGGTTGAGATTCCTGTCGACGAAAGTTATGAAGAGCCATACGAGCCAATGCCACTTCTCAAGGGGCAAGTTACCGAGGAAGGTAGAGACACATTCGAAATTGAAGTTCCTGATTGGCTCAAGACGGTCGAGCGAGTAGGGCAAACCCATGATGATCGTGTTGTAGTGCAGATTCAATCCCTCGTCAATTTGGAAGAAATTATTCTCAAATCTTCTTACTTTTAGCACCTATCCCATTAGCGATTAATAACAACATCAGAGCCACAATACATGCCATACTTTGTCTTATTACACGACCATAATGCAGAAATTAATAAGGCATACAAGAAAAGAACCCACCTTCACGATGTAGTTTGAGGCTGATGACTTACCTCTAGATGCACGTGCAGGCTCCATCTTCCAACCTACTTGACAAGAATGAATATTAATAGATTATCCTTAGATGATGAGCACTTGGGCCACCATGCCACTCCATATCAAGTATAATCCATGCTATTGCCAAGTCGTCCATCGTCGATCATGGCAGGCGTTTGCAATCAAAGTATGCAACAACAAGGGATGCTCTACTTGGATCAACTATCCATATTTTGCTCCACCTCGTGGGCCACCAACTATAGTGTATATGATATCCACCATATGACAGTGGTCTACACACTTAAAGAATATGCCAGATATCAAAGCATAGATGTGTATGAAAATATTCAAGCTTATGACAATTGTCTTCAAACCTTTCGAAAGGTCCAAGCTCCATACATCTGTGCCCCCAGATTTTCTGAAGGAAATAGAGATTGACATGAGCCAAACCCCCTTGATGAATATAATCTTTGTCTAGCGTGCGCGAATAAAGTATTTATTTACCTGCATGCTTTAAGCAAAACTTTGAAGAAATGTTCTCTACAGGGTTCTGGGAATATCATTCGGACCCAACACATTTGCTACATCTCTTTGCGATAGAGCAAGCCATTCACGCCGATCAGCTATGTGTGCCACATCTGAACATTCCAGGTACAATCAATTGGGATCAGCTCATGACCGATTTGGCTTGAGGACTACGCATCCAGGAACATCAGCTTGCCACTCACGTTGTGGAATATTACATCCAGCACTCCCAGCAACAAGGGTCTATCAGGGACGACAGACGAGAGAGACGGGGGGTGTTGGTAGCAATCAGGCCACTCAAGGACTTACAAGATAAGGAAGCCAACGAAAAGAGTCAGATCAAAGAGAAGGACCAAGTAGGCAAAGCAGTCAACGCAGATCTGACAAATAGGCTCTATAATTTTTCATGAAGCAATATTTCCCAACTAGTGATTTTACTCAGCTCTCACCATTCTAAATACCATTTTTTGTTATTCCCACTCCATTTTGTGCAAGTCAAGGAGTCCTCGAGCTTGAGGAGTATTAGAAGTAGCTATGTACCAATTTTCATAATTTTTAGACTTCATTTGAGCCCTCAAATAAGCCTCAAACATAATTTTTAACTAGGTCAGACACTACACCTAGACAAGGCCAAAAGCTAGTCAAAAACTATAAAAAGAGCTAGAGAGCTCATTTTTGAGGTTAGGTTGTTGTAAATTTGAACTTTGTATGAGAACTGTTTTGTAATGGAAGTTACTCCTTTGTTCCTCTCTTTGTTCTTGCCTTGTGTGTGTATGTGTGTGCATGCTTGTGTGCTTCTCACTGATGCACTTGTGCCATCACTTGCTCATAGTCTTCATACTAGTCTTCACATTTCCACGAATTGACAATTATGAGGTGGATCTCCTCACGTTGGTACTTGCCATTGTGCTAGAGTGAAAGTCACATTCTAGATCGGCATGTAACATGGTATATCTCAACATGTACCTCATTTATTGAGTGGTAATTAGAGTGCTACCACATTTTCTAAGAATCCCTTTTATCATGAAAAGACAAGAACATCTAGGTGTGATGCAATTTTATTCATTATTGCTTAGCCATTTAGCAAATTTTACTTGAGAAGCTTCATACTCAAGAAAATGAATCAAATGCTTTGATAAAAGCTCTACCATGGGATATATTTATACATTTTTGTCACTTGTTGGGGATCACTTGTTCTTGTTTTACATTGTCCCTTGCACAATGTGTAATATCTCAATCAAGTAGGAGGTATAAGTCATATACACGTACTCATATATTCTTCTAGGTAGGGTTTGTTTTGGAAAATCACATCAATGTGATGTTGTGGGAGTTGGAGATGTCCAAATTCAAGTTATGGATGGATTAGTAGTTGTGTTGAAGAATGTCTAACATGAACCACAACTTATGCACAATCTTATGCCAAAGAATCTCTAACATGTAGCGCAATTTATGCACAATCTTATGTCAACAAACTAGATGATATAGCCTACAAGGTAGACCTTAAATCATATTGAATTACCAAAGGGAGGATGATTACTACTAGAGTTAGCAATACTCTTTATGCTCTATTCATAAGCTAGAATGTTCGAAGATATCTATTTTAGAGTTGTTGAACAATTGATTGTGCCATGCATCAACATAGTGGGTTGGAAGTGTTGTCCTAAAAATGATATATTCCAACAATTTCCTTGAAATATTGTTCAATCTATGAAAATTGACAATGTGGGAAATAAATGTGAAGTTGGCATAGTGCTTCACGAGCAACACTTAGATCTAGTTCACACAGACATATGTAGATCAATGCTTACTATGTTTCTTGGTGGTACATTTTACTTCATTATCTTTGTGGATGGTTGGACGAGGAAGATCTTGACATATCTCTTGTAACAGGTGTCCTAATCTTCAATCACAATCCCACACAGAATAATAGACTTTAGCACAACAAGATATAAAGAAGAAAAACAGAGTATACACAAAACAAGAAGAGAGAGAACTTTATTATCTATGAAGATTTACTAGTTATGATCTGCGTTACAAAATCTATCGAATAACTTCAATGTGAAGCCTCATCCACCTGAACACCCCCGAGATGATCTCAATCCCAATCCCAATCACAATCACAATCTCAATCCCGATTCTCAATCTCAATCACAATCTCAGAAGCTGAAAACGATCGTGATCAATGTACGACCATCCTCCTTCCCTATCTCTCAATCTTCGGCCTTTTTTTTTGGATCTCCCACTTTCGCTAGCGCACGATCAATCATGCCTTCCTAGATATGCACTCTTCGAATCTACATGCTCCAAGATAACGTCTTTTTGCATGTCTCATGCAAGACTTCCAGACCACCCATGCATCTACTTTTCATGTCCACCTCAAGAATTGTACCTACAAAAATAGAGGTCATCCCTGCAACACACTCAGACACACATCGATCACTCGAAATAACCCATATACTCATGTGCGTTTTCTAAATCCACGAACATGAATAAGATGAATCAAGGCTTTTTTTTAAGTGTTGGAAAATGACACTTTTCCAAGCCCTATAACTAAAAAATAATGAGGAATTAGCTTAAGCTTGTGAGACACAAAAATATTCAGTTCTTCAATCTGTACAATAGTGTTAGAGATGCCTTAGGTCCAAATCCGCTTCCAGATATCACTTTTGGGCCTTGCAAAATTGAAAATTCTAGAGAGAGATGAAAAAACATGAAAAATCTCTTCATTAACCTATGTTCATGCGACCAAATGAGACATGAAACATAGGAACTACAAAAATCAATCAGGTAAAGTTTTTCTACTAAGAGTACTCTACCTTTCTCTCATACAACACTTTTTCAGATTCCTTCATCTTCATGCTCAAATTTAACACACAAATTTCATGCGACAACTTTCTAGAGAGAGAATGTAAAAACTTATTGCTACAAAATTTTGCGGACATGATCAAAATATCCTAAACATAAAATTTCATTATTACCTACACATCCTTTTTTTTTTGGAAAATCAATATGGCATCTTACAATTCTCCCCCTCTTTGAAGAACTCTATCCTCAAAGTTGGAAAGAAGAATAATGTTCCATAAAATCATCTAAACCAACCCATGTTGAATCTTCAATAGGATATGCAAACCACTTAACTAAAATTTCCACTATTTCACAATTTCTAAGATGTCTAATTTTCCTATCCATTACAACTTCTGGGTCAAGCTCAAAAGTGGCATCTTCCTTCAACTTAGATTTGTCCTAAATCAAATCTAGTTTTAGAAGGAAGATGCCACTTTTTTGATTTAGAAGGATTCACTTTCAAAAAAACCAAATCATTTGTTCTAAATTCCAAGGGTCTCTTTTTGAGATCATGATATAATTTCTGACATTTCTGTGCATCTTTCATGTTCTTCCTTCTGTTTAGATAACTCAACCTAATTTTGTGAATTAAAAAGTGAATGAGGTAGCAAATGGTTATAGCCATACATTGCTTCAAAAGGTGTCATCTTAATGGATGAATTCCATGCACTATTATATGCATACTCAACCAAAGGCAAATACTCAGTCCAATTGTTCTGCTTATCATTCACATACATACATAACATATCCTCAAGCACCCTGTTAACCCTCTCGATCTCACCATCAGTTTGAGGATGAAATGTAGTACTCATGCGTAATTTTGTTCCTCTGGATTGAAATGCTGCTTTCCAAAAATTAGATGTAAACCTTGCATCCCTATGAGAAATTATACTTTTAAGTATACCATGTAACCTAAAAGTTTCTTTTATGAAAAGTTTAGCAACATGCAAAGTTGTATTAGTTTTCCTCATGGGAAGAAAATGTGCCATCTTTGTGAGATGGTCCACGACAACAAAGATGGTATCATGCCCACTTCTGGTCATAGGCAACTTTATGAGATCCATAGAGATGGATTCCCATTTTTGATCAAGAACATCTAATGGTTATAACATGCCAGGACTCCTTTTAAATTCAGCCTTAACGTGCTAACATTTCAAACATTCTTTCACATACCTCCTACTATCATATTTCATATGTGGCCATAAATATGAAGCTTTCACTTTTGCATAAGTCCTAGAAAAGCCAGGGTGTGCAATGAAAGGTGCATCATGATAGTCATGCAGAATCTTTTCATTCAAAATAGAATATGAAGAAATACATAAACGAGAATTACAATACAAATCATTATTTTTCAAATGAAATTTTCCTTGAAACATAGAACCTGGATTTTGTTAAAAAATTTCAAGATTGCTGCATAAAATAAATCTTCTTTTAATTATTTTTCAATATCAAAATCAAAGGATAAAATATAAATTGAATTGCATAAAGCTTTATGAATCAAAGCATCAACCACTTTGTTTTCTTTTCTTGCTAAGTATTTAATATCAAAATCATATTCACTTAGCAATTCGATCCATCGTTTTTGTCTATTGTTAAGTAAAGGTTGAGTAAATATATATTTAAGGCTCTGATGATCTGTATTAATTCAAACTTTACTCCAAGCAATAAGTATCTCCAATTTTTAAGTGCATGAACAACTGCAAGCATTTGCAAGTCATGTGTTGTATAATTTAATTTATGTTTCCTTAGTTTTCTTGACTCATAAGCCATTACCCTTCCTTCTTGTGAAAGTACGCATCTGATTTGACTTCCACTAGCATTACATGCAACAATAAATGGCTTCACTAACTCAGGTACCTTTAGCACACAATTTTTTATTATTTTTTGTTTTAATTCTTCAAATGCATTTCGACACTCATCATTCCATGTGAAATCTCTATTTTTCTTTGTCAATTCTATAAGAGGATTTGCAATTCGAGAAAACTCCCTAATGTGTGCCCTCTCATATTGTGCCAAACCAAGGAAGCTTCTCATATCTCTCACACATTTGGGTGTAGGCCAATCAATTATGCTTTTAACTTTCTCAGGATCTATGTGAATCCCTTCCTTAGAAACAACTCTCCCCAAATAAGCCACTTCCCCCTTTGCAAAAAAACATTTACTCATCTTACCATATAGTTTATGCTCTCTGAGTTTTTGTAAAGTCTTCCTGAGATGCAATGCATGTTCGTCATCATCCTTAGAATATAGAAAAATATAATCAAGAAAGACTAATATAAATTCATCAATGTATTCATGAAACACAGTATTCATCAAACACATCAATGTTGCAGGAGCATTTGTCAATCCAAAAGGCAAAACTGTGAACTCATAATGACCATATCATGCTCTAAAAGTAGTTTTGGGTATGTCTTTAGACTTTACTCTAATTTGATGATATCTCGATCTTAAGTCAATTTTATTGAATATTATGGCACCACTCAATTAACTCAACAATTCATCTATGTGTGGAAGTGGATACTTGTTCTTAATGGTTTTCTTGTTCAATCCCCTATAGCCTATACAAAGTCTATATGAGCCATCAAGGTGCTCCCCAAAACAAAAGAGGTGCTCCCCAAGGTGAAACACTAGGTCTTATCAACCCCTTCTTAAATAGATCATCGAGTTGGAGCTTCAACCTCTTTCAATTCATCAATATGGAACCTATAAAGTGCTCTAGAATAAGGCTCACTTTGTGGATAGAGGTTTATAGCATGGTCAATTTTCCTAGGAGGAGGTATGTCTGGTAGATCATCAGGAAATACATCTGCATACTCATCTAAAAGTTTTCTAACATATCAAATATTTCTTCTTGTTTCTTCTTCTCCTGAAGGTCATTCACATAAACCAAATATGTCTCACAACCCTGTCGAATACCCCTAATCAACTTTATAGCAGAAACATGAGAAAAAACTGAATTACACTTGTCTACTAGACGACGTTCCTTCCGCTCTACTTTCAAAGAAAGGATCCCACTTTCACAATCAATTATGACACTGTTATGAACTAACCAATCCATTCCAATGATAACATCATAGTCTCTCATTTCAATTACATGGAAGGTACCCAAAAAATTATGTTCACCTAACATAAAATCAAGTTTCTCAATACAGCCTTGAGTATAGTGTACCCTACCATTAGCCGTTTGTATAGGTCTTTTTTTCTGCATCTCAATATGCAATCCTAAAGCCGCTACCAACTTAAGTAAAAGGAAACAATTTGTACTACCTGAATCAATCAAAAACTAATCTTATGTGAGGATATGTCCCCCATAATCCTAATCACTAATGCCCTTGAATGAGAAGAAGTTGCCATGCATTGAAGTCTAGGGTTAGAACACTTACCTTGATCATCCGCTTCCTCAATTGTTATGATTTGTTATTGTAGATGAGCTATCTTCACCTGCATAGAACGGTTGATGGCCTTGTTTGGACATTCAAAAGTGTGATGTCCCTGTTCTCCACATCGAAAGCAAAGTCCCAAACTTTTAGCCCACTCCAAGAAATCAGAATCATGTTGCCAGTGCACAGGTTCTTGCTTCTTAGGTGTAGCCACCTGCTTTGGCTTAGTTTTTCCTCCTTGACCATTAATAAAGTTAGCCAATTTTTTTCCATTCTGATTTATTGAAATAGGTCTTGGGGGTCGATGTCCTATTGCAATAAACCTTGATTTGGATATCTTTTTCATAGTAAACTTCTCCAACTTCTCAAAGTTTTCTGTTTTTGCAACTGCATCAAGAAAATCTACACATCAGGACCCCTTTACTTGATACCGAAGCTCTTCTCACAAACCCTCAATAAATTTTCTCTTCAAGGCATCTCAAGAAACTTCTAGTGCATACTTATATTCTTTTCCATCCGCTAATGTGGAGAACAATATTGATTCTCTGATTACTCTCGAAACTCTTTCCAGGAGATCAGACCTTCATGTGTTCTTGTCTTCATGTATGATTTCCACCATAGTCTGGTGACTCCTCACAGATGCAAAATTGCCACCTTTGCTTTTGATTCCTCACTAGACACGTGCAGATCGAAGAAATCTTCGAGTTCCTCAATCCATCCTTCAAGATCCTCTCTAGTTTTCTTCTTACCATCAAATTCATTTAATTTTGCTCTTTTAAACACTTGCTTCTATACAGATTTGCCTACATCATCATCATTTTCAGGTTCACGTTGTCGTCTAGATCTACGTGCATTCGATGTGCCCACACCATTACCACCTTCATCATTGAGTTCCATGAAAGCATTTGCAATACCCTCTTTTTGTTTGTTGGATCTTTCTTTATGTAATTCTGCATTCAATCTATGGATAAGCTCCTCTTGTTCTTCTATCTTCTTCTTCAAAGTCTGTATCTATTTCCAGAATCAAACTCCGCTCTGATACCACTTGTAACAAGTAATCTTCAATCACAATCCCCCACAAAATAATAGACTTCGGTGCAACAAGATATAAAGAAGAAAAACAGAGCGTATGCAAAACAAGAAGAGAGAGAACTTTTTTGTGCAGATTTACAAGTAGTTTTGATCTGCATTACAAAATCTATCAAATAGCTTCAATGTGAAGCCTCATCCACCCGACCACCCCCGAGCTAATCTCAATCCCAATTCTAATCACAATCATAATCACAATCCCAATTCTCAATCTGAGAAGCCGAAAACAATCATGATCAATGTACGGCCATCCTCCTTACCTATCTCTCAGTCTTCATCTTTTTTTTTATCTCCCACTTTAGCTAGCGCACGACCAATCACGTCTTCCTAGACATGCACTCTTAGAATATACATGCTCCAAGGTAGCATCTTTTCACATGTCTCATGCAAGACTTCCAGACCACCCATGCGTCTACTTTTCATGTCCACCTCAAGAAGCGTACCTACAAAACTAGAGGCGATCCCTGCAACACACTCACACAAACATCAATCACCTAAAAGAACCCATATACCCATGTGTGTACCTAAGTCGTAAAGTCTTAGGGACTTGTGTCAAAGAGACTAAATCTCATTTGCCCCACAAGTGCGTATAGTGATGGATTGATACAGGTTTAATTATCAATCCGAAGAACCACATGAACCAAGTGTATGAGGATGTGTGTGCACATGATGGAAAGTGAAGTGGCTTAGCTATAATGCATGTGAAAAGACTAATCTACCTCTGAATTTGACAAATGCTCTTCAAGTTATGGCCAGAATAGTAAATGGCGGGAAATGCCTACACTCACTACACAACTCGTATTGGTTCACACACACACTACAGTAGTTCAAAAGTGATGGGGAGGAATAGACAACAGTCCTACACACACATTTCATATATCGCACACACACGAAAGATCATAGAGAAGATGGAAATCAGTAGAAAAAAAGCAAATTTGAAATTTTAGTTCTCCTTCTTCACAATGGCAAAAAGTGTTTACAAAGAGTCACAAAGTGACTTATATACATGTGCCCTAAAAATGGTCCTTTCACACATGAGAGCAGCACTTTATTGACTAATCTCTAAGTTCCTACTATTTTACAAGAATTATGTTACAAGGATTTGGGGTTTATGCATCTAGAGGACTCCTCTGGTGCATTTACATAGCTTTGAGCGAATTTCCTACGATTTTGAAGAAGAATTTTTATGCCATCAATTTGAAAATTTTGGGGCTCCTCTTTTGTGCCTCTTTTCTATGCAACACTCTCCCCCTCTTTGTCTCTATCATCTCTTGACAGGCTTTGCTTCTTGTGTGTAGCTTGTTTGTGGCTCCTTGGTACATGCACCGAGTGGTCGAAGAAGTAATAAGGATTGTCATGCAATTTGTTACTTTATCCAAAATTAGTCCTTTGCTTCTATAAGCCCCTTGGTATTCCTTATATTCATAACTATAGGTTGTTGTATTAAGTCGGGCTACCATGCACGCCATCAGTGGCTAAGAATGTGATATTCTTACTCACTCTCTTCAACTTCTCAGCCTCGACCTCTTTCTATCTTTTGGTCTTCGGATATTGCTTTGTTCTCACACCTCTGACCTTGTTGTGTTGCTTGGATCCTATTTGCTTTTTCCATTGCACACCTTACTTTGCAGGCCTTTGTTCTCTTCTAAGTTAGCATTACATTTCAAAGGCCCTATTCTTAAATCTTTCTTTGTCATCCTCTGGGACCTGATGTGTTTCTTTGTTTGTTCATTTCTTTTCTGCCGCAGGCACCTTGTAGACGAGGAGACAGTTAAGACCTTTAGACAATTGGTTATCTTATCCGATGAAGAATCCTTTGTGTACTGTCTCCCTTTAAAAGAGCGCGTTGTGCTTCCCAAAATTGCATCCAGGCGCATCATCTGGGTACTAGGCAAAAGGATGGATTGACTTAAAGTACATATGGTGCCAATTCCCAGTGTACCCGTAATGTAGGATTCTTGTCCAAAAATTTTCGCCTCCAGATACGATCTGCTTTGTCAAATTCCTCTTGTGTATAGGTAAATGTTTGCATGTTGAACTGTAGGTTGCTATCTGGCTCTTTATTGGTGGTCTTCTTTATGTACTGGCGTGTTTCTTCTTTGAGTAACCCATACGGTACATTGAAAGGCTTCATAATCTGTTCTAAATTCCTACTTTCAATTGCTTCTTTCATGAATTTGATCACTTGTTCTTCAAATTCTTCAGTAAGTTGGGACACCAGTAGTGCCCTCTCATGTTGGCTTAGTTCTGCAATAGCCCGTTTATGGCTTTCAGTATTGGCCTCTTTTTTTTCCCTTATCAATGAATGATGCATGGGGGGAGAAAGAGGACGTACCTCAGTCTCCTCAGTAGCCGATGTGGAGTGTGGAACTACTGGTGTCCCCACGTTTACCTACTGTTCTAATTGAGCTATCAATTTATTTATTAATTCATCCTTTACTTTGATTTCTTCAGTGGCCCGCATGATCGCATCCTTGTTCTTGAGAAGCTCCTCTCCTATGGCAACAAGTTGATTAGCATCTTCATTGCATTGTACTAAATATTGATTTTTTGCCATCTTGCACTTCCTCCTAAGTTCATTAGTGTCGTCCATATATCTTTTTTCCCATTATGCTATGATGGCTTGCTCCTTCTTCAGCTAATCTTCATACTTTGCTATCCGATCCTCCAATGCTTTTGTGTTGCTTTCCATCAATTCCAAAGCTTCTATAGGTTGGTTGCATAGTAGCGTTGTCATCAGTTCTTTGTTCTTGTTCCTTAGATTATCGGCATCATCCATGTATACCTTGATTTGAGATTCAAGGAGTTTACGTCTAGCATTCATTCGTATTTTTTCTGCTTCACCAGCCTCATATTTGCTTTGTAGTTCTCTCAGTTGTTCTTTCAGCTTCTTATTTTCCATTTCTAGTGTGGTGAATTTATTCTTAACCTCCTTGGTTTCTGACTCTTTCTCTAAAATCATCCTTTGCACTTGAATTAATTTGGGAAATAGGTTTTCACCTATTTCCTGGAATTGATTCTTCTCCCGCATTGCCTTGTCATAGTCGGCATCAGCTCCAAGCATTAGCTATTGAGTATCCATTGCAGTTTGTATCATTTGTTGTACTACTGGCTTGAGCTTAGCTACATCCACATTCAACCATGTTTTGGGGATTCTTGGTTCTTCCCCTGTTCGTACATCTCTTTCTTGCTCTACTTGTCTCATTGTGCAGTTGTCTTATTTGCAGATGTACGTCTTGGTCTCTTACTTCCTCTTCATTATTGATCGATTTGGTAGCACTCCCTTGAAATGTGACATCCAACAGAGAGGGTTCTACTACTACCCTTATCGGTGTGAAGGGTTCAGACTCTTGTACTATGTCTTCTACTTTTTCTTCCTTGGGGTTCTTTACTAGGACCTCTTCCGTTAGATGAGTCTCTTTGATTTGGATGTTCGATGCTTCATTCAATCTAATTATATGAATTCCTTCTTGAGATGCTTCCTGCCTTGTCGTGCCCGCTATAGTGTTATCAGGCATCTGATCGATCTTTGTGCCTTGCATGCCAAAATCATCGTGTACTTGATTCAATTCCTCCCATTGACCATCATCCTTTGAATTACTTTTAATATCCACATTCAGCATAGATGTTTCTTGTTCTTCTAGTGTGTCCGATGATGAGCTAGAATTCATCAAGCCCAATTCTCTATATCTATGAACTTTGGTGAGCCTTTTTCTTTGTTTAGAGTCTTGATGGGCTTGTTGGTAGTGATGCCCTTGCATCGATAGGTTTACCTGTCCTTCCATATACTGGTGAGTTGTTTCCATTGCCTTTGTTAATTCCTCTTTCGTGATGGGTTGATTGTCTTCGAGTCTTGTCCTTGGAAGCACATGTGTCCTCTTTAAAGTTGGGGCTTTTGCTTCTGACTACATTTTCTCCCATAATCTCTTGGTACCTCTCATTCTCGGTTTGGATCTCATTTCAGCTTCTTCTACTCTTTTGAATCCCTTCTTTTTCCTTGGGACCGTGGCAATCTTTGCATACTTTGCCATTTCTTCATATGAAGGCATCTCTTTCAAATGTTCCTGAATGCCTAAAGCATGATAGATCAGTATCATTAAGGCAATGCTTCCATTCAAGAACTTCTTATGATTCCATTGTTTCTTTGCTTCGAACAATCGTTCTTGAATGTATGGTGTCATGTTAACTTGATTCCCTATTTGTTTGATGGCATGTGACATCATTTGCACTATGATCTTCTGTGGAGCAGTATATCTGTGAATGTTTGGAAAACAAAAATGTTCGTGGATGAGGCTAACTTCCTCTTCTATATCAATACGATTGATATCTGTGAACGTTCTAGTCTTAGCCCCCCAACTTTCCTCTTTTAGAATTGTATTTCTATCATTTTCCCATTCGAAAGCTTATTTAATTAAGTCGTGGGTGAATTGTATGATGACCCACTCGCTTGCTGCATCTAGGACTCTTGCATCGGGTGCTAATGGATCATGCAAAGATGGTTGTAAGGTATTCATCACTTATGTGCATCGTTGAAAGTCTAGTTTGTATATTGGGAGTTCAAAGTATTTCTTAATACCAGCTTTCTTCATAATGTCTATAGTGGATGGAAGTTCATGCATGACTTTGAAATCTTGGGACATCACTAGAAACTAATGGTCTGTGTCCATAATTTTAATTGTCACCAAGAACAGAGAATCCCCGGTAGGTTGATCCTCTTAAAACCAGTGACCTTTCACCTTTGCCACACTCTGTACATCTGCACTTGTAATAAGGAGAGCATCAACTTTCTATAGAAGGCATGTCATTAGTGATGTGTGTCTCAGTGACATGTTGTTCACTGCATCCCCCTCCATTTCCCCTTACTTAAGTAAGATCTCTTACCACATATCTTTTCATTTTTATTCCTGAAAGAAAACAAAAGTTAGTTTAGCTGAAGCATTTATTTACATGGTAGGTTTATTCCTAGGGAAGTAGAATCTATGATCTATTCCCAAGTGGGAAATGTGCACCACTAGTGTTGTTAATCACATCATGTGTCGAATGCATGGCCTCGTAGTGTGGCCCTAGCATGCATACTCTAGGTGCATTCGATTCTTCATGAGTGCAATAGGAATCTTGTTGAATCTGTTTTTCTTGTTCTTGCTGCCTCTTGGGTCTCCATATCCATTTTGTAGTTGATGGTTGAGGTTTCCTCTTCTCTTGGTTTTGTTGTATTCTCGGTTCTTCTTCTTTCTTTCTAGAACTCTGATTGGTTGATGTCATGTTCCTTTGGTAGCTTTGGTGAGTCTTGTTTGGCTTCATGGTCGTGCTTCATCTGTGTAATATTCCTTCTTGCTTGTTTATCTCTTGACTTGCAATCTGTTTGACCTTTTTCGAAATCCATATGTGCTGTCGTGTTTTCTGGGCTTCTATGAATGACTTTGGAAGCCATACTCTCATAAGTATTTTTGGTTTCGATTGTAAAGAAGAGAATTCGTTGTCTCTCCTTGTCTCCGTAAGATGAATGATTGGTATTGGTGTTGACTTCTCTGATTCCCTTATTTGATCCTTGCGAACCCAGTGTAGATTAGCACTTCTTGGTTGTGATAATCGGAAAGTAGACTTTCACGTGGATGGTCTTCCATTGTTGTAGGTAACTTTATGAGCGTTGACTTCACAGTTTCTCTTGGATTCACCATTCATGGGGGATGAAGGCACCTCATCAACTGCTTCATTGGTATTGGTAGTCCATCATTTCTTAGGGTGATCCTCTGGTAAACTTTTGATGGAGTCGTTTGCTAACTCCTCTTCTAGGGTTTCTTTCACACGGTTGATGGTTTCATGCATGTGAGGGAGTCTTTCTTCTAACAGGCTAAAGATGTCCTTATGACCTATTTTGGGTGAGCATACCCTTGAGCTAGATGAATGCTCACTTCATTCTCAATAATCCAATCTTGTCCTAGGATCAGCAAGGGACAAGATGGAAGAAAGAACAACAGAATCAACAAGGACTTCCAATGAAAGAAATTCATGATACATGAACCACTTTTCATATCTACGACTGCTAGTGAGCCTTCTTGTTATAAGGAATCTATCCAGACAAATGATAATGTCACGTAGGAGCATGCAACAAAGAGTGCACTTCATTCTATTCATAAGAATGGTACTTGGGAATCGGTACCTTAGTCGAAGGGAGAAATATTTTCCATTCAAATGGATATATAAGTTGAAATTCACATTAGATAGTGATTCTCCAAAGTATAAAGCACAGTTGGTTCAAAAATCATCATATAATTGTTTCTAGGGATGTACAATATATTAGCTTTTAGAATGTACAACTATTTCCATTATGGAAGCAGAGTATGTTGCAGAAGTGAGGCATGTAAGGAAGCATTGTCACTGTTGGTAGCAGTCAGGGCACTCAAGGACTTACAGGACAAGGAAGCCAACAAAAAGAGTCAGAGCAAAGAGAAGGACCAAGTAGGCAAAGCTTTCTTGCATGTTGTTTCAGGGTATATGCCAAGACTAAGTGTTTGGTCTTCAATCCTTTATCCTTCACATGGGCATCGAAGTATGCCTTTTGTCTTTTCTTAGCTGCATAAATCCCTGCAGCAGCCCTCAGTCTCATTTCACCTAGCCATTCAAGATCAAAGATCCTTGAAGAGAGAGTTCATGTCCTGTGCACTCATGCTCCCGTGCTACTTTCAGTGTAGGTATAAAGAAGTCCAATGGTAGCATTGCATTTTGTCCAAATACCATCTGAAAGGGTGTGGCTTGGAGTATCATTTTATAGGCAACTCTATATGCCCAAACAACATGGTGTAGCTATTTGTCCCAATCAGAGCATTTATTATTCACTAATTTGGTCAGCACATTGCATAGAATCTTATTGATGCTTTCGGATTGCCCATTAGCTTGTGGATGATAGGGGGTAGACTTCTTGTGTATCACCAAGAACTCTTGGAGAAGTTTTTCAATGACTTCATTGAAGAAGTGAGTGCCTCTATCACTTACTAGCTCTATCGGTAGCCCATATCTAGTGAACACGTTCTCAAATAAAAACTTACCTCTCATTTGAGCATCGTTCTTCGTTGTGGCTTTCACTTCTACCCACTTGGTTAAATAGTCTATGGCCACAATGATGTATTCAACATGTGAACTCTTAGCTGGGGGGTTAATATGACCTACAAAGTCTATTCCCCACTTAGAGAATGTGCGTCCACCCATCATAGGTTTCAATGGCATCTCATCTTTACGTATGGGATATTGAGATCACTGACAAACATCACACCGCTTCACATAGGTATGTGCATCCATGCAAAGGGTTGGCCACCAAAGACCTGTGAATAGAATTGCCTTAATCACATGGTCTGGTCCAAAATGTCCTCCTCCTACACCTTGGTGGGCAGTTTCCAAGATCTTAAGATATTCACTCTCATGGACACATAGTCTCAGATATCCGTCTTTTCCATGCTTGTATTGATTATCAGCAGTGACTGCATAATCTAGGGCTTCTTATTCTAAACTTCTTTGCCTATCCAGGGTCATATCTTGAGGGAATGTTTTCGTCCTCACTAAGGCTACCAATAGTTCACTCAAATCTGGCATTAGAGACACTTGGTACAGTGTAGCATGCTCCACAGGTGGTCTAATATGACAGACTGGGCATTCCTTACACAACTTATGGACATCTGCTTCCATAGTTAGCTACTGCACTCCGAGTCTCCTTAGTGTCTGTAAAGTTCTTTGCCTCGAGTAGTGTTGCTCTAATGCACCCACATGTGCTAATTGCAACCATTTTGTACACTCCTCCTCTTCCACACAACAAGTTAATATCCCTTTATCTGTATGCTTGTACATACTTCCTTCCATGATATGGTACTCTTGGGCTTTTACTACCTCCCTATCTTGAGTGTTCATTATTGGATGTTTAGGCTCATATGTCAATATTGGCACTAATGTCTTGTCCCACTGTGGTACAACTTCCAAATTGACAAAGTAAGCATCAGGAAGATCATCTAATACTCCTTGTGGGGCCTCTCTGGATGTGAGCCTCGAGAGATGATTTGCTCTCAAGTGAGTCTTCCCTTTCCTCACTACTACATCAAAGTCATATTCCATTAGTAAGAGAACCATCCTACTAATCTACTTGTATTGCATGGCTTGTTTACCAAGTACAGTAGAGCTTGATGATCAGTAAAAAATTTAAACTTATTTGCAAGCAAATAGTGTGTAAACTTTTTAACCGCATATACCATGCATAATCCTTCTTGTTCGGTGGTAGTATAGTTTCGTTCAGTTGCATTCAACTGTCTACTAGCATAGGCAATTGGAAGATCCATATTATGTTTGCTTGTAGGTTGTGCAAGTACACACCCAATAGCATAATTGGATGCATCCACGTGAACATGAAAGGGTTTGTTCCAATCTGGTGCGGTCAAGACTGGTGCTGAACATAATCTTCTCTTGAGCTCGTTAAAGGAGTTCTCACATTCTTCAGTCCATTCAAAGTTAGTCAAGAGGTGAGTATAGAGGCCGTGCAATGATTGCATACATATGAATGAAGCATCAATAATATCCACAATGCCCCATGAAGGCTTGTACCTCCTTGACATCCTTTGGCCTAGGTAACTCTGCAAATAGGTTCAAGCAGACTTGGTATTTTCTACATTTGTCAAAGATAGCTCTCAACTCAGGCATATGGGTTTTTCTAATGTTGGAATGATCATAGAGATCATCAACATAGACTTCCAAATTCTTCCTCAAGAATTCTTTAAATACATGACACATCAGTCTTTGAAAGGTAGCAGGCGCATTGGTAAAACCAAATGGCATTACCCAAAAAGCAAACATGCCCCACTTGTTGGAGCAAGTCTATGACAAGCCTAAGTATTGGCTTGAGTCCCACAAATTGAAAGAAGAAGCCTTAAAATGAAGACAATGTAAAGTTCACTTGTGAACTACCTCTTGTAACTTTTGAAGACTTTACTTAATGTAAAAGTGAAAGAATCTTAAGTGGTTGAGTCCACTTGATCAAAAAGGGAAAGAGGAGCCACAAATTTGTGATTTGTGGTAGATAGAGAATCGAATCAATCACTAATTGATTGGAGAGTGATTGAGGGAAGTTAGCCTCCCAAGCTCAACTATAAATAGATGGCAGCTTTAGTCGTGGTTAGAGAGACCTCAGAGAAGACCTCGAAGAGCTGAGCTTTATGCCATATCAAGGTGTGGTTTCAAGGCACACATACTACTCACTGCCATATCTCTCAGTTTTCTCAATCAAATTGCAGAGATGTTTTCTCTGAGCTTGGTGCATCATTTTCAGTGATTTAACTTGGTAAAGTTAGCTCTATAAGTCTATTATATGCTTACCAATTTTCATTTTATTTGGGTGTTTCAATCTTCAGTTATGTTGAGTTCAAGTCAACCCTGTGTGTTCATTTTCACTTCTCTGTCAAGTACGCGACTTTTTTACTCATCTTGTCAGAGCTGTTTCTCAGTGTGTACTTACCCAAATTCAATGATTTAAAGCTTGTTGGATTCAACATAATGTCTAGTATAAGCATACAAATGTTCATAATCATTGAATTCTACAAATGTTCATAATCATCAAATTCTTAAAGCTTGATTTATGTTCATTTTTCTGCTCACTAGTCTCATTATTGTAGCAGCCCGTGAAAATTGGGATGATGTCATCACTTGTTAAACATCATTCTCAGTGTGTGGTTCATTATTTTTTATGAGATTACTCTTGAAATTTATCTCTTTAAGTTGAATAGACTTCCCCAAAAGGAATTAAGCTAATTGCTGCTGTGATCAGAGAATTATGCAAAACACTAGACAGGTGTATGAACCAAAATAGCAAGTTCTTCACCTCTGAGCTAGCTCCAACTTATCTGTTTTGATTTATCTTTTTAACAGTGATCTTCCAAGATACATAGGGTGTCTAATACATCCATTGGCAATCTAAAAAGTCCCACCACATACTCTTGGAGTTCATTTGGCTGGTGTAGATCAAGGATTTTGCAACATCTCCTCATCTTCAAGCACATACCTATCCATCTCTTCACACCACTCTGTGGCAAAAGCCATCTTATGCTGATCTTCTGGAGCAATGGATACCTAATTGTAGCCAGAAAATCCATCAAGGAAGTTGTACACTTCCTTGCCTGCTACTCTTTCTAAGAGATGTTCAGTGATAGGAGGCGGATAACTGTCTCTAATAGTGGTTGCGTTAACTTTCTTCAAGCTAATGCATACACGTAACTTTCCATTCTTCTTGGGCACCACTACGATGGGGGATACCCAATCACTGTGCTCAATTTCATAGATGAATCCAGCTTCAACCAAACTGTTGAAGCTGAATGTCAAGGACAAAGCATAGGAGCACATCAAAGAGGTGGACACACAAGTAGAAGGAGCAAGTAGGGAGCTCCAAGAAGTGTATGTCAAATTTTCAGAAGAATCCCCTACAACAATAGTGATTTTTATCACTAAAGACCATTGTAAATACCATTTTCTACTTTTGTAACTCCTTTGTTCAAGCCAAGGAGTCCTTGAGCTTGAGGAGTATTAGAAGTATCATCCTACCAATTTTCATACTTTTTAGACTTCGTTTGAGCCCTCAAATAAGTCTTGGAACCTAATTTTTAACTAAGCCGGACACTAGGTCGGGACAGGGCCAAAACTAGTCAAAAAAACTATAAAATGAGCTAGAGAGCTCATTTTTGGGGTTAGCTTCTTGTAGATTTCAGTTTTGTAATAGATTTCTTTGTAATCAAAGTCCTTCCATTGTTCCTCTCTTTGATCTTACCTTGTGTGTGTATGTGTGCATGTTTGTGTGCTTTCACTCACGCACTTGTGCCTTCACTTGCTCGTGGTCTTCATACCGGTCCTCACGTCTCCGCGGATTGACAAGTAAAGGAGGTGGTGCTTACGCTTGAGCTACACCAAATTTTGGCGCCGTTGCCGGGGAGAGAGCTTCGAGGACGAGCGTTGTGATGGTAAGATCGTAGATTTGCGACGTTGGAAGGTAAAAAAACTATCATTTTTGTTCATTTTCTGATTTTTCTTCTTCATCTTCATCATCATCACCATCTCCATCTTCTTCCATCTTCTTCTTCATAGAAATTTCTTGTTTTTTAGTGCATTTTCATCATTTTCATACCATCTTTCATGCATTATTGTGCGAGGAGGAGTTAGGAAGTGCAAAAGAGTGCAAGCGCTATGTTTTTTCATGATTTTCTGCACATACGGAGCTCGTCATTGCTCGGCGCTCAAAAAATCGAAATTCCTGCCAAAGAAACACGATTCTGTGATGAAAATCGCGATTCTGTGAAAATTAAATTTTTTTTTGAAAATCGTCATTCTCTGTTTCCTGCCTAAAAGCCTTTTGAAAAGAACACGATTCTGTGAATTCTCAGAATCGCGATTCTGTGGTTGTGCTCAAAATCACGATTCTCACAAATCACGATTTTCAGCCAAAAAAACACGATTCTGAGAAAACACGATTCTGTGGTTGTGCTCAAAATCGCGATTCTCTAAATTTTTGGAAACCACAATTCTCTGAGATAAAATCGCGATT
Source organism: Ceratopteris richardii (assembly GCA_020310875.1). NCBI lineage: Eukaryota > Viridiplantae > Streptophyta > Polypodiopsida > Polypodiales > Pteridaceae > Ceratopteris > Ceratopteris richardii. The sequence goes on from CM035444.1 coordinate 68,980,376, forward strand.
CTCTAGAACACGATTCTCTAGAACACGATTCTCTAAGACATGATTCTCTAAAATACGAGTTTCAAAAACAGGATTCTCTGTTGGCAATTGCGATTTTCATGTCAAAAGCACGATTCTGTGGTTGTGCTCAAAATCGCGATTCTCTAAATTTTTGAAAACCACAATTCTGAGACAAAATTGCGAATTTCAAAACACGATTCTGTGAAAACACGATTCTGTGAAAACATGATTCTCTGCTCAAAATCACGATTCTCAAAAACACGATTCTCTGCTCAAAATCGCGATTCTCAACAACACGATTCTCTGCTCAAAATCGCGATTCTCACAAATCACGATTTTTAGCAAAAGCACGATTTTGTGAAAACATGATTCTATGAAAACACGATTCTGTGAAAACACGATTCTCTGCTAGCAATCGCGATCTCAAAAACGCGATTCTCTGATTTCACAGCATCGCGATTCTCTGATTTCACAGATCGCGATTCTCTTGATTTCACAAAATCGCGATTTTTTCCATAAGGTCCTGTTTGCCTGTTTTGCCCCCCAGGAGCCTGATTTGACATAACTTTTTCATCCAAAGTCCATTTTTTGAGTTCTATAGCTCGTTGGAAAGCTCGTTTCGAATCCTACACGGTCTCAAATGTTTTTTATAAGAATAATGCGTTGATTTTCAGATAGGATAATTTGAACTTGACCTTCAAGTGGGACCTGGAACCCAAGGGGACTCCAAAGGATTTTTGAACCATACCAAGGGGAAATTTTGGACTCTTAGCTAAAGCTTATGAACCTGAGATCTGGTAGACACCTAGGCAAGGATAGACAAAGCATTAGATCTTCTCAGTCCAGTGTCAACCATACAGTTAAGTCTTGGGCACAACAACTAAGTGGTTGTCCTTACGTACTAAACTCTGACACAAGTGACTCAGAAATGTCTTTTAGCATGGGGAAACCTGCAGGTGGCTCAAGAGCTGGCCATCTACAAACACCAAAAGGACCCTATAAAACACAATTGGAATATATTCGGACCAACCAATTAGGTGCTCGCATCTATGAGGATGGCTTGAGGCGATCAGTGGTCGAACTCAAAAATCCAGATCAACCCTTTGGACTTGAACAACCAGTGGTCAAGTTCGAAGAGGGTTCATACATTGATAAGGAAGGAACCATGTATGTGGTCACCAACCTACCAAATAGGACTGATGAGTTTGGAAATATCATTCCTGAGAATGAGATAGGAGACCTAGAACAAGGAAATGTAGGACAAGGACCCCAGACTCCTAGAGGCAAGTCAGTTTTGACCAGAGTGATCACTCCAGATTGGATTCCTCAAGATAACAAAAGCATAGAACTATTCTTGAATAGAGAAACAGAGGAAGCCTTTTGGAGATTCAAGCAAGATCAACCTAGCCAATTGGGAATAGTCATCATCTACGAGTTCAAGGACCCAGAGATACGAGGAAAAGTTGTCTACTTGGATAACACATCAGAGAAGATGTTCTTGGTAACAGAACATGATAGACATGCATATACTTGGAAGAGTGAATTGATTTTCCCTCCATCAAGATCCAATGTTTCCCATGGCCTCCAAGGAGTAGGATCATCCCAAGCTCATGAAGCCCAAAGAGAAAGAAATAGAGAGAGACCTGAGGTAAGTTTTGCACACACTGTGGGCAGAAATAGAGCAAGATTTGAAAATGAAAGACCTGAAAGAGAGAGACATCAAGCACATAGGCAACAAAGAGATGAACATGATTTTCCATTGCCTAGGCCCCAAGAGCACACAAGAACCCTTAGACCTACTCAAGTGATCAAGGCAATGAAGAATTATTTTGACGGGTCAGGAGATCCTTATGATCATGTGGCTGAGTTCAAACAAGTGTTAAGAGTTGAACAGGTTGAGGATTTGTTCACCTAGTACGAGGCATTTGGTTTGACTCTTAAGGGCACTGCCTTAGCTTGGTTTCAACCACTGAGTAGTCGCAACTATCGCGACATAGGTCAACTGCTAGATGAATTCATTGTAGAATTTTCCAAGAGTGGTATCAGGCATAACACATCATCTTTGATTCACAGTTTCAAGTAGACTCCCCAAGAAACAGTGCGACTAGCAGGTAGAAGGTTCAGACAGTACCTAGAAAGATGCCCTGCTCTAGAGTTACCCACACTAGCCAAACAAGTGGCTTTGTTCTTAGATGGCTTACTGAGCACAAAGTTAAGATCATATGTGTACTTGAAAGAGCCTAGATCCATAGAAGAGTGTGTGGGGATGTGCATTGACATAGAAGATAACTTGGGTGAGGAGTTAGGATTGTCCAAACTCTATAAGGATTCTGATAGTTCTACTAGTCATACTTCGAAAATCTCCACGAAAATAGATGAGATAGCTGAGCAAGTCGCCAAGAAGCTAGGAGTTCAAAATAAACAACTACCAAGAGTCACCTCATTGAACCGATGTTATACCTGCGGAGGGGACCACATGGCTAACGTATGCCCAATGCAAAACCAAAACATTAGAGAAAGGAATACTCCATATTGCACTATTGAGAGAAAATACACGAACCATACAGCTCAAGATTGTCCCTACAATAGGCAGGCTATTAGACAAAATTATCAACAACCTTACCCACAAGGTAGGTATCAGAACCAATACCAACAGCCATATTATAGACCACAACAGCAATATCAGGCACCATATAGGCCACAACCAGTCTTGGGAAACCAACCACCAGCTCCTGCCAATACAATTCCAGTTAAGTATGCAGTGGCAGAAGAGAACCTTAATAGAGCACTGGTGCCAGTGACCCCACTGATCTCAGAGAATGACTCTCATGCTCATAGTTCAGACTACTCCCATGAAGGTAGTCAACATGCTTATTACACAGAGTCACCTGAACATAGTGAGATTTACCTGTATCAATATGAGGCACAACCTATGGAACAAAATTGGGAGCCAGAATACTCCAATGTCATGTACACAAATCCTAACCCTAGGCCCCAATTGAGACAAGCAAGACCACAAGCCCCTACAGGACCATGTTTCAGATGTCAGGGTGACCATTTCCTTCGTGATTGTCCCCACCCACCATCTCCGAGTCAAGGACAGGCTATCACAATACAGGCTTTTTGTCTTGATTGTGGCAAAGACCATCTCCCCAGAGATTGTCCAAGAAACCCCTCTGTTGCACCCAAGATTACACCCATTAATGTGGTAGGCTTAGTGGCGGATTCAAGTACCAGTAGCAGTAATGTGGCACTTGTACAGGCAGTTACTAGGGCACAAGCATTAAAACAAGATAAACCAGCAGAACAATCGGAGTTAAGTGAATCAGGAGAGCCTAGTAAGAGGAAAACAAGAACATGGAAAATCGGAACTAGAAGAAAGCTTAAAAGAAGCGAAAACAAAAATAGAAGACATTGCATCTCAAAGCCCCTCGCATGCCGAAACTCCATCCACTCCACCTCATCCCACCCCACCACCCATTGTAAATAGACCGCAACCAGGGTCTGTTCTCGTAGATCCAACCCCAGAAGGTTTGGACATGATGTTCAAGGCCTACCAGGCTCGACTTCAAGAAGGGCAAACAGCTACAAATCTAGACAAGAGTTACCCTAGAGCAGATTTAGAGATTGAACGGATGAGGATGTACATGAAAATGGTAGAACAAGCTCAAGCTATACTTGAGACTAGTCAAAAGTTCAATCAGACAAGCTCTGCAGGAAATACAAGAAGAGAAATGGGCCAAGGAGAAGGGTAATTCCCCTCCTATTCCTGAGATTGATGATCTTCATGATCAATTTCCCCAAGACATTCCATCTATTTACGGAGATGAAGCAGAACAACAAGAAGACGAAAGATTAGATTTTGAATCTAATACCCTAGAAGAACTACCTCAATTTCCAGGCCCATGGGAATCTGAATCTCTCTAGATTAGAGCTCCCACAATACTAGTAAGAAATGAAGACTCAGTCGTTCCAAGGAACACTGATGTCGTGAAGAACACTAAGGTTCAGTGTCATCTCACTGTAGAAGAGCTGCTCAAAGCAAAACCTGAGCTATGGAATCATGTGAAGGATCAAGTTCCAGAACTTGAGTCCAAAATGCCAAAAGTAGGCTCTAAACAAACAGTACCAGAGATACCTCTAGACAAAATAGGGGACATGTGTGAGGATGAAGAAGGTAATACTTATCTTCCAATCACCTACCAAGGTTACACAACCAAAGCAATCATAGATTCAGGTGCGGATGTTGCTATTGCGACCACCTCTTTGTGGAAGCAATGGGGCAAACCCACAATAAGACCAACTAAAATGAAGCTTCAAATGGCTATGGCCATTTTGAAAGACCTCTAATTGCTCGAAGGGATAACTCTAACCACTTGTGGTGTAGAGTTTGAGCACACATTTGCTATATGTGACTTTGAGAAAAATAATGTCTATGAGATGATCCTAGGAAGACCCTTCCTACGACAATTGCAAATAGTACAGGATTGGGGAACCAACTCCTTGTACTTACAACACTTAGGGGTCACCACCAAAGTCAACTTGAAGGATTACTCCTTCAGAGATGTACCACCCCTACAGTGGAATTCTATCCACAAAGCGAAAGAAGATTCCATCTCTGTGCATTCTGAAAGTTCACCTGATCCATCATGGTTGCATGAAGATACTCATTTGTGGATGTGCAAGGTCGCAGAGGAAGAGGAAAAACATTTAAAGGCAAGAGAAGAAGGAACTTCGCTAGGAGATAGACCAGTGAAAGACCCAGCCTAGACACCGATGATCTTTCCAGATGAGGAATTTGAGCCTCATGGCTGGCCAGAAATCTTAGCCACCATGGACATTGTTGTCAATGAAGAACAATGGACACCTCATTGTGATGAGGAGGGTTATGATATTTCAGTGTTCATGTGTCAGCCCTTGCTAGAAGAATGTGACCCTAGTGATGTCATAGAAGAAGAAGAGAATGATGATGATATAGAGTCCATTGTGATGGATAGTTGCTTTAACTCAGAGCAGCACTATCTAGAAGATATAGGAGTGTTCACCCAGAAAGAAGAAGAACCTCTCACAAGTATTAAAACGGTAAGTTCAAAGGATAGAAGTGAGAGCAGTCAAAAGAAAAAGAAAAGAAAAGCAGTGAAACAAGAAGAGGAGGAATCATTGTTTGAAGTACCAGAAAACTTCAAGAAATATGAAGTTGACGACCGCAAAATTTTGGTACGAATGCCTAAGAGAGAGGCCATCATAGGAGAATCATATGATAATAAAGAAAAGACCAAGAAGATTGTAGTGACCATTGAAGAGAACGAAGAGAGATGCACATATATAGGAGATGACCTAAGTGCAAGAGAAGAAATGGAGCTTGTAGCTATATTAAGGGAATATAGGGATGTGTTTGCGTGGCACTATAGAGACTTGAAAGGGGTAGATCCAAGAATTTGCTCTCATACTATCCCCATGACTGTTGATGCCAAGCCCACCAAACATAAGCCCTACACATATAATGATACATATGCAACCAAAATAAAAGAAGAAATTGATAGGTTGATTGAAGCTGGATTCATCTATGAGATTGAGCATATTGAATGGGTGTCCCCCATTGTAGTGGTGCCCAAGAAGAACGGGAAGTTGCGAGTGTGTATTAACCTTAAAAAAGTTAATGCTGCTACAATCAGAGATAGCTATCCGCTTCCAATCACGGAACACCTATTGGAGCGTGTTGCAGGCAAGGAAGTTTATAGCTTCCTTGATGGATTTTCAGGTTACAATCAAGTAGCCATTGCCCCAGAAGATCAACACAAAACAGCTTTTGCCACAGAGTGGGGAATTTTTGCATTTCGTGTGATGCCATTTGGGCTCACCAATGCACCTGCAACATTCCAAAGGCTCATGTGTCATGTCTTCAAAGAGTTCTTGCGAAAGAGCTTAGAAGTATATGTGGACGATTTATGTGCACATTCCCAAGAAAGAAGATTTCACATCCCTAAGCTCAGACAAATCTTCAACAAGTGTAGAGAATATCGAGTGTGTCTTAACCCAGAAAAGTGTGTGTTCATGGTGCGTCAAGGTAAAATCTTAGGTCATATTGTTTCTAAGAATGGAATCTCAACAGATGAAGATAAGGTACGAGCCATAGCGGAGCTGCCAAGGCCAAGGAATGTTAAAGAGGTACAAGCCTTTATGGGCCATTGTGGATATTACCGAAGGTTTATCCACATGTACGCGATCATAGCTAGACCCCTTTATGCCTTGTTGTCTAATTTTGAGTGGAACAACGAATGCGAGAATTCTTTCAATGAATTGAAGAGACATTTGTGCACAGCGAATACTGACCACTCCTGATTGAAATAATCCATTCCATATCCATGTGGATGCATCCAATCATGCCATAGGATGTGTGCTAGCACAACCCACAGGTGAAGGGAATTTAGATTTGCCCATAGCATATGCTAGTAGACAGCTAAACCCAGCCGAAAGAAATTATACCACAACCGAGCGAGAAGGGTTAGGCATGGATATGTTGTGAAGAATTTTAGACACTATTTATTGGCCAACAAGTTCAAGTTTTTCACTGATCATCAAGCTTTGTTATATTTGGTCAATAAACCTTGCAATACTGGATGCTTAGTAAGATGGTTCCTCTTACTAATGGAGTATGACTTTGAAGTTGTTGTCAGGAAAGGTAAAACTCACTGTGGGCAGACCACCTTTCTCACATCACTTCAAGAGAGTCACCACAAGGAGTGTCTGATGAATTACCCGATGCTTATCTGATCAATTTAGAGGTTGTTCCTAAATGGGCAAATAAGTTGGTACCACTCCTAACCTTTGGCCCTGCAAATAAGAATGTGAAAACATCGCAAGAAGAAATTGTAAAATCACAAAAATATCACATATTGGCAGGAAGCATGTACAAAAAAGACACTGAGGGTGTATTAGCTTGTTGTGTTGAGGACGATGAACATAGTAGTTGGTTGCAACAAGCTCATGAAGGATTGCTAGGAAATCATTATTCTAAACAGTGCACATTACAAAATCTAAAATGTTTAGGAGTGTATTGGCCTAGCATGGACAAAGAAATACATGAGTGGATTAAGAATTGTCCAATGTGTAGAGAGAGACCACCAGTGGAGCATGCGACCCTTTATCAAGTGTCATTAATTCCAGATTGGAGTGCTCCATTGGTAGAGTTTATGAGGTCGGGAAGATTACCCAAAGAGGCTAGTCTAGCAAGAAGACGAAGCATGGAGCAAGAGGCTCAAGGCTATGCCTTACTAGGAGACAACCTATACCGAAGAGGCAAAGATGGTTACTTAAGATTGTGCGTGCATGAATCAGACTATTTAAAGGTCTTAGAGACTGCACACAGTGGTGTTGCAGGTGGACACTTCGGTCTTGATCAAGTAATCAAGACCATTCTATTCTCAAGACTTTGGTGGCCCATTCTTCATATGGATGCACATACCTATGTGAAGAAATGCGACACATGCCAACGTGCACAATATCCAGTTAGAAAAGATGAGATGCCTTTGAGACCAATGATGGGAGGACGTGCATTTTCAAAGTGGGGTATAGACTTTGTAGGCCCTATTAACCCCCCAGCTAGAAACACCCATGCAGAGTACATTATTGTAGCCACAGATTACCTTACAAAGTGGGTAGAAGTCAAAGCCACCACAAAGAATGATGCTCAGACAACGGCTAAGTTCTTATTCGAGAATGTATTCACTAGATATGGACTACCAATAGAGTTAGTAAGCGATAGAGGCACACACTTCTTAAATGAAGTCATTGAAAATCTTCTCCAAGAATTCTTGGTGATACATAAGAAGTCTGCCCCTTATCACCCACAAGCTAACGGACAAGCCGAGAGCACCAATAAGATCCTCTGTAACGTATTGACAAAGCTGGTAAATAATAAACGCTCTGATTGGGACAAACAACTTCATCATGCTATTTGGGCTTATCGAGTTGCCTACAAAACGGTACTCAACGCCACCCCATTTCAGATGGTCTTCGAACAGAATGCTGTTCTACCATTGGACTTCCTCATCCCAGCATTAAAAGTAGCACAAGAGCACGAGTGGAATGGACATGAGTTGTCCTCTAGGATCTTTGATCTAGAATGCTTAGGTGAGACGAGGCTACGAGCGGCAGCAGGCATCTATGCTGCAAAGAAAAGGCAAAAGGCATACTTTGATGCACACATCAAAGATAAAGGATTGAAAGAGGGAGACCTAGTGCTGGTTTATACGCTAAAGCAGCATGCCCGTAAGTTGGAGAAAAGAGGATATGGACCCATGATCATTAATAGAATTTCCACTAGCGGTGTTGTTCAATTGGCTACTTTAGAAGGTGACATCTTGCCAAACTATATCAGTGTGTTGTCGAGTTAAGTTATATCAAGAACCTCTTACAGAGGACATGCTAATGAGACTCAACACTACTAAGAAACGAAAAGAAGAAGAGATGAGAGTCAGAGAAGAAGCACAAGCAAAGGCTAGAGAGCGCATAAGGCGAAATAAGTTAAGGCGACTAGGCCTAGATGTCAACTCAAACACCCCAAAATATCACATGGATATGTGCCAAAAATCAGGCATAGAGACTTCTCCCGTTATTGACCGACGTCCCTTTGTGACCATAGAGATAGGACAAGGAAAGGGTGCAAGGACTGTGAAAGCATTGATTGACTCAGGTGCAGCAAGTAGTGCAGTTCGACTTTCCTACTGCCAAGACTTGCAGTTGAACATCAATCCCATAGAAGCTTATCTCATAGGATTGGGAGGTGTGGAAACCCCTTGTTTGGGCGAGGTGGAACTTCCCATCTACCTTCAAGATGTTCCAATGAAAGTCAAAGTGCTAGTGTGTCAGGATGAGAACCTTACAGAACCACTTGTCTTAGGACAAGATTGGATTTATGACAATGCAGTCAACCTAAACCTAAGAAGTCAAATTCTTCAAGTTTGGGTACATGAACAATGCATTACATTAGAATTAGAGAACTGCATGCTCCCATATCATGGCACCACACACTCTCTTCGTTCTTCTAAGACTAATCATATGGAAGAAGATGTTGTATGTGTCAAAAGCTCTATGATGCAGAAGGAGTCAATCACGGAAGAACAGGTTCGCAGGCGGGTGGATCCTTCTTCTTTTCCAAAGAGTCAAGTAGCCACATTTGTGAGTCCACCACACAGGCAAACACAATTGTTCACGACAACTGCTACATCAAATAGAAAGACACCATTTGACAAGAAAGCAGTTCCAAGCATGAAACGGATCTGGGTACGCAAAGGAGAGCAACCACCAGCCTTGCCCCCACAAATCCCATCCAGGCAAGCCAACCAGGCCAGAAGACGAAGGAAGCAGCTCGGACAAGCTCAATCACAAGGTATCCAACAAGTTTGGGTGCCTAAGAAATTAGCTGCAGCTCAACAAGGGCGATTATAGATATGGGTACCTAAGAAGCTCTTACATCCACAACAACCTATGTTCTCCCACATGCGAAAGGTCCCAACAAAGAAGCCAAAAAGAGAAAAGGGTAAGAACCACGTACAGAGACCGAAGGAAGATCAAATCAGCTCTTCAACAATAGTAAGAAGACATGCAAAAAGGATATGGGTTTGGAAGCCAAAAGAACAAGTAGCCTCCATTGAATCAAAGCGCCAACCACACTGGATACCACAGTTCAGAAAGCATCCAAAGAGGAAGACGCCTGAAGTGATCTCTACAGTGCCAAATGCTGTTCTAAAATGGACTCCAATAAGGAGGATTACATCAGTTCGAGACTCAATGGATACCCCCACCAAGGTCGGCATCAGCCTCGACGAGCGATAACCATGTGCTCCTTGCACAACCTTGTCTTTTGCACCATATGCCTCTATAAGAGTAATCCTTGAGTTTGACTTTGGTTGTCACACCTAAGTGTTGTAAGTACAAGGAATTGGTTCCCCGATCCTGTACTACTTGCAATTGCCGCATAAATGGTCTTCCTAAAATCATCTCATAGGCTGATTCTTGCTAACGTCACATATGGCAAAAGTATGCTCAAACTTGACACCACGTGTGGTGAGAGTTATTCCTTCTATCAGTCCTAAGGGCCTTTCTATGTGACCATTGGCCATCTGCAATTTCATTCTTGTTGGCCTGCCCCAACGCTTCCATAAGGAAGTGGTAGCAATTGCTACTCTTGCACTTGAGTCCAAAATTGCCTTGGTGGTGTAACCTTGATGGGTAATTGGAAGATAGGTGTTTCCCTCTTCTCCTTCACTCATGTCTCCTATCTTGTCCAAGGATATTTCCAGCACTATTCTATGAGAACCTACCTGGGAACAACATTTTGCTACTTCTGGCATTTGATTGGCTACATGTTTCCATAGTTCTGGCCTAACCTTGAGTACCTCTTCTAAAGTGAGATTGCACTACACTTTAGTGTTTTTCACTACCTCTGTGTTCTTAGGTATAATTGAGTCTTCATTCCTTACCATGACCGTGGGTACTCTCATACAAGTAGACTTTGCTTCCCAGGGGCCTGTGAAATGGGGTAGTTCTTGTTAGGAATTAGACTCGAAATCTAATCTCTCCTAAGATTGGGCACTCTCTTGTTCTTCATAGATGGAAGGAGTGTCTTGTGGGAATTGATCGTGTAAGTCGTCCACAAGTTCAATGGGAGGAGGAGCTTCACTTTCTTTAGCCCATTTCTCTTCTTGAATCTTTCTCAGAAATTCTGGGGAATATCAATTCATAGAAGAAGATGTGTCTGGTTCTATAGAGTTATGCACATAAGCTTCATGGGGAGGAAGGCTTATCCTTTCACTTGTGTTGTCCTTACCTTGAGAGGTGGGGTCCTTTTCAGATTTTGCAATTCGCCTCTCCAATCTTTCTTGCAGTCCATCAAAGTGTAACTGTGTCTTAGCTAAACTAGAGAAGTTAAAGAGGCGACTAGTTTCAGACATGGTTTGAGCCAACTCCACCATCTTAGCACAACTTTTAGTTTGTTCGAGCTCTAGTTCATCTCTAGGGTAACACTTTTCATGTTCTGTTACGTTTGGCCCTTGTTGGAGTCTGGCCTGATATGCCTTAAGCATCATGTCCAGGTGGGATCTGCTAAGACTAATCCTACTCTAGGGGGTGGTGGGATTGTGTGAGGTGGGTTGGATGGTGGTGGATTGGAGGGAGATGGGAATGGTGGGTGTGGAGTAGTGTGAGAGTGAGTTTGAGATGTGAGTTCGATTATCTTGGATCATTGCTCTCAAGCTTTCCTCAAGTTCACGCATCTTCTTTGCCCATTGTCTCCTCATTCTCTCCCGACTATCCTACCAAGATCTGGTCCTCTTCTTGGTTTTTCTCAGTCTCACTAACCTTAGAACACTTTTATTGTCCTAAACCTTGGTTTTGCTTCAAAGCTTGGGCTCTAGTGACTACTTGCACTGGGGTAGTGGAAGTTACACTTCCTGTAGAGTCTACAATTAATCCAATGACATTGATAGGAGTGATTTTTGGCATATTGTTGGGGTTCTTAGGAAAGTCTCGCAAGAGGTGCTCTTTCCCATAATTGGGACAAAACCCTGAATTGTCACAGATTGGGGTTGTGTAGGTGTCAGCATAGGGCAATCACGAATGAGGTGATCTCCCTAACATCGATAACAAAGCCCTCTAAGAAATGGGGGTCTTATCTGCCTAGGTTGAGGTCTAGAGTTAGGGTTTGCGTACATGACATTTGCGTACTTTGGCTCCCAATTAGGTTTGCTCGGGTCCTCATCTTCCCTATTGTGGATATGGCTGAGGATAATTTTGTCTAACAGTATGTTTGTTATAGGGATAATCTTGTGCAGTGTGGTTGGTATATTTCTGCTCTATGGTGCAGTATAGGTTGCTAGGGTTTGCTTGGGGTTGAGCCATAATGGGACATACATTCACCATATGGTCACCTCCACAAGTATAGCATCTTTTCACTAGGGCAAACTTTGGTATTTGTTTGCTTAAGACTCCTAACTTCTGATCTAATTTCTCAACAAGTTCCTCAATAGATGTGGATGGATTTGAATTGAGGCTAGTAGAGCTATCTGAATCTCTATAGATTTTTGAAAGCTCTAATACCTCCCCTAGGTTATCCTCAATGTGTATGTATATGTATACATACTCTTCTATGGTCGTAGGGTCCTTCAAGTACACATATGATCTCAATTTGGTACTTAGCAATCCGTCCAAGAATAAATCCACTTGTTTGGCTAGTGTGGGTAACTCAAGAACGGGGCATCTTTCTAGTTATTGCCTAAATCTTCTTCCTGCAAGTCTAACTGTCTCTTGAGGTGTCTGCTTGAAGCTATGTATCAATGAGGAAGTATTGTGCCGTATGCCACTCTTAGAAAATTATGTGATGAAGGCTTCTAGCAGTTGGTCTATGTTCCTGAACTGACCTTGATGAAACGGTTAACCATATAAGGGCTGTGTTCTTGAGAGTTAGGCCAAAGGCATTATATTGAGTGAACAAGTCTTCAACTTGTTCAGCTCTCAAAACTTGCCTAAATTCTGCCACATATCGTATGGGTCTCCTGTGCCATCGAAGCAATTCTTCATGGACTTAACTAGTCCTGTAGGCCTCAAGGTCCTTGTGTGTTCCCTAGGCCTTGGTAGAGGGAATTCGTCAGTATTTCTTTGGTTCCTTGGGTCTCTAGGTCTCTCGGTTTCCATTCTATCCATCTCTGTTCTCATTCTTTCTCTTCCCACTGGGTTAGCAAAGCTCACTTCTTGCCTATGTCTACTTCTGTCCCTTTGAGTTCCATAAGCGTGTGATGTTCCAACCCCTTGGTGACTATAGGAGACATTAGATCTTGGTTGGGGAAAAACAAATTCACCCTTCCAAGTCTAAGCATGCATACCATGCTCTAAAACCACGAAGATCCTCTCTGAAATATTGTCTAGGTAGGTCACTTTGCCTAGGCTATCAGAATCTTTAAACTCATAGATTGTAAGCATTCCTACTTCATTAGGCTTGTCAGGCTTATACCTCCAAAAAGCCTCATCGCTCTCTCGGTTTAAGAGCAGATCTATTCTCTTATTGTCCTTGGGAACCCAGTCTGGAGTGATGATTCTAGTCAAGACTAATTTGCCTCAGGGAGTTATGGGCTCTCTTCCTAAGTTCCCTTGCTCTATGTCACCTATGTTTGTCTCTGGAATCACATTACTGAATTCATCTGTTCTATCTGGTTGGTTGGTGACCACGTACATTGTCCCTTCTTTATCTATGTATGCACCATTCTCAAATTTGACGACTGGATGTTCTAGTCCAATGGGTCGATCTGGGTTTTTAATCTAGACAACAAATCTTCTTAGGCCATCCTCATAGATGCGAGCACCTAATCGGTTGGTGCTAATGTATTCAAGTTGCATTTTGTAAGGGCCTTCGGTATTCTCTAAGTAAGCCATACCTGAACTTCCTGTGGGTCTCTCCATACCATAAGACATCTCTGATTCACTAGTTTTAGAGCTAGGGTAGCACGGATAATTGCTCAACTATTGGGCCCAAAACCTAGCAGTGTGATTAACACTAGCCTTTAAAGACCTATGGCTTTGTCTATCTCTCCCTAGGTGTCGTCCCGATCTAAGGTTCATATGCCTAATTGAACAATCCCAATTTTACACCAAGTACAACCTCATTGCAGATCACTTTATATCAGTCACTTAGTTCTTTTTTAGTTGGTTATCATGGTTATGCTCTTGTCTGATATCACGTCGTCAAGAATACTTGAGTAAGTTGCCGCACTTTTAGTTGCTCACACCACGTTAAATTCTTTTCTTTAAGGTTATTGATCACAGAGAGATTATATTCCTGCTTGAACTTGAGTATTTAAGAGACTTCAACTTGACAGATGTCTATCGTCACCCTAACTTACTTCTATCACGACTCACACTTAGCCTAAGCTAGGAACTGACAAAGGGAGTTGATAATGATCCAGCCTCACTTGCTTATCCCTTGCTCATTGGTGCTCAAGAACCCCGTTCTCAAGCTTGCAGTATGCTAGTGCTCTGGACGCCCTTTGATGCTCTCAATGGATCTGTAAAAGTCCCAAAATTAGCTAATGATTTAAATTCAATTGACATAACAGACCATTTTCATTCATGTACTTCAGAGACCAGATTGCCCATAGTCTTTTTTCTTGAAATTTATGCCCAAAATTGGCACAATTTGAAAACTAACAAACCCTAAAAATTTGGCTGAAAATGCCTATCAATCGTGATCGACAGGACTATCAAGCGCGATGGACAGAGCTATCCATCGTGGTGTCAATCGCGATTGATGGTGTCAATCATGATCAACAGAGTCGGTCGTGATGGCTGTCAATCGCGATCGATGGGGTCAATCACGATCAACACTTTTTTTGTAGATTCCTACATGATTTCAGTCAATCGGGGTTGTGTTCGTCACGATGGACATGTGGGCACGCGAATTTTTATGTCAATCATCAAATTTCATTCAGTCGCAATTGACGGTGTCAATTGCGACTAATAGATGCTTACATGCCAATCTCTCGTGGCTGTCGATGACGATCGATAGGTCAATCATGATTGATAGGGTCTGTCGGTCAGCTATGTCGATCGTGACTATCGATCATGGCTATCGATCGCGATCGACGATATCAATCGCGATTGACAGAAGTGTTGGTCGTGGGTGTCGATCATGATCGATAGTTTCAATCGCAATTGATAGAGAAATAAGGAATTTTTTAATTGTAATTAGTGATTTAGGATGTGCTAATCATGTGCTTTGTGGTGGTGCACTTTGGTTTTCCAATAGTCGAACTTTTCAGTCGATCGCGATCAACAGAGGTCAATGCCTCGGGACCTGCACAGACAATTTTCTCACCTGTTGGAGCTGCTATAGCTGCAATGGAAGTTGGTACCTACAAGAACACTCAGAAAAACACAGAAAACAAGTGTGCAAACAAGCTCTCTCTCGCTCTCGCTCTCAAATGGAAATGAAGAAATAAATGAAGATGGAGGTATATGGTCGCGGTGGTGAAGATGATGATGAATGGATATGGTGTTTAGGAGTGAAGAGGAAGGTAAAAACAAGTAAAAGATAATGCTTACCTACTCTTCCAACATCTCTACTCTACATCTTACCATCACACGGTCATCCTCAAAGCTCGATGCCCGACAACGGTGCCAAAATTTGGCATCACTCTAGCACAATGGAAAGTACCAATGTGAGGAGATCCACCTCATAATTGTCAATCCGGGGAGACATGAGGAATAGTATGAAGACTATGAGCAAGTGATGGCACAAGTGCATGAGTGACAAGCACACTAGCATGCACACACATACACACACAAGCGCACACAAGGCAAGAACAAAGAGGGGAACAAAGGAGTAACTTCCATTACAAAAGAATTCTCATACAAAGTTCAAATCTACAACAAGCTAACCTAAAAAATGAGCTCCCTAGTTCTTTTCATAGTCCAGACCTAGTGTTTGGCCTAGTTAAAAACTAGATTCGAGGCTTATTTCAGGGCTCAAATGAAGTCTAAAAATTATGAAAATTGGTATATAGCTACTTCTAATACTCCTCAAGCTTGAGGACTCCTCGATTTGCACAAAATGGAGTTAGAATAACAAAAAATGGTATTTACAATGGTGAGAAGCGCCTAAAATCATTAGTTGGGAAATATTACTTCATGAAAAATTATAGAGCCTTAACTCAGGTACAGAAATTAGTCCAACTAAGTACTATGTTGTTCCCCATGAAGATATCAGAATACTGCTTGAGGAACATGCCAATTTTTCGGAGGCCTTTGCAATGTTAGAATCAGAATGTGCCGATCTAAAGAAGTACTTAGTAACAGTTAATACCACTCCATAAGACTCGACATCTTGCAACACTCAACAGAAGAATTAGAGGCTGTAAAGAAGCAAGTGGCAGAACGAAAAACACGTCTCTTACCATATGAAAGGCCACCCTCACCAATCGAAGAACCAAAATAGGACACAGTGGTTGAGATTCCTGTCGACGAAAGTTATGAAGAGCCATACGAGCCAATGCCAGTTCTCAACGGGCGAGTTATCGAGGAAGGCAGAAACACATTTGAAATTGAATTTCTTGATTGGCTCAAGAGGGTCGAGCGAGTAGGGCAAACCCATGACAATCGTGTTGTAGTGCAGATTCAATCCCTTGTCAATCTGGAAGAAACTATTCTCAAATCTTCTTATTTTCAACACCTATCCCATCAACGATTAATAACAAGATCAAAGCCACAATACATGTCCTACTTTGTCTTATTACACGACTATAATGCAAAAATTAAAAGGCATACAAGAAAAGAACCCACCTTCACGACGCAGTTTGAGGTTGATGACTTACCTCCAGATGCACATGCAGGCTCCATCTTCCAATCTACTTGGCAAGAATGACTATTAACAGATTATCCCTAGATGATGAGCACCTGGGCCACCATGCCACTACATATCAAGTATAATCCATGCTATTTCCCAATCATCCATTGTCGATCATGGCAGGCGTTTGCAATCAAAGTATGCAACAACAAGGGATGCTCTGCTTGGATCAATTATCCATATTTTGCTCCACCTCGTGGGCCGCCAATTGTAGTGTATATGTTATCCACCATATGACACTGGTCTACACCCTTAAAGAATATGCCAGATATCGTAGCATAGATGTGTATGAAAATATTCAAGCTTATGATAATCATCTTCAAAACCTTTCGAAAGGTCTAGGATCCATACATATGTGCCCCTGGGTTTTCTAAAGGAAACAGAGATTTAGTATACGACATGAGCGAGACCCCCTCGGTGAATATAATCTTTGTCTGGCATGCATGAATAAAGTATTTTCCTGTGTGCTTTAAGCAAACCTTTGAAGAAATGTTCTCTACAGGGTTCTGGGAATATCATTTGGAGATTTTCATTCCCATACCAACACATGTGCTACATCTCTTCGTGATAGAGCAAGCCATTCATGCCGATCAGCTATGTGTGCCACATCCGGACATTCCAGGTCCAATCAATTGGGATCAGCTCATGATCGATTTGGCTTGAAGACTACGCATCTAGGAACATCAGCTTGCCACTCACATTGTGGAATATTACATCCACCACTCCCAGCAACAAGGGTCTATCAGGGATGACAGACAAGAGAGATGGGGGGTGTTGGTAGCAGTCAGTGCACTCAAGGACTTACAAGAATGGGAAGCCAATGAAAAGATTCAGAGCAAAGAGAAGGAACAAGTAGGCAAAGCAGTCAACGCAGATCCGACAAATAGGCTCTATAATTTTTCATGAAGCAATATTTCCCAATTAGTGATTTTAGTTAGTTCTCACCATTATAAATACCATTTTTTGTTATTCCCTCTCCATTTTGTGCAAGGCAAGGATTCCTTGAGCTTGAGGAGTATTAGAAGTAGCTATATACCAATTTTCATAATTTTTAGACTTCGTTTGAGCACTCAAATAAAATTGGAACCCAATTTTTAACTAGGTTGGACATTAGGCCTAGACAAGGCCAAAAGCTAGTCAAAACCTATAAAAAAAGCCAGAGAGCTCATTTTTGAGGTTAGCTTGTTGTAAATATGAACTTTGTATGAGAAATCTTTTGTAATGGAAGTTACTCCTTTGTTCCTCTCTTTGTTCTTGCCTTGTCTGTCTATGTGTGTGCATGCTTGTGTGCTTCTCACTCACGCACTTGTGCCATCACTTGCTCATAGTCTTCATACTAGTCCTCACATTTCCACGGATTGATAATTATGAGGTGGATCTCCTCATGTTGGTACTTGCCATTGTGCTAGAGTGACAGTCACATTCTAGATCGGCATGTAACATGGTATATCTCAACATGTACCTCATTTATTGAGTGATAATTAGAGTGCTACCAGATTTTCTAAGAATCCCTTTTATCATGAAAACACAAGAACATCTAGGTGTGATGCCACTTTATTCATTATTGCTTAGCCATTTAACAAATTTTACTTGAGAAGCTTCATACTCAAAAAAATGAATCAAATGCTTTGATAAAAGCTCTACCATAGGATATATTTATACATTGTTGTCACTTGTTGGAGATCACTTGTTCTTGTTTTACATCGTCCCTTGCACAATGTGTAATATCTCAATCAAGTAGGAGGTATAAGTCATATACACATACTCATATATTCTTTTAGGTAGGGTTTGTTTTGGAAAATCACATCAATGTGATGTTGTGGGAGTGGGAGATGTCCAAATTCAAGTTATGGATGGATTAGTATTTGTATTGAAGAATGTCTAACATGAACCACAACTTATGCACAAAAATTTCTTTTATGAAAAGTTTAGCAACATGCAAAGTTGTATCAGTTTTCCTCGTCGGAAGAAAATGTGCCATCTTTGTGAGACAGTCCACAACAACAAAGATGGTATCATGCCCACTTCTAGCCACAGGCAACTTTGTTATGAGATCCATAGAGATGGATTCCCATTTTTGATCAAGCACATCTAATGGTTATAACATGCCAGGACTCCTTTTAAATTCAGCCTTAACGTGCTAACATTTCAAACATTCTTTCACATACCTCCTACTATCATATTTCATATGTGGCCAGAAATATGAAGCTTTCACTTTTGCATAAGTCATAGAAAAGCCAGGGTGTGCAATGAAAGGTGCATCATGATAGTCGTGCAGAATCTTTTCTTTCAAAACAGAATATGAAGAAATACAAAAACGAGAATTACAATACAAATCATTATTTTTCAAATGAAATTTTCCCTGAAACATAGAACTTTGCTGCATAAAATAAATCTTCTTTAAATTCTTTTCCAATATCAAAATCAAGGGATAAAATAGAAATTGAATTGCATAAAGGTTTATGACTCAAAGCATCAACCACTTTGTTTTCTTTTCTTGCTAAGTATTTAATATCAAAATCATATTCACTTAGCAATTCGATCCATCGTTTTTGTCTATTGTTAAGTAAAGGTTGAGTAAATATATATTTAAGGCTTTGATGATCTGTTCTTAATTCGTATTTTACTCCAAGCAATAAGTATCTCCAATTTTCAAGTGCATGAACAACTGCAAGCATTTCCAAGTCATGTGTTGTATAATTTAATTCATGTTTCCTTAGTTTCCTTGACTCATAAGCCATTACCCTTCCTTCTTGTGAAAGTACGCATCCGATTTGACTTCCATTAGCATTACATGCAACAATTAATGGCTTCGCTAACTCAGGTACCTTTAGCATACAATTTTTGATAATTTTTTGTGTTAATTCTTCAAATGCATTTCGACACTCATCATTCCATGTGAAATCTCTATTTTTCTTTGTCAATTCTATAAGAGGATTTGCAATTCGAGAAAACTCCCTAATGTGTGCCCTCTAATATTGTGCCAAACCAAGGAAGCTTCTCACATCTCTCACACATTTGGGTGTAGGCCAATCAACTATGCTTTTAACTTTCTCAAGATCTATCTGAATCCCTTCCTTAGAAACAACTCTCCCCAAATAAGCCATTTCCCCCTTTGCAAAAAAACATTTACTCATCTTACCATATAGTTTATGCTCTCTGAGTTTTTGTAAAGTCTTCTTGAGATGCAATGCATGTTCATCATCATCCTTAGAATATAGGAAAATATCATCAAGAAAGACTAAATTCATCAAGGTATTCATGAAACACATTATTCATCAAACACATCAATGTTGCAGGAGCATTTGTCAATCCAAAAGGCAAAACTGTGAACTCATAATGACCATATCATGCTCTAAAAGCAGTTTTGGGTATGTCTTTAGACTTTACTCTAATTTGATGATATCTCGATCTTAAGTCAATTTTATTGAATATTATGGCACCACTCAATTGACTCAACACTTCATCTATGTGTGGAAGTGGATACTTGTTCTTAATGGTTTTCTTGTTCAATCCCCTATAGCCTATACAAAGTCTATATGAGCCATCTTTTTTTTCTAAAACAAAAGAGGTATTCCCCAAGGTGAAACACTAGGTCTTATCAACCCCTTCTTCAATAGATCATCAGGTTAAAGCTTCAACTCTTTCAATTCATCAATATTGAACCTATAAGGTGCTCTAGAATAAGGCTCACTTCATGGATAGAGGTTTATAGCATGGTCAATTTTCCTAGGAGGTGGTATGCCATCAGGAAATACATCTGCATTCTCATCTAAAAGTTTTATAACATATTCAAATATTTCTTCTTGTTTCTTCTTCTCCTGAAGGTCATTCACATAAACCAAATATGTCTCACAACCTTGTTGAATACCCCTAATCAACTTCATAGTAGAAACATGAGAAAAACTTGAATTGCACTTGCCTATTAGACGATGTTCCTTCCCCTCTCCTTTCAAAGAAAGGATCCCAATTTCATAATCAATTATGACATTGTTATGAACTAACCAGTCCATTCCAATGATAAAATCATAGTCTCTCATTTCAATTACATGGAAAGTACCCAAAAAATTATGTTCACCTAACATAAAATCAAGTTTCTCAATACATCCTCGAGTATAGTGTATCCTACCATTAGCCATCTGTACAGGCCTCTGTCAACTTAAGTGAAAGGAAACAATTTGTACTACCTGAATCAATAAAAAACTAACCTTATGTGAGGATATGTCCCCCATAATCCTAATCACTGATGCCCTTGAATGAGAAGAAGTTGCCATGCATTGAAGTCTAGGGTTAGAACACTTAACTTGATCATCCGCTTCCTCAATTGTTATGATTTCTTATTGTAGATGAGCTATCTTCACCTGCATAGAATGGTTGATGGCCTTGTTCGGACATTCAAAAGTGTGATGTCTCTATTCTCCACATCGAAAGCAAAGTCCCAATCTTTTAGCTCGCTCCAAGAAATCAGAATCATGTTGCCAGTGCACAAGTTCTTGCTTCTTAGGTGTATCCACCTACTTCGGCTTAGTTTTTCCTCCTTGACCATTAATAGAGTTAGTCAATTTTTTCCATTCTGATTTATTGAAATAGGTCTTGGGGGTCGATCTCCTATTGCAATAAACCTTGATTTGGATGCCTTTTTCATAGTAAACTTCTCCATCTTCTCAAAGTTTTTTGCTTTTGCAACTGCATCAAGAAAATCTACACATCTGGACCCCTTTACTTGATAGTGAAGCTCTTCTCATAAACGTTCAATAAATTTGCTCTTCAAGGCATCTCCAAAAACTTCTAGTGCATACTTATATTATTTTCCATCTGATAATGTGGATAACAATATTGATTCTCTACTTGCTCTCAAAACTCTTTCCAAGAGATTAGACCTTCATGTGTTCTTGTCTGCATGTATGATTTTCACCATAGTCTGGTGACTCCTCATAGATGCAAAATTGCCACCTTTGGTTTTGATTCCTCACAAGACACATGTAGATCGAAGAAATATCTGAGTTCCTCAATCCATCCTTCAAGATCCTCTCTAGTTTCTTCTCACCATCAAATTCATTTAATTTTGCTCTTTTAAACACTTGCTTCCGTGCAGATTTTCCTGCATCATCATCATCTTCAAGTTCACGTTGCCGTCTAGAACTACGTGCATTCAATGTGCCCGCACCATTACCACCTTCATCATTGAGTTCCATGAAAGCATTTGCAGTAACCTCTTTTTGTTTGTTGGATCTTTCTTTATGTAATTATGCATTCAGTCTATGGATAAGCTCCTCTTGTTCTTCTATCTTCTTCTTCAAAGCCTGCATGTTGTTCCGAAATCCAACTCCGCCCTGATACCACTTGTAACAAGTCTCCTAATCTTCAATCACAATCCCCCATAAAATAATAGACTTTGGCACAACAAGATATAAAGAAGAAAAATAGAGTATACGCAAAACAAGAAGAGAGAGAACTTTATTATTTGTGTAGATTTACAAGTAGTTTTGATCTGCATTACAAAATCTATCAAATAGCTTTAATGTGAACCCTTATCCACCCGACCACCCCCGAGCTGATTTCAATCCCAATCCTAATCAGAATCACAATCACAATCCCAATTCCCAATCTCAGAAGCCGAAAACAATCGTGATCAATGTACGACCATCCTCCTTCCATATCTCTCAGTCTTCATCTTTTTTTTTTTGGATCTCCCACTTTCGATAGCGCACAACCAATCACATCTTTCTAGACATGCACTCTTAGAATCTACATGCTCCAAGGTAGCATCTTTTCACATGTCTCATGTGGCTCAGCTATAATGCATGCAAAAAGACTAATCTACCTCTCCAACTCATTAAACCTGTGGAAATGTCTATCGCAATACCACTTACAACAGTACGCACAAATTCGAATGTTTCTCCCAGCTCTGAACTTCAAATATGGCCGATAGTGGGTTCCTTTCAAAGCTCTCGATGAGATGTGTAAGGAATTGAACTCACAACCTCTTGGTTAGGAATGTGATGGGCTAACCACTTGCCCCAAAAGCCATGGTTGAGGATTACTTCCTAATCCTCTCTCTTAGGGTGTAGTTCAACCATCTCCTATCTGTCAAGGGTGTGGTTCAATCACTTTATTACATTCTTTCCCCCTTGGTCAATCATTGTTCTCAATGATCTGCTCTTGTATCCCTCTGGCCTCAGTAATCAACCCCTTGAACTCCCTAGGTGCCCTTGAATTGATGTCCCTCAACCTCACATAGTTTCTTGAACCTGGTTCGCAACCTTGGTCTCTTGAACCCTTGCTCTCAACCTTGGTGTCTTGAACCTTCTTGTTCGCAGCCTTGGTGTCTCGAGCCCTTGTTCTCAACCTCAGTCTTGAACCTTGTTCTCACCCATGCTTGGTATCTTGAACAATCAATCAAGTGCCACCCAAGGATTCCCATGGATTTCACACTTCCAACTTAGCTCATTGGAAAGTTCGTTCCGAGAGCTTTCCAACGGTATATTACATGCCTCAATCCGACCTACGGATTGAGAGATACACCTCAATCTTTGTTAGGTCCATCCTTGAAACCGACGCGCGCGCCTTCCACAATTCCTACCCTTTCACATAGAGGATGCCCAAGCGCCTTTTTTAGAGGCCATTGAATCATTCCACCTTGCCCGAGCCTACTTCCTAGGCTCTGATACCAATGTAAGGAATTGAACTCACAACCTCTTGGTTAGGAATGTGATGGGCTAACCACTTGCCCCAAAAGCCATGGTTGAGGATTACTTCCTAATCCTCTCTCTTAGGGTGTAGTTCAACCATCTCCTATCTGTCAAGGGTGTGGTTCAATCACTTTATTACAAGATGCATCTATTGGTGGTCACTGGAATTCGACAAATGCTCTTCAAGTTATGGCCAAAATAGTGAATGGCGGGAAATACCTACACTCACTCCACAACTCGTATTGGTTCACACACACACTACAGTAGTTCAAAAGTGATGGGGAGGAATAGACAATAGTCCTACACACACATTTCATGTATCACACACACACAAATGATCATAGAGAAAATGGAAATCAGCAAGAAAGAAGCAAATTTGAAATTTCAACTCTCCTTCTTCACAATGGCAAAAAGTGTTTACAAAGAGTCACAAAGTGACTTATATACATGTGCCCTAAAAATGGTCCTTTCACACATACCACGGGCACTTTATTGACTAATCTCTAAGTTCCTACTATTTTACAAGAATTATGTTACAAGGATTTGGGGTTTATGCATCTAGAGGACTCCTCTAGTGCATTTACATAGATTTGAGGGAATTTCCTAGGATTTTGAACAAGAATTTTTATGCCATCAATTTGAAATTTTTGGTGCTCCTCTTTTGTGCCTCTTTTCTGTGCAACACTCTCCCCCTCTTTGTCTCTGTCATCCCTTGATAGGCTTTGCTTCTTGTCTATAGCTTGTTTGTGGCTCCTTGGTACACGCACCCAGTGGTCGAAGAAGTAATAAGGATTGTCAGGCAATTTTTTACTTTATCCGAAATCAGTCCTTTGCTTCTACAAGCCCCTTGGTATTCCTTACATTCATAACTCTCAGTTGCTATATTAAGTCGGGCTACCACGCATGCCATCAGTGGCTAAGAATGTGATATTCTTAGTCACTTTCTTCAACTTCTCAGCCTCGACCTCGTTCTAACTTTTGGTCTTCGGATATTGCTTTGTTCTCACACCTCTGACCTTGTTGTGTTGCTTGGATCTTGTTTGCTTTTTTCGTTGCACACCTTAATTTGCAGGTCTTTGTTCTCTTCTAAGTTAGCATTACATTTCAAAGGCCCTATTCTTAAATCTTTCTTTGTCATCCTCTGGGACCTGATGTGTTTCTTTGTTTGTTCATCTCTTTTCCGTCGCAGGCACCTTGTAGATGAGGAGACAGTTAAGACCTTTAGACAATTGGTTATCTTAATCGATGAAGAATCCTTTGTGTACTATCTCCCTTTGAAAGAGCGTTATGCCATGCTTAGCCTGTTCCTTTCTTTCCACTGCATGCACCTGGTGGATGAGGAAGCCGTGTGCAACCTCCCATGAAAAGTCCTGGTTGTTATTATCTTTATTTCCATTCCTCAGGACCTGGTTCTTTGGTGTTGTCGCCTGATACATGCCCCTGCAGGGCTTTGGGCAGAGGGTTGTTCTTTTTCTTTATGAGCTTTTTTGTTCACTAAGCCGTTTTATTCTTTGATCTCCTTCTTCTTCTCTTTTTGCTTGATTCTCCCTCCACACGTCCCTCCTCCTGAACTCTGTCATCCCCGACAAGCTTTTTGTGGTGACGTGCATATGTTTGTATGACTTTCTGCTCTCGATGGTTAAGCGAATTTGCTTGACATATCATTAATTATTTCCATTGGTTTGACTTGACTCCATCATTTGGTGCCTGTCTATGATCTGCAAAGAAGCTTAATTTGTAGGCCACCAGTCATGCATTTAGGTTGGAAGATATTTTTACAAAAATCTCTGAGTCCTTTTCAAAAAATCTTGTAAAAAATGCCTCTTCAAATGTCTGCATATATGCACTTGGCAAAAACATAAGTCTCGAATATATGGCCATTAGTGTTAATCGACTTGGGATAGTAGATAGATAAAAAATAAGGGCATCCAATCCCTGGTTGATGCTGATGAAGTTCAAAAAGGTATACTAAGCATGTTGAAACACCTTTATTACTGTAAGTAACATACTCAAAATTTTGTTACTCATCTTTATTGCTAATCTCGGTACGGTGGCGTATCTGGTGATCCAAAATTCGATTGTCTTCACCATGTGCTCTTCGGTTGGTAAGTAATTACGTGGAGGACTTGGTAATAACAGATAGTTTAGCCATTGATTATTTAAGTTTCCTTGGCGTTGTGCTTCCCAAAATTGCGTCCAGGAGCATTGTCTGGGTACTAGGCAAAAGGATGGATTGACTTGAAGTACATATGGTGCCGATTCCTAGTGTACCCGTAACGTAAGATTCTTTTCCAAAAATTTTCACCTCTAGATAGGATTTGCTTTGTCAAATTCCTCTTGTGTATAGGTAAATGTTTGCATGTTGAACTGTAGGTTGCTATCTGGCTCTTTATTGGTGGTCTTCTTTATGTACTGGCATGTTTCTTCTTTGAGTAACCCATACGGTACATTGAAAGGCTTCATAAACTGTTCTAAATTCCTACTTTCAATCTTTGCTTCTTTCATGACTTTGATCACTTGTTCTTCAAATTCTTTAGTAAGCTGGGACACCAGTAGTGCCCGCTCATGTCGGCTTAGTTTTGCACTAGCCCGTTTATGTCTTTAAGTGTTGGCCACTGTTTCTTCACTTATCGGTGAATGATGCATGGGGGGAAAAAGAGGACGTACCTTAGTCTCCTCAGTAGTCGTCGTGGAGTGTGGAGCTACTGGTGTCCCCACATTTACCTGCTCTTCTAATTGAGATGTCAATTTATTTATTAATTCATCCTTTCCTTTGATTTCTTCGGTGGCCCGCATGATCGCATCCTTGTTCTTGAGGAGCTTCTCTCCTATGGCAACAAGTTGATTAGCATCTTCATTGCATTGTACTAAATATTAATTTTATGCCATCTTGCACTTCCTCCTAAGTTCATTAGTGTCATCCATATATCTTTTTTCCCATTCTGCTATGATGGCTTGCTCCTTCTTCAGCTGATCTTCATACTTTGCTATTCGATCCTCCAATGCTTTTGTGTTGCTTTCCCTCAATTCCGAAGCTTCTATAGGTTGGTTGCATAGTAGGGTCGTCATCAGTTCTTTGTTCCTGTTCCTTAGATTATCGGCCTCATCCATGTATACCTTGATTTGAGATTCAAGGAGTTTACTTCTAACATTCATTCGTATTTTTTCTGCTTCACCAGCCTCATATTTGCTTTGCAGTTCTCTCAGTTGTTCTTGTAGCTTCTTATTTTCCGTTTCCAGTGTGGTGCATTTATTCTTAAGCTCCTTGGTTTCTGACTCTTTCTCTAAAATCGTCCTTTGCGCTTGAATTAATTTGGCAGACAGGTTTTCACCTATTTCCTAGAATTGATTCTTCTCCCGCATTGCCTTGTCATAGTGGGCATCAGCTTCAAGTATTAGCTGTTGAGTATGCATAGCAATTTGTATCATTTGTTCTACTACTGGCTTGAGTTGAGCTACGTCCACATTCAACCATGTTTTGGGGATGCTTGGTTCTTCCCCTGTTCGTACCTCTCTTCCTTGCTCTACATGTATTGTCTCATTGTGCGGTTGTCTTATTTGTAGATGTACGTCTTGGTCTCTTACTTCCTCTTCATTATTGGTCGATTTGGTGGCACTCCCTTGAAATGTGACATCCAACAGAGAGGGTTCTGCTACTGCCCTGATCGGTGTGAAGGGTTCAGACTCTCGTACTATGTCTTCTACTTTTTCTTCCTTGGGGTTCTTTACTAGGACCTCTTCTGTTAGACGAGTCTCTTTGATTTGGATATTCGATGCTTCATTAAATCTGATTATATGAATTCCTTCTTCAGATGCTTCCTGCCTTGTCATGCCCTTGATAGTGTTATCAGGCATCTGATCGATCTTTGTGCCTTGCATGCCAAAGTCATCGTGTACTTGATTCAGTTCCTCCCATTGACCATCATCTTTTGAATCACTTTTAATATCCACATTCAGCATAGATGTTTCTTGTTCTTCTAGTGTGTCCGATGATCAACTAGAATTCATCAAGCCCAATTATCTATATCTATGAACTTTGGTCAGCCTTTTTCTTTGTTTAGAGTCTTGATGGGCTTGTTGGTAGTGATGCCCTTGCACCGATAGGTTTACCTGTCCTTCCATATATTGGTGAGTTGTTTCCATTACCTTTGTTAATTCCTCTTTCATGATGGGTTGATTGTCTTTGAGTCTTGTCCTTGGAAGCACGTGTGTCCTCTTTAAAGTTGGGGCTTCTACTTCTGCCTGGATCATCTCCCGTAATCTCTTGGTACCTCTCATTCTCAGTTTGGACCTCGTTTCAGCTTCTTCTACTCTTTTGACTCCCTTCTTTTTCCTTGGGACCGTGGCAATCTTCGCATACTTTGCCATTTCTTCTTATGGTGTCATGTTAACTTGATTCCCTATTTGTTTGATGGCATGTGACATCATTTGCACTATGATCTTCTGTGGAGCAGTATATATGTGCATGTTTGGAAAGCAAAAATGTTGGTGGATGAGTCTGACTTTCTCTTCTATATCAATACGATTGATATCTGTGAACGTTCTGGTCTTAGCCCCCCGACTTTCCTCTTTTAAAATTGTACTTCTGTCTTTTTCCAATTCGAAAGCTTCTTTAATTAAGTCGTGGGTGAGTTGTATGATGACCCACTCACCTGCTGCATCTAGGACTCTTGCTTCGGGTACTAATGGATCATGCAAAGCTGGTTGTAAGGTATTCACCACTTGTGTGCATTGTTGAAACCTCTTCTCTTGGTTTTGTTGTATTCTCGGTTCTTCTTCTTTCCTTCTAGAAGTCTGATTGGTTGATGTCGTGTTCCTCTGGTACCTTTGGTGAGTCTTGTTTGGCTTCATGGTCGTGCTTCATCTATGTAATATTCCTTCTTTCTTGTTTATCTCTTGACTTGCAATCTGTCTGACCTTTTTTGGAATCCATATGTGTTGTCGTGTTTTCTAGGCTTCTACTAATGACTTTGGAAGCCATACTCTCAAAAGTCTTTTTGGTTTCGATTGTAAAGAAGAGAATTCGTTCTCTCCTTGTCTCCGTAAGATGAATGATTGGTATTGGTGTTGACTTCTCTGATTCCCTTATTCGATCCTTGTGAACTCAGTGTAGATTAGCACTTCCTGGTTGTGATAATCGGAAAGTAGACTTTCACGTGGATGGTCTTCCCTTGTTGTAGGTAACTTTAGGAGCGTTGTCTTCACAGTTTCTCTTGGATTCACCGTTCATGGGGGATGAAGGCACCTCATCAACTGCTTCGTTGGTATTGGTAGTCCATCCTTTCTTAGGGTGCTCCTCTGGTAAACCTTCGATGAAGTCGTTTGCTAACTCCTCTTCTAGGGTTTCTTTCACACGGTTGATGGTTTCATGCATGTGAGGGAGTCTTTCTTCTAACAGGCTAAAGATGTCCTTATGACCTATTTTGGCTGAGATGTACCCTTGAGCTAGATGAATGCTCACTTCATTCTCAATAATCCAATCTTGTCCTAGGATCATGTTCTCTATTAGATCCTCGTCTTTACACACCAAAACTCGTTGTTCCATAGTGGAATTTCCTACGTGGAGGGAGATGAGGGCTTCTCCAATGCATTCTATGACATGGCCCCCAATGCCTATCATATGAGCTTTAGTTGGTTTTATGATCGTCTGAAGATGCGTAATAACCATTAGCCGTATACAGCTGAGAGCTTCCCCTGAGTCAATTAATGCGTCTATCAACTGGTATTTTGTAGTTCCAATCCCTAGGTTTAAATATGGTTGGGATGTGCTGAGATTGGTTGCGTTGGCCTAGTGAACTTGATAGTTGGCCATTGGAATAGGCTCCTCTCCTTGTAAATATCGTTCATCCCTTTGCCTTATCCACTCTTTTCGTTTCTTGATACACTCTAGAGCTTCTTGCCTTGCCTCTTCCCTAATTCTCTCTTCTTCTTTTTTTCTATTTTTTACCCTTACAAGTCATGCTAACATTTGATCTGTCAATGGTTCTATGTAACATTTTATTCGACAAACACTTATGTAATTAGGAAGTATGTCTCCATCCAAGGTAGCTAGGTTGAGAGTTCCACTTGTTGAAATCCTATTGATTAGTAGAGGTCCATATCCGTGTTTTTGTAACTTCTTGGCGTGTTGCTTCAAAGTATACACTAGGACTAAATCTCCTTCCTTTAGTCCTTTATCTTTGACGTGCACATCATAATATGCTTTTTGTCTTCTTTTCGCTTCATAAAATCCCGCAACACAACTTGTAGTCTTGTTTCATGTAGCTTGTCAATCTGCTCGAGTTGCTTGGACAACTCATGCCTCGTCCATTCATACTATTGTGCCACTCTTAAGGTAGGCACCAAAAAACTGATTGGCAAGATTGCATTTTGTCCATACACTAGGTTAAATGGTGTAGTTCCAATGGTTGTTTGTAAGACACACGGAAGGCCCAAATTGCATGACGCGATTGCTTGTCCCAATCTGACCTTCCACTGTTGACTATCTTTGTCAATACAGTGCACAACACCTTATTGGAACTTTGTGCTTGACCATTGGCTTGAGGATGATAAGGGGCTGATTTTTTATGAATCACTAAGAACTCATTCATCAAGGACTCTGTTACTTCATTAATGAAATGTCTAATAGCTTGTCAGTTGAATTCATCCAAATAGACAACAAGCTGTAAGGAATTATAGTTCTATAGCTACAAAATTATTCCATAATCCTTGTTAGAAGAGCCCACTTGGTCAAAATTTTAATGGAATACCATGCAAGTCTTCATATGCATCCATTTTTTCCCACTCAAAATCTTTTTCACTATTTGATCCCTCTTGGTGTGTATGGCTCATGTGTGCGTGCTGCTTCTTTTGACATATGAAATGTGACTTTTAATTTAATCATCCACCTTAATATCCTAACTTGACCTTAAATGCATGTACATGTGATTTAAAAAATGTTAGGATAATGTCACATGTGTTGCAACTTCCAAGACAATAAAAAATTTCACACAATTAAGTGGCTATTTACTTCAAATATCACAAGCCAAATCAAGCTTACATTGTGATCTTACAAAGCCCAAAAAATCAAGACAAATGTATTTACTTAGTACATGCAAGTTTAGTAAAAAAAAATTCATAATTTTACAACCAATTTCTAGGGCTTTGTGCAAGAAAATATTCTTTTTATCACTCACAAGTCAAATATTGCATTGCAAATCTTTCAAACAAAAATTCAATCATTCAATGGTTTATCTATCTCAAAACGAGGATCGAATTCAGATGCGCCAGAAGGTCAAGTTACAAGTCAATTTTGGGGAAAAAGGAATGGGGTCACACAGATTAACAAGTGATATTCAAATACTAATGGGGAGACTCAATAAGCACAAAAAATCATTATGATCAAACTCCATTTTCAGATGAGTCAAATTCCTAATATGATTTCATGGTGATTGTATGATTGAAATTTTGGTGAAGGATGAGGGGTAATGACAACTTTTGATGTCCCAATGGAATGAGCGAGTATGAACAGTGAAAATCTCAATTAAGTGGATGTGCCCCTTTAGTGATGTGCATGTACTATGGAGTCACCCTTAGATGTTGTCAAGTGGTTGAGTATATGACATCTATATTTGGAAAGATTTGAATGATAAGTCTTATGGAAATTAACCTTTTCATGATAAATGATTAATCCAAGACCATCAAAGGGTTAGAAGGGGAACCAAGAGGTAACTAAAAGGGGAACCAAGGGTCATGTTCTTTCTATGTTACTAAATTCCACATAGTCTTAGGTCCCAAAGTACTAAGTGTTGCAGAGCAAAGGAGCACAAGAGAAGAGCCCCAAAATTTTCAAATGAATGGGCATAAATTTTCTTCTTCGAGGTCTTAGAGAATTCCCTCAAAGCCATGTAAATGCAATAGAGGAGTCCTCTAGATGCATAATCCCAACTTGTTGTAAAATATCCCTTGTAAATTAGTAGGAAATTCACTTTTTTAGTAATAAAGTGCCGGTCTCTTGTGTGAAAGGACCAAATTTAGGGCACATGTATATAAATCACTTTGTGACTCTTTGTAGAGACTTTTTGCCATTGTGAAGAAGGAGCTCTCCAAAATTTCGAATTTGCCTTTTTCTTGCAGATTTCCATCTTCTCTTTGATCTTGTATGTGTGTGTAATGCTTGGAATGTGTGTGTATGACTGTTGTCTACCCCTCCCCATTGTTTTTGAGCTACTGTGGTGTGTGTGTGAGCTTGTAGGAGTTGTGGCGTGAGTGTGGGTGCTTCCCTCCATTCACTATTTTGGTCATAACTTGAAGCAGAGTTGTCAGAATCGAGTGAAACCACTTCCAATGGATGCGTCTCGTCAAGAGCTTCGAAAGGAGTACCCTATTGACTATATTCGGAGCTTGGAGCTGGGAGAAATCCTTGATTTACTGAAAGCTGTTGTAAGAGGTATTGCGGCAGACACTTTCAGTCTTTCAGTGAGTTTGAGAGGTGGATTAGTCTTTTCTCATACATTTCAGCTAAACCACTTCATGTTCCATCATGTGTGCACATGTCCTCATACACTTGGTTAGGTCGTTCGATCGGATTGACATTTAGATGTGTGTTAATTTTTCACTATACGCACTTTTGTTGCAATAGAGGTACAGTCTCATTGGCACGAGTCCTTGAGTCTTCTTGACTTGAGTACACACGTTTTTCGGCGCCGTTGCCGGGGAGCACTCAGCCAAGGTGCCTTCGTGATGGTTATCGATCGAGTGTGATAGAATCGTACTTGTAGAAGTGAATTCGTTCCGTGGCAAGTAGTCAATCACTTCAGCACTTGTTACTTCACATCCCCAAGGTGTTTGTAATGAGTTTTTAGGTTTAGGGTTAGTAGGAAGGGAGAGAAGGAGGAGTTAGGGTTAGGTGAGAAGGAGAGGAGAAGTGAAGAGAAGTGAAGTAGGAGTAGGCCAAGACCACTAAAAAAGCCCAAAAATTTGCCCAAAATTAGTAATGTTTAGTTTCTATCACAAAAAGTATAAAAACCAAAAAATTTGACTCATTTGACACTTCACTGTGTTTTGGTATCGCCTGCGAGCAGCGACCGGTATCGCGTGTGACGTATCGTGCAATTCAGGCCTTTAAAACTAGAACTCGAGCTCAAGGTGCAAGCTAGACAGTACTAAGGTAAGATTCCACAAAGTATTTTGAGCAAAAACACACTAAAAGTGCACAAACACGTGATTAAATGCATGCGCGGTATCGCGGGGGGGAAGATAGTTGATTTTTGAGCTTCAGTGAGAGGGACAGTGGGTTAGGAGTGAAGAGGTGTGTGAAAAGAGCTAGAGGTGCTAAATTTTTTTGATTTGTGAGGTATTTTGGCTTGAGTATCGCGATCAGTTGAGTTTTGGTATCGCGATACCAAAATTCCCTTGTATCGCGATACTCACCGAAGTATCGTATCGTCAGGGTACCAGTCTCGGTATCGCGATACCACTTTGGTATCGTATCGCCAAGTTGGTATCGCGATCACACTTTACCCAATAGTATTGTATTGTTGCCTACTGTGGTATCGTATCGTCCACAAGCCAGTTTTGTATCGCGATACCATTTGCAGTATCGTATCGCCTCGGTTCTCAGGTATCGTATCGCGAGGACCTTGGTATCGTATCGTCCACTAAACTTGGTATCGTATCGCTAATCCCTGAAGTATCGTATCGCCCACTTCATAGTGTAGTATCGCGATATCATACTAGTATCGTATCGTGCAAGTTGGTGGTATCGTATCGCCACTTGTCGTGGTATCGTATCGTCTCATTGTTGGGAGTCGTATCGCGATATCAAGGTGATATCGTATCGGCGTATATTCTAGTATCGTATCGGTGGAGTGCCTGGTATCGTCTGGAAGTTTGGTATCATATCGAGAGAATCTTAGGTATCGTATCGTCTATTCTGAAGGTATCGTATCGTCAAGATAGCTCGTATCGTATCGCAGCCAACAGCAATATCGTATCGTCTACACTACAAGTATCGTATTGTGTAGATTACAAGTATCGTATCGTGGCCAGATTGGTATCGCCCAGTGCAGTATCGCCTGGAAGTGGTATCGTCCAGAGTGGTTGAAGCATTTTGTCAGGTAACTTGAGGCATTGGAAGAGCCACTCAAGGAGAGTCTCAGAGACTTAGAGAGTCTTAGGAGGGTGAATGAACTTGAGGTCAGGGAGAGTGCTAAGTAGCCGAAGAAGTGTCATATCTTCTGTGGGAAGTGCTGCCCAGGTTAGTCACCACTCTGCCTATTCAGATACCTCTAGTGACTCAGAGGAGGAAATACCCATGGCTTCGGAAGACATGCAGGGTCCAACTCCAAGTAGAAATTTCATGACTACTGTTGAGGGAGATTACCGCACTTCCTTGCAGTATGTGTCTACCAATGCCCAGGAGATCCCCATCTACCTGGATGGCTTAAATAGATCTGTGGCTAGGATGGTAACTTCCATGAATGCCACGATCGTGCCCCGACCTGCTATCAAGTACGAGGGAGGAGCATACATAGACAAAATTGTTCACATCTACATCGTAACTGAATTTCCTAAGATAATCAATGAAAGGGGAGAGTTAGTGGAACCAGAAAACTCCGGAAGAACAAACCCTGAGGAGCTAGTGACTACCCCTAGAGGGAGATCCCAAGTAACTCGAGTCTTGAGAGGAGACTTGATACCTCAAGACGACTACTTATTGGAAGTCTATATGATCCATGGATCAGACTTATTGCTTCAAACAGACTTACCTGCTCCAGGGAGAGAAGAAAGCCCCATGACATTTTATGGGCTGAAGGATTCAGAAGATGAAACTAGACTCACATACTTGGACAAAAATTGGAGGAGATATTGGCCAGTTAGTGCCTTGGACAGGGCTCGGCTGAGATACATGGGTGTGCCTGTATTCCCTCAGAGAGATCAGGCAACTACTTTGCAGAACCCTTTTGGAAATCAACAAGAGACAGAACACACCACGTCGGGACAGACCAGCCAACGAAGTGTGTCAAACCGTACTCATGTGCAATTTACAACTCCAGGAGTGCAAACACACAATCAGGCCCACGCAGGGGTAGGTAATCAGTACCGACCACCAGTAAGACCACGACCACCAGTAGGAGGACAACCGGGAATGCCCCTAGTTAGACCAGTAGTTCTTGTCTTCCCTGTAATGCCTACACCACCAGAACCGATGAGAAGACTGAGACCTATCCAAGTGGCCAAGTGTGTAAGAAATCATTATGATGGATTGGGAGAACCCTACGATCACATTGCTGAGTTTAAACAAGTTCTAAGGGCGTAACAAGTAGACGACTTCTTTGTACAGTATGAGTCTTTTGGACTCACCCTCATAGGAACGGCTCTAACTTGGTTCCAGTCGTTAGATCCTAATCAATTTGGAAACATGGAACAATTCTTTCAAGAATTCATTGGGGAATTCACGAAGAAAGGGATTAAACACAATTCCGCGTCTTTAATCCATAGTTTTAAACAGAACCCTAATGAAACAGTAAAAACAGCGGCCAGAAGATTCAATCAGTATGTGGATAGATGCCCAGTGGCTGGCTGAGAGACCCACTCAGCAAAAAATGATTTCATTATTTTTGGATGGAATCACGAATGGAACCCTAAGAACCTTAGTTTATGTGAAGAGGTTACAAACCCTGAGTGAATGTCTTCAGGAATGCATTGACCTGGAAGATAACCTAGCTGAGGACCTTAAGAGCACTCCCAGCCCCACTAAATCAAAAGACTCGCGAAGTACCATTACCTCCAACTCCAGTAATATGGAAGAATTAGCGGAACTATTAGCAAAAAAACTAGGAGTCCAGGGACAAAGAACTTACCAACACCCAGCACAAAGAGTGCCTATGCTACGAAGATGTAGTCTATGTGGAGGAGATCACCCCACACACATGTGTGTGCGAGGAGGGACCGGTGCACATCAAACATACCCATACAACAGACAGCACCAACCAGGAAATGCTTTGTACTGCCACATAGAGCAAAAGTACACTAATCACACCACTGAAAATTGTCCATTCAATAGACAGGCACGACCATTCCAACCACCGCAGTATCAACCATATGGATATCCACCTAGAGAGCAAGGCAGAGAGATGCCCAGATACAATCCCTATCCAACATCAACAGGAGTATCAAGACCATATGAACAGGCACCGTATCCGCCACCACAACCAGTGCTAGGGCCACAACTGTCACAACCTCAACAGGTAGTACCTGTGAAGTACGCCCAACCCGAAGAGAATTTGGAGAGAGCCATAGTGCCAGCATCATCTACAATCAATGAGGAATCAGCGAACCCTGGATATGAGCTGCCACCAAGAGATTACTACCCATATGAAGCCCATATGTTAGATTACGAACCAACCTATGATTCGGTTTATTATGGATATGGAAACTATGACCCAAGCTACGGCACTGAGGTTGCTACTCTAATGTATACCACTCCTAAAGCACAACCACCCATGAGACCACCCATTAGGCCACCTGTACCAAGAGAACCTTGCTATAGATGCGGAGGAGACCATTTTATTAGAGAGTGCCCTCGACCTTACAATCCACCAACACCTAGGACTTGGGAAGGTGCAATGATTGCGAAAAGGAACATCTTTTCAGAGACTGCCCTAAGAATCCAACCAAAGTCCAAGATACTGCACCAATCAATGTAATTGAAGTGATAGAAGGATCTAGAAGTGATAAGGAATACACGGTGCGATTGAAAGCCATTACTAGAGCTCAGATAAGGCAACAAAAAGGGAAACAACCAGAACAGGAACAAGAGAGCGATAAAGCGATAAGCCCTAAAGTCTAGGTAGTTGAAGATTCTGAGGATCCACGCGAGAGTACCCAGAACACCAAAGCACAAAAATGGAAGGAAAGAAGAGAAAAACTCAAAGATAAATGGGCGAAAGATGAGAGTCAAAAAAATAAAAAACAAATCCAAAACAAAAGGGAACATAAAGAACAAAGGATCCGAGAGGAGATTCCGGTGTCACCACTTATCCAAGAGAAAGAGAAACTAGGATCAATTCTAGCTGACCCAAAACCAGACAACTTAGACATGTGGCTGAAAGCTTACCAAGCTAGAATTAAGACTGGGCCGAATATAGAGCAACACGAAAAACTTTACCCACAAGGGGAGCTGGAAAAGGAAAGACTAGCGATATGTAGGAAACTTATAGAGGTAGCACAAGCAACCCTAGAAAAGACTATCCCAGCTCTGCCAGAGACAAGGATAACAGATGATCAATACGAAGAATGTGTCCAATCCAAAGGTAAAGAACTTAGAAGGAAGGAAAACATAGATGAAAAAATGAAAACTCAAGATGAACCTGTGTCAATACTACTGGACTTAGAGGCAGAATGGACGAAGGAATTATGGAATAGACTTCGAGAAGAACAATGGAAGAAAAATGGAGTATTGAAGCCTCCTTTTGAGGAAATAGAAGTGGAAGTTTATCAACCGAATACCAACCTGGAGGAAGTCTATGAAGAAGTATCAAGACTCGATAGAAATAGAGAGGAAACCCTGAGTATTTCAACCTTACCTAATTACATGGGAGAATACAAAAAGGAGTCTATAATAATATGAGCACCCACAGTACATGGGAAAGAAAAAAGAAACTCAGAAAAAAATTCGCACAATCTAACGGAACTAAAGAAAACAAAAGTACAATGCGAATTGACTGTGGAAGAGTTACTTCAACTTAAACCACAATTATGGAGACAATTAGCGAGCCAATTAGAATTAGGGCAAGAGAAAGAAGAAAAGGAAGGAAAGGGAAAAGCGAACACATCTAAAATACAAATCCCAGTTGATAAAGTGGGAGAGTTTAGTGAAGGAGACGAAGGCAATACATGTCTGCCTGTCACTTACAATGGGTACATGACCAAGGCTATACTAGACACGGGAGCCGGGGTAGGAATCGCAACCAAGGAAATTTGGGAGAAATGGGGAAAACCTGCCTTACGACCCACACGCATGAAGCTCCAATTAGCATACGGTCATGTGGAGAAACCCTTAGGAATATTGGAAAGAATCAAATTAACCACCTGTGGAGTAGAATTTGAACACACATTAGCCATTTGTAAGTTCGAAAAAGCCAACAACTATGAAATGATATTAGGGCGACCCTTTATGAGACAAATGCGGGTAGTGCAAGACTGGGGAAGAGATTCATTGTACCTACAACATCAAGGAAATACAACCAAGATAAACTTGCATACGTTTGCTTATCGAGATGTCCCTCCACTGTAGTGGAACCCCATACACAAGGAGGAAGACAACCTATCCATGCATAGTGCTGGATCGAGCGATCAATCTTGGATGCACGAGGATGCTCAGTTATGGATGTGCAAAGAGGCCAAGAAGGAGGAGAATAAAAGACAAATGTGGCCAATAGGACATCCTAACTACCGACCAGTGAAGGACCCAGGGTACATGCCTCAAATCTTTCCAGATGAGACCTTTGAACCACATGGATGGATGGAAATTCTAGCAACTTTAGATGTGTGCATGAATGAGGAAGTTTTGACAATGAACGAGTGCATAGATGAGGAAGGTTACAATGTAAATCTTTATATGGTTGTCCTTCAAGAAGTAGATGAAGGGGAAATCGTGGAAAAAGAATGGAAAGAGGAATATGAGAGTATAGAAATGGAGCCAGAATTCGATTCCGAAGAAAGCTACCTAGACACCAGTCGAAACAGAGAGAAACAGGAACCTACCAAGATCTTAGCAATTGAAACTACTCCCATAGTACCAAAGCAAGCAGAGGACATGAGTAAAATAGGACCTGATCCAGATTCGTTTGAAGTTCCTGAACATTTTAAAAGATATGAGGTAGAAGAAAGAAAGGTAGCCATTCAAATGCCTAAACGAGAGGCTAGAGATGGAGAAGCATACGACAACAAAGAACAAACAAAAAAAATTGTAGTAACAGTGGAAGATGGAGAAGAGCGATGCACCTACATAGGCAAAGATGTATCAGAGGAGGAGGAAGAAGAACTCATACAGCTGATCCAAGAATATCGAGACGTGTTCCCATGGACATATAAGGATCTTAAGGGTGTAAAACCCAATATTTGTTCTCATCGAATACCAATGATTGCGGATGCAAAACCCTCGAAACAACGCCCTTATACGTATAATGAGGTGTATGCAACAAAAATTAAGGAAGAAATTGACAAGTTACTAGCTGCTGGATTCATATATGAGATAGAACACACCGAGTGGGTATCGCCTTTAGTAGTTGTGCCTAAGAAAAATGGAAAATTGAGGGTGTGAATTAACTTGAAAAAGGTCAATGCAGCCACCATACGTGATAGCTACCCATTACCCATTATGGACCATCTATTGGAAAGAGTAGCAGGAAAGGAAGTCTATAGCTTCTTAGATGGATTCTCCGGATACAACCAAGTAGCTATTGCTACTGAGGATCAACATAAGACCGCCTTTGCGACCGAATGGGGAGTCTATGCTTTCAGAGTGATGCCTTTTGGACTCACTAATGCACCTGCTACTTTCCAACGATTGATGTGTCATGTTTTCAAGGAAATCCTAAAAAAGACTATGGAAGTGTATGTAGATGATCTATGTACATACTCGAATCAAAGACTAGATCACATTCCCGATTTGAGAAAAATATTTAATAAATGCCGCCAGTATAGAGTCTGCCTAAACCCAGAAAAGTGTGTCTTCATGGTGAGACAAGGGAAGATCTTAGGACACATAGTCTCAAGAAATGGAATATCCACGGATGAGGACAAGATCAAGGTCATCTTAGAGCTTCCTAGACCAAAGAATGCGAAAGAGGTACAAGCCTTTATGGGACATTGTGGATATTATCGTCGGTTTATTCACATGTATGCTATAATAGCCAAACCCCTGTATGGTCTCTTAACTCAATTCATTTGGACGGAAGAGTGCGAGAAAGCATTCAATGAATTAAAAAAGAGGCTTAGCACGGCCCCAATTCTGAAAATGCCCAATTGGAACAAGCCTTTTCATATTCATGTTGATGCTTCTAATTATGCAATAGGATGTATCTTAGCCCAACCGGCTGATGAGGGAAAGCTAGATCATCCAATTGCCTATGCCAGTAGACAACTGAATCAAGCTGAAAGGAATTATACAACAATCGAGTGAGAAGGATTAGGAATGGTCTATGCAGTTAAGAAATTTAGACACTATCTGTTAGCCAACAAATTTAAGTTCTTTATAGACCATCAGGCCCTACTGTACTTAGTTAATAAACCTTGTAACACGGGCAGATTAGTAAGATGGTTCTTGCTATTAATGGAGTTCGACTTCGAAGTGGTAGTAAAAAAAGGAAATATGCATGTAAGAGCAGACCACCTTTCTAGGTTAACCCACGGAGACCCGCCAAGTGGAGTACCCGATGATCTACCAGATACTTATTTGTTCAATCTGGAAGTTTGTCCAAAGTGGGCAGAGAAATTAATTCCTATACTCACCCATGGCCCACAACACTCAATCAATAAGGATAACAAAAAGGAAATTTTCCAATCAAGAAACTTGCACATTATTGCTGGGAGTGTGTACTATAAGGAACCCAATGGAGTATTGCTAAGATGTGTCGAGGAGGATGAACAAAAGAAACTAATTGAGAAAGCACATGTGAACAAATGGAGAACACACCAAGGAACTCATGGAACCATCCGGGAATTAAAAAGACTAGGAGTGTACTGGCCTGACATGCCCAAGGATGTCCATGACTACGTGAGTAATTGTGCAGAATGCCAGGAGACAATCCCGGAGGATCATATGTCCATACCATTTTCAACTATAGCACCCAATTGGAGTAAAACATTGGTTAAATTCCTAAAGAACAGAGAGCATGAGGAAGGAATAAGTTTAACTAGAAGACGATCCCTAGAAGAAATGAGCAAGGATTACGTACTTATGGGAAAAAAATTGTTTAAAAGAGAGGAAAGGATAACCAATTGTGATTATGCGTGCATGAAGGAGAGTATCTACCCATATTAGAGATGGCACATGCAGGTGCTGCGGGAGGTCATTTTTCAGCTGAGAGAACTGTCAAAATGATCCTCTTTGCCGGCTTGTGGTGGCCAACTCTACATATGGATGCGGAGACTTATGTACGAAGCTGTGAAACGTGCCAAAGGGCTAAATACCCAATTCGGAGAGATGACATGCCATTAAGACCTATGGTGTGTGCGAGAGCATTTTCCAAATGGGGTATCGACTTCATAGGACCCATCAACCCACCAGCCAAAGGATCACATGCTGAGTACATCATAGTAGTGTTAGACGGCCGCCGAACAAGGACAAATGTACTAGGACAGGTGTCTTAAATGTAAAAGAACCTTTCGGGAAACGCGCAGGTAACTAAAGATTTGCGCACTCTTGTAAAAAAAAATCCTCTATATAAGGCAATGAGAAAAGAGTGGTGGAGCGCCCCCTTTTTGGGAATTGCAGTGTATTGTTTGAGTGAGCCCCGTTCTGGGGGTTGTAAACGTATTGTGTGAGTGTGTATGTTGTTGAGAAGATTATTCCTGCTTTGTTCTGTTCTGTTCTGTTTTGTGCTCCGTCTAGTCGTTTATTCGCACCTTAATACAGAATTACGAATCAGTTGTATTGCGTTACGAATTTGTTCGGTAATGGTTGAGTGTGTCTCTGAGTGTTATCAAGTGCAGTGTGTTGTTTGTCAGTTCTTCGGCGGAGCAAGGGAACGTGAAAAGTAGTCCCGAACTATTTGTCCGTTAGCGTTTTCTGTAAGTGACCGAATTCGATACCGTAGTCTACATTCACTGTTGATTCCGATCACAGGAAGACTAGTATCTGTAATGGTCTGGATGTGAGTAGGACACCGTTAAGTCTATGGTTAGTCGTTTGTTATTAGGAGATTGGTTGTTCGAGTTTAGCATACGATGAGTCCTCATAACTTCAAGGTATGAATGTCTGGTTAGTATACCTGTCTGCTCTGAAGAAGTACGTATTAGGTGACCTTTGTTACTGAAGTATATTTTGCTCAGAAAACAAGTAACTAGACTGCTGCCTAGATAACTACAGCAGGATCAGTTCTGAAGTTCTAATTCCAGTACACTGAACAGTCTTCAGTTGTTCAGAGTTGGATACTGAGCTAAGAACGAGAGAACATTTATGATTGTGTGATGAGTTGGGAAAATAGTACAGGGCCTCTGTCTAACAGACCCCTACCACTCCCAAGGACCCACGTGGCTCAGAGGTAATTTACGGTTAGGAAAGATTCGAAAACGGCTGAACTTGAAATACCTTGAGCCTGAAGTCAGAAGTAACGATTAACGTTTAACATTTGGTGCCGTCTGTGAGAAAGTGGCATCAGGTTGCCAGTTATCTGTGAAAAGTGGCATTAGCGTGCTAGCTGTTTTTCAGAAACAAACATTACGTTTATCGTTCGATTGAATGACGGTAGCAACAGAGCCAGATTGCTGCCAACTGCTCAGATAGTGCTACGACGCAATGATACATGCCGGTTACTCGGTCTGGCGAAACGTAACCTAGGAACCATACGACTGGAACACGAGAAGTGCTAAAGACAACCGTAGGAGAAGAAGGTATAACGCGGCCTGACCCAGTGGTCAAGCAAGTTAAGGACGTTAGAATTAATTCCGGTCATATTCCGGTGGAACGATCAACGCCTTTGGTACATTCTGGTGTCACTTCGACCCAGCCTATCGAAAATATAGTAATTCCAGAATCTACCAAGACTCCGCTGGAAACCAGTTTAACAATCTTGGATAAAGATTCAGAGTTATCCACGATCAGAAATACTCTAGGAAAAGAAATCGGTAAAAGCGGAAAAACACTACATTCTGGTACACTTTCAGTTCACTCCGGTGATATTCCGGTGATAGAAACACTAACTGGCAGCCAAGGATTAGCATTTTTTGCGGAATCCTCAGCCCAACCAGCGTGCTTGGAAGAAAGATTTCGGATATTGGACATCCAGAAGGAAGGAAAGTTGTTCGAAGCAGAGATCCGAAGTATCCTACGCAAAAACAGCACACCGGAAGGCACGCCATCCGGCGATCCAAGTTCTGATAGTTCAACCAATCAACCTCAAGATACAGAAGAAAGGCCGAATACACTCACAATGAACGGACAACAACAGCAACAACAGTTATGTCAACCAAGGCCGCCTCCAACAGGAGTAACATACACGAAATTTGGTGGATTCCCAAGAGATGATCCGGATGCTCACGTACGCACTTTCGAGATCAGTTATGCAGTCCTTAACCATCCACCGGATCAGGCATACAAGGCCATTGTTTTTCAATCTACACTGGTCAATGAAGCGGCTAGATGGCTTACGGAATACGACATTAATCATTTCGGTACCTATGATGCAGTACGAGATGCTTTTCTGCAACGATTCAGGCTAAAGAAGAATCCCGCCGAAATCTTTGATTATTTACAGAACAACCGACAGAAGGCGAATCAGACTGTCTAGGAATATGCTACACTTTTTAGAACACACTTGTGACAGATACCACAGGCCCATGTTAACTTACCGGATGATGTCATCACTCAGTGGTTTATCAATGGTTTAACCCCGCAATTGAAGCAGATCATGATCATAAGATGTGTCGGAGCAATACGTTGGATGCAGTCATTGCCATGGCTCTGCAACTGGAATCCAAAGTCGGTGGATTTACAGAACATCTAGAGTGGCTAAAAACGAACAAAACTATGACTGAAGATATAACCAGACAAGTGTACTGTATCACATGCAAAAATTCAAGACATACTAGTGCCAATCGTGCGCTAAATCAAACGTTCTGCGCTATCTGCAACACTGTCGGACACACCACCGGAAATTGTGTCTACAATGCCAGAATACAGGGAACAGCAACAGTCAATGCTGTTATTCAAGAACAGGGACAGTCAGCGAATCACTATGTACCTCCGCAACTGAGAAACAATCAACCGCAGGGATATCGAAACTACCGAGGACAGAGGAACAATAACTATAATGCAAACCGCTGGCAGAACGAACCACCACCGGAAAATCCCAATTTACCACCACCACGCTGTCATTTTTGTGGTGAATTCGGACACATTAGAAGATTTTGAAAGGATGCAGCTGAGTATGATCAAAGGAAGAAGGAGCGGCAAAACCCAATGGCCAACATGGTACAAATTACACAGGTAGAAACGCAAACTGCTACAGTCCAGACCCGATCAGGTAAACAGCTGCAGTCAGCAGCAGAAATATTCGAACCAAGGATACGAGAACAACATAGGATGTATAACAAGGCTAGTCACTGGACCGCGACAGAACCATCAGTGTTCCCAGAACCTATTCCAGTGACTCAGACCTCGTCGACAAAGGAAGAAACACAACAAAAGGAAGCAGCATCGGAGCCATCATCAGCAGTAGACATAACAGCAGATACTTCTGCATCAGCAGAGCCCTTAAGTTCAAAAGAGCAGGATAACCAATCTCAGCAGGCCTGGGAAATTTTATCCAAGGCATCTATCACTCTGCCTCTCGGCCAACTACTGGCATTAGTACCTGGGATTCGACAACAGTTTCAGCAACAGTTCAGTCCGGTACCTTCTTGTATTCCGGCGACAACAGCAGTTCAACCGGAACCTGATTCTACGGTTGATCATTCAGTGCTCTTGATTACAGTATGGTATAAGAATCATAAAATTACACAGGTATTGATTGATGGAGGCTCTGGTGTTAACATTGCAACTACAGCCTTATGCAATAGGTTAGGATGGACCGAAATCGAACCAGTTCAATTTTTTGTCAGAATGGCAGACCAATCTAGAGTCCATCCCGTAGGACTTGTGCGAAATGTACC
Organism: Ceratopteris richardii; assembly: GCA_020310875.1. NCBI lineage: Eukaryota > Viridiplantae > Streptophyta > Polypodiopsida > Polypodiales > Pteridaceae > Ceratopteris > Ceratopteris richardii. The sequence goes on from CM035444.1 coordinate 69,024,320, forward strand.
CATCACTTTACAAGGTACGACCTTCAAAATGAATTTTGTTATACTAGACCTGCCGGAATCCACTTTGGATTACAACCTTCTTTTCGGTCGACCTTGGCTAAAGCATGCGAAGGTAATACAGGACTGGTCTGCACAAGAGCTTACCTTCAACGATGCCAACCGTAGATATGTGGTAAAATTAGATGCTATACAACCTTGCGAACTTCACGCCAGACCATATTTTGCTGAACCAGTCCACATGTTAGATGGACTATCAGATGATGAAGAAGCGGAATTTCTGAAGAATAACGCTGACTTAATGACCTTAGGGACTGTTGATCTACAGTCCGTGATAGATAACTGGAGTACTTCAGTTTGTACAGTGGCACCAATCACCCAAAAAACTAAGCAGGAAGATATTGTTTCAACACATGACGATGAATTACAATCACTATTCCGGTCGACAGACGATACAGAGAAACCGCAACAGTTTTATGTCTCCGAAGACCAGTTGACCTCGTACAATCTAGGAGACGAAGATCATCCACGACCTGTAAAGATAAGGCAAAACTTACCGGAAATATTTAAGGCTGATTTGATTCGACTACTTCGCGAATTCTCAGACGTCTTTGCATGGGATTACAAAGATATGAAAGGATTAGATCCGCGCATCTATCAGCACAGTCATGTTGAAGTCTGAAGCTAAACCGAATAAGCAGCCCAGCTACCGGATGAATCCCAATTATGCATCACAGGTAAAAGCCGAACTTGATAGATTATTAAAAGTTGGATTCATCGTACCAGTAGAACATGCTGAATGGATTTCACCAATTGTGATCGTGCCAAAGAAAAATAAGCAACTACGAATCTGTGTAGACTACCGGAAATTAAACGCAGCAACAGTACCGGATCCTTTCCCGATCCCCTTTCTGGATACCATGCTTGATAGAGTAGCAGGACATGAAATGTATTCATTCTTAGATGGATACAGTGGTTACAATCAGGTTAGAATGGCTGAAGAGGATATACCAAAAACTTCCTTCATTACCAATTGGGGTGTCTTTGCTTGTACGGTAATGTGGTTTGGATTGAGAAACGCACCAAGCACATTTCAAAGATGTATGCAAGAAATATTTTCTCCTTATTTGACTTCATTTATGCAAGTATATCTCGATGATTTTTCAATTTTTGGTAAGTGGATAGCACATCTGTTCCATTTACGGTGCTGCTTTCAGAAATGCCGCGAGTATAGACTCTGTTTAAACCCAAACAAATCTGTGTTTGCGGTTTCATGTGGTATCCAAGTAGATCCAGATAAAATTTCGGCAGTAGTAGAAGCTCCGGTGCCCGCTACACCAAAAGAAGTTATGCGCTTCCTGGGTCAAGTGTGGTGGCATGGCAGACACTTACGATGGCTTGCTCATCTGGCTATACCACTGAACAGGCTGATCACAAAAACTCCCCGCCAGTTCGAATGGACTCAAGAATGCCAAACTACATTTGATCGACTCAAGTATCTATTGACGCAGGTCCCAATCTTACAACCACCGGACTGGGACAATCCGTTCCATGTTTTTGTCGACGCTTCAGATATTGCGATCGGCAGTATTCTGATGCAGCAAACACATAAGTGGTTTCGCCCTGTCTATTACGCCAGCAGAAGGCTTGCACCGGCAGAAAAGAACTATTCTACCACCGAAAGAGAATGTTTAGGATTAATTTACTCCATCAAAAAGTTCAGACATTATCTACTAGGCCGGAAATTCACCTTTCATGTGGATCATGCTGCCCTCGTCTATCTAGTAAGATAGCAACATTTAGGCGGATGATTAGCACGATGGGTGCTACTCTTGCAGGAATTCGACTATGAAGTCATTCACCGACCCGGAAATGCACATGCCTTAGCAGATTTCTTATCTCGCCTAGATTCTGGTGAAGCTCCAATAGGCATAGATGACACGACTCCAGCAATTTATAGTTATGAGCCACTGACCGATGAGACTTCCGAATCACAAGCACCACCTACATATTATGATCAGATTCTAACTTTTCTCACCGAAGGATGCTTTCCATCTGAGACTGCCAAGGCAGTTCGAAGGAAAATGGCAGTCTTTAGCCGCCGATTCCGGTTAGTTGCGAGAGAACTATATTATGTAGATCACACCGGAATCTTACTTCGATGTGTTCCTCCGCATGAAATTAACTCGGTCATCACAATGGCTCATTCAACCCCTACTGGTGGTCACTTTGCCATAGATTTAACTCACCGGAAAATTCTGCAAGGAGGTCTCTGGTGGCCAACTATGTACCGAGATGTGGCCCAATTCGTCAAAAACTACGATAACTGTCAGAGGTCTGGACAACCACTGCAACGACACTTCTTTCCCTTGCAACCTATTATGCCACTCGAACCATTTCAGAAATGGGGATTAGATTTTATCGGTCCAATCACACCTCCAGCAGTCTTCAGTAACAACAGATACATACTAACCTGTACAGACTACGCAACGAGATGGGCAGAAGCCTGGGCTTTACGGTTTGCTACAGCGGTTGTAGTAGCAAAATGTCTGCTAAATGATGTCTTCCCACGATTTGGCTTACCACTCGAATTGGTGACAGATCAAGGTACTCACTTCGTAAATCAATTAATGAAGGTACTCACCCAATCATTCCAGGTGACACATAAACTCAGCTCTCCATATTACCCTCGCGCCAATGGTTTGGCTGAAAGTACAAACAAATCACTATTGAATATCCTCTGGAAACTGATCCTGGAAGCACCGGAAAGATGGGATCAACTACTACCTGCAGTATTATGGGCATACCGAACTACATATAAGGTAACAATAGGTTTGACACCTTTCAAAGTAGCTTATGGCTTAGAAGCAATAGCACCCATGGAAATAGTCATCCCAAGTCTGCGTGTAGCAATCACTCAGAAGATGCTACCGGAAGATTCGCTGACAGCACGAATGGAAGCACTTAGAGAACTTGATGAGCACCGATGGCTCAGCTTTTTAACCATACGCGAAGTACAACTAAGGCAAGCCAAGACACACGATCGATATTTGAAGACTCCAATCTTTTCGGTAGGTCAGCTTGTACTCTTCTATAACGCAAAATCCGATAGAGCAGCAGGAAAGTTCAAATGACGATGGTTCGGCCCTTTTAAGATCTCAGAGCAAGTTGGCCCGGCAACTTTTCGGTTGACTACGTTGACTGGAAATCCACTCCCAAAAGTAATTAATGGGTCGAAGCTGCGGCCATATCATCACGCCACTAGCCCGCATTAAGTTTTTCGACGATGGACCGCGTTTTGTTTAATCTTTTCCTTTTTTTTTTTTTCTTCTTCTTTCTGTTTTTTATAAATAGCCGTGTTTTGTACAATCTTTATGTGACCAGTCGCCCCCTTACCAATCACTCGAGTACGCACGCCTGCATGAAAACCAGCATTATTCCCGCACCGCACAATGATATCCAACCCCCTTTTCCTCCCCACCGTATTGTTTCTACTTAACTCTGTCGACAACGCCAAAAAAAAGCTATTGTGTTGTATGTTAGTATTCTGAGCCCTTGTGCATTCTGCATCCGTGTTCATTGTCTGTCTCAGTAAACGCCATGGAAGCGATAGCCAACTATGCTGCCTTCCGCGATGGTATCCCTACTGAGGTAGGTGAATACCTGCGTTGCAGAGGGTTGGCCAACTTCGCTGAGTTGCCTTGGCAATCGGTGGAAGCCCATCCTTTCTGCACGCAAATCATCACCTCCATTGCTCAGTCCCCCGCCACCGAACGCCAATGGGTCTTCCTCTCGCTCCCTTCGCGAACAGTCATCACCTTCCAAGCCTTCGCTGAAGCCTATCGCCTCAACCCGCAAGGCCGTGAAAATGGCCCTAGTATTCCCATCGCCCGCATGAATGAACTATTCCCCCGCTCTTCGTCCAACGAATACGCCATTCTCTGCCGCCCCGAACCCGAACGATCCGCCCTGCAATTCTTAGTCGCCATACTCAACCTGCAGAAGCGTACCTACGGCATCTCACGACCATTTTATTCCGCTTTAGATTTAGCTGCCCAAGAACCCGTGAACTTCGCATCATACTTTTTCCTTAGAATCCATAAAGAATGTGTAGCTATAGTGAAGCAACTCCAAAAGGGTACCACCCCGCGCTCTCGCCTTCCCCACATCATCTCATTCCTTTTCCCAGCCATCCTTACCGCACAACCACCACCCCAAGGTCCCATACTTAGGCACGAAGAATCAGTTCAACCACTCGACGACGAGGAAGAAGAAGATGAGGAGATCAACCAACTCTTCCGCAATAAGAGAATTCGGATCAGCTCCTCAAAAAGCGAAGCACAAGGATCCGCCGAAAAGAATCAGGACACCCAAAACGAAGAACAAGAAGAGACCTTCCACGACACAGCCACTTCCATCCACAATGAATCATCGGCCGACCACCACGACCAGCAGAATCACACAGAAACAGAACCAGTCTCAACCAAAGAAGCATCAGCACGACAAGAAGATGAACAGGAAGTGATCGACAGCGCACTCAACACCCTACTGAAGGCTGTAGAATCCACCATTGGCAACATTACAGGTGAACACCAACCCATCCATCAAGTAACCCACCCTGCATCCCCTGATCCTCAATCCCCACCAGTCAACCCTTTCCCGCCGCCAATTTCCAAATCCTCTTCATCCTCCCCCAATTATTCACCCCCGACATCCCCCCAAATCCATACCCAAACCTCTATACCACCACAACACCCACTTCTTCTTTCCTCTGTTCCGGTCTTTTCTGAACTGGCCGCCATGGGCCAAATGCTCATTACCCTCTCACAACAACTTCCGGTACAGCTGAGTGAGGTCGCAAATACCATTCGGCAAGACCTACAGCACAAAGTCGACCTCCTGGAAGCCGACATCATCCCACTCCAAGAAGAAGTCGACGTCATAAAAGCGGAGAATCATCAATTACAGACACAATTAGCAGACCTCCAAGCACAGTTTTCGAAACAACAGGCCCTGATACAGCAAAGGGATGCAACACTAGAGCAGCTTGCCGCCAAAGACGAGCTATTACACGCAGCACACGAAGAAATCCAGGAATTAAAGATCGCACTCCAAGAAAAAGAAGACATCAGCTCATCCCTAGAAGAATTGGTTGAACAAACGAAGGCCCAATTGCAGGAAACCATCCAGAAGAATCACGACCAACAGACAGAAGCAGAATAAGTCCAAGACGAGCTATGAAGAGCCCAAGAATGCTTGGACGAGGTAAATAGAATGTTGAGACGCCAATTAACCAGGGAAGCAAAATACCAAAAAGATCTGGCAGATGCTCGAAGAGAACGAGATGCATATTCCAGAACGATTGAATTTCAGAACCAGCAATACGAGCGACTCGACAACCAATTGCGAAATCAGAAGGACCGAGTCACGGATATGCAGCAGAAGGTCACCGAAATGAAGACATCCCGGGACGCTGCCTTATCCAACGAATTCTATTTAAAAGAGGCCTTCTTACAGACCCAGGCCGAAATTTTGTTAACCCAAGCCATAGCCATTAGCTCTGTCAGAACCGACGCTCAGTTATTAGAACCCAATACTTTAATTCAGATGATAGAAACCATTAAAAAGAAAATCACCCGAACATTTAGGCTCGCCCGCAATATGTATTTAGAAGGACTTGTAGCAGAATCATAGGAACCTGCGGGTTCGAGTCCGCCGTGCGTGCCAGTGTTAGACGGCCGCCGAACAAGGACAAATGTACTAGGACAGGTGTCTTAAATGTAAAAGAACCTTTCGGGAAACGCGCAGGTAACTAAAGATTTGTGCACTCTTGTAAAAAAAAATCCTCTATATAAGGCAATGAGAAAAGAGTGGCAGAGCGCCCCCTTTTTGGGAATTGCAGTGTATTGTTTGAGTGAGCCCCGTTCTGGGGGTTGTAAACGTATTGTGTGAGTGTGTATGTTGTTGAGAAGATTATTCCTGCTCTGTTCTGTTCTGTTCTGTTCTGTGCTCCGTCTAGTCGTTTATTCGCACCTTAATACAGAATTACGAATCAGTTGTATTGCGTTCCGAATCTGTTCGGTAATGGTTGAGTGTGTCTCTGAGTGTTATCAAGTGCAGTGTGTTGTTTGTCAGTTCTTCGACGGAGCAAGGGAATGTGAAAAGTAGTCCCGAACTATTTGTCTGTTAGCGTTTTCTGTAAGTGACCAAATTCGATACCTTAGTCTACATTCACTGTTGATTCCGATCACAGGAAGACTAGTATCTGTAATGGTCTGGATGTGAGTAGGACACCGTTAAGTCTATGGTTAGTCGTTTGTTATTAGGAGATTGGTTGTTCGAGTTTAGCATACGATGAGTCCTCATAACTTCAAGGTATAAATGTCTGGTTGGTATACCTGTCTGCTCTGAAGAAGTACGTATTAGGTGACCTTCGTTACTGAAGTATATTTTGCTCAGAAAACAAGTAACCGGACTGCTGCCCAGATAACTACAGCAGGATCAGTTCTGAAGTTCTAATTCCAGTACACTGAACAGTCTTCAGTTGTTCAGAGTTGGATACTGAGCTAAGAACGAGAGAACATTTATGATTGTGTGATGAGTTGGGAAAATAGTACAGGGCCTCTGTCTAACAGACCCCTACCACTCCCAAGGACCCACGTGGCTCAGAGGTAATTTACGGTTAGGAAAGATTCGAAAACGGCTGAACTTGAAATACCTTGAGCCTGAAGTCGGAAGTAACGATTAACGTTTAACAGTAGCCACAGATTATTTAACCAAATGGGTAGAAGCAAAAGCTACGAGAAAAAACGATGCTCAAACCACTGCTGAATTCCTTTTTGAGAATATATTCACTCGTTTCGGATTACCAATTGAAATTGTGAGTGACCGAGGAACGCACTTCCTTAATGAAGTAATAGAATCCCTAATGAATGAATTTTTAGTGATTCACAAAAAATCAGCCCCATACCATCCCCAAGCCAATGGTCAAGCGAAAAGTTCCAACAAGGTGTTATGTACTGTATTGACAAAGATTGTCAATAATGGGAGGTCGGATTGGGACAAACAATTGCATCATGCAATTTGGGCCTTCCGAGTAGCATACAAGACTGCCATTGGAACTACCCCATTCAATTTAGTGTATGGGCAGAATGCAATTTTGCCGATTGATTTTTTAATCCCAACCTTGAGAGTAGCCCAACAGTATGAGTGGAACGGACATGAATTATCCCAACAGCTAGAACAAATCGAGAAGTTACATGAAACTAGGTTACAGGCAGTAGCAAGAATTTACGCAGCCAAAAGAAGACAAAAGGCATATTATGATGCACATATAAAAGACAAAGGACTTAAAGAGGGAGACTTAGTCTTGGTGTACACCTTAAAGCAACATGCCAAGAAGTTACAAAAACGCGGATATGGACCTCTAATCATCAACAAAATCTCTACTAGTGGAGCAGTTAATCTAGCCACTCTAGATGGAGAAGGGAGGAACAGGAGGTTCACATTGAACATAACACTCGGGAAATTGCAGAATTAAGCCGATCGGAAAGGGCACTACTGGTGTCCCAGCTTACGGCAGAATTTGAAGATCAAATCATCACAGTAATGAAGGAAACTAAGATAGAAAGCAAAAACTTGGACCAAATTTTGAAGCCTTTTAGTGTACCCTATGGACTACTTAAAGAACAAACACGACACTATATAACGACTACGACAAATAAAGATCCGGACCACAATCTCCACTTTAGACATGATACATTCAAGTATACCCAACAAGAATTTGAGAAGGCGGATCCTATATGGAGAAGAAAGCTTTTGGAAAAGAATCCTACACTACGGGTACAGTGGGAAGCATCACCTTATGTGCTTTAGGTAAACCCATCTTTTTGCTCAATACCCTGTCGAAGAGCCTGGACGCAATTTTGGGATGGTCAATGCCAGGGAAATATCAATAATCAGTGGCTCAACTATCCATTGTTACCTAGTCCTCCACACAATTACTTACCGACTGAGGAATATATGGTAAAAACTATGGAATTTTGGATTGCAAGATATGCTACAGTTCCGGATTTAGCAGTTAAAATGACAAATAAGATGTTCAGCATGCTACTTATCGTAATCAAAGTCTTCCAGCACGGAAAATATACTTTTTTAAATTTCATCGGCATTACGAAGGGATCAGAAGCACTCATTTTTTATCTATCTACTATTCCAAGCCGCCTAACACTTATGGCATATTATTCTCGAATTATGTTTTTGCCATCAACGTATATGCAAACTTTCGAAGAAGCATTTTTCACCGGCTTCTTCGAAATAGATTCAGAATTTTTTGTAAAAATGACTTCGAACCTTAATGCACGTCTGGTCGCTTATGAGACGAGTTTTTTTGCGGATCATCGGCAAGCACCAAAGGATGGGGTAAAGTCAACACAATGGAAGGAATTTATGATATGTCACACTAATCTTCTGAACCAACAAGAGCAAGCAGCCATACAGACCTATACACGTCGCCACAAAAAGCCTGTCGGGGACGATAGAGTTCAGGAGGAGGGACGTGTGGAAGGGGAATCAAGCAAGAAAAGAAGAAGAAGAAGATCAAAGTCAAAAACGACTCAATGAAGAATGAAGATCATAATACAGGAAAACCACCCTCTACCCAAAGCCCCGCAGGGGCACGCATCAAGCAACAACGCGAATCATCCAGGTCCTGAGAATTGGAATTAAAGATCAATCAGAACTAGGACATTTCATGGGAAGGACGGATCAGGGCTAGGAACTATACATGAAGAAGTACGAGACAATAATTGGCAGGTACTAATCCTTCCGCTGATAGCATGCGTTGTCAACAAAGTAAACAGGCTCAGAACAATACAACAGGGTCAGATGTGTGCAACCAAGACAAATCAGAAGACCAAAAGCTAGAAAGGGATGACTAAGAACAGCACATTCCTAGTCACTGGTGGCGTGCGTGGCAGCATGACTGAATGCAGCAACCCAGAATTGTGATGTACGAAATATCAAGGGGAAAACAAAAGCAAAGGACATACCTCGGATAAGATAACCAATTGTCTGACAATCCTTGTTGCCGCTTCGACCGTTGGGTGCCTGCATTCAGACCTCTTAAACAAGCTGAAGACAAGAACTAAAGCCTGTCAAGGGACGACAGAGACAAAGAGGGGGAGAGTGTTGTAGAGCAAAGGAGCACAAGAGAAGAGCCCCAAAATTTCCAAATGAATGGACATAATTTTTCTTCTTCAAAGAATTCCCTCAAAGCCATGTAAATGCAATAGAGGAGTCCTCTAGATGCATAATCCCAACTTGTTGTAAAATATCCCTTGTAAATTAGTAGGAAATTCACTTTTTTAGTAATAAAGTGACGGTCTCTTGTGTGAAAGGACCAAATTTAGGGCACATGTATATAAGTCACTTTATGACGCTTTGTAGAGACTTTTTGCCATTGTGAAGAAGGAGCTCTCCAAAATTTCGAATTTGCCTCTTTCTTGCAGATTTCCATCTTCTCTTTGATCTTGTATGTGTGTGTAATGCTTGGAATGTGTGTGTAGGACTGTTGTCTACCCCTCCCCACTGTTTTTTAGCTACTGTGGTGTGTGTGTGAGCTTTGTAGGAGTTGTGGCGTGAGTGTGGGTGCTTCCCTCCATTCACTATTTTGGTCATAACTTGAAGCAAAGTTGTCATAATCAAGTAAAACTACTTCCAGTAGATGCGTGTCGCTGAGAGCTTCGAAACGACTACCCTATTGACTATATTCAGAGCTTGGAGCTGGGAGAAATTCTTGGTTTACTAAAAACTGCTGTAAGAGGTATCGAGGCAGACACTTTTAGTCTTTCAGTGAGTTTGAGAGGTGGATTAGTCTTTTCTCATACATTTCAGCTAAACCACTTCATGTTCCATCATGTGTGCACATGTCCTCATACACTTGGTTAGGTCGTTCGATCGGATTGACATTTAGATGTGTGTTAATTTCCCACTATACGCACTTGTGTTGCAATAGAGGTACAGTCTCATTAGCACGAGTCCTTGAGTCTTCTTGACTTGAGTACACACTAAGGTATGATCATAAATACATTGTGCACTCCAAGGGTTTCACTCAAGTAATTTCTCCAAGCACATATGTTCAACCCAATAGTGGATAACATCACACCTAAGACGTTGCATAACAGTAGAAAGTGAAGGGTAGAAGATAGATGGATATCACGATTTTGATTGCCCATCGTCTGCAATATTTAGGTGCAATGAATTCATACCTATCATGCCTCTTTTTTTTTTTGTTGTGATTCCTCCATTTCTTCACCTTGAGGAATCGTTAATCATGTATTCTCTATTTCATGAGACCTCTTTTAATGGTCTTCTTGACTCGAACAAAGATTCAACCAAATGTCCTTGATTGAAGAATTCTATGAGCCAATTTCATTGATAAAGGGATGCTTGGACAAATCCAATAGTCTAAGTGGTTATTTTTAACCGCAACATTGTAATCCATTAACATATTGGCACATGATAATTATGTGGAAATTAAGTATGAGCTCAAGAAGTCGATGTTGTATAGGTGAAGCAAGGTTTTTTGCCACTGATTAATCAATGCATATGTAACATCTGAGGCAAAGGATCATTGGGGGGATCATATATGTAAGAGGCATGTGATGATATATGAATGAGGTGATTTTATGATTATATGGGATATGATTATATGGGCAATCATGTGTGGTCTTTCCTCTGGAGCCAATGATTGTGCATGCATGTTCCTCTTAACCAACATTTTCTGTGCCACTACTTCCAATTATTTATGTGCCACTAATTCCAATGATTGTTTACCTATCTCTACATGGCACAAGCCCAAGTCCTCAATCATGAGAACAACAAAGGCGAGAGGTGGGTGATGATTACATAAGTAAATAGATCAGGACATAATGTTGATTATATAAATGGGTTTGAGTTGAGCACTACCAAATTAGAAGAAGAATCGATGATGAGTGGGACTTCATCCATCTCAAGTTCTAAAACAATGGAATTTAGCACAATCAAGGGTGGTATTTATAATTTTAGCACAACAAAAAGTTGGTACATGGATAGCAATCACATGTAGGTTGAGGAGAGCGACTATGTTTAAGTGTTTAAGATTCGACAAATGATGCAATTCATGGAGTCATAAGATGATATTAATCACACATAAGCAATTATTGTCTCATGGAGAAAACTCAAACAATTAAAGTACTCTTGATTTAGGGATGACAATGATTGTTGGTTGATAAACAAGGCATTGAACGATAGGGGTTATTGATTTGGATATATGGTATGCCCTGTATTTGCTTGGTGGTAATAAAGCTCATAATGTAGACATGATGAGATTCCAAACAGTTATTGGGCCATATGTAATCGATATAATTACTACATGAGTCAGACCTGATGTGATGGCTTGGATGAAACTATGTGATTGGAAGCAATCATACACTTATGATGACTATCCTATGGGTAGCAATCATACTCCAATGATGATCACGTGTTGTATGGAGATTAGACCCACTCATAATGATTAAACCAACCATTTAAAGTTGGAATTGAACAAATGTCACATGTGCCCATCCATTAAAGATAGATATAGAGAAACGAGGAGAGAGAGAGAGAGAGAGAGATGGAGAGAGCATAGGATGAAGAAAAAGGAAGGATGAAAGAAGGAGAAGAAGGACGAGGGAAGGAAGAGAGAAGAGGGAAAGAAGAGAAGGAGCGAATAAGAAAAAAAAGAGAGAGAATAAAGAAGAAAAATAAAAGGGTGAAGAGAAGGATGAAATAGAAGGAAACGGAAGAGGAAGAGAAAGATAAGGATAATGAAGAGGAAGGTCAAGAATAGAGATGTGTGGATGAAGTAGATAGATTGTAACAATCAGAGGAAGAAAGAGTGAAGATCGTAGTGGAGAAGGAAAGATGATCAGAAAGATGAGTAAAAGATGGAGAGAGAGAGAGAGAGGGAGAGAGATTAAGGGAAGAAGAGGAGTGAGGAAATGAAGAGACAATTAATAATAGAGAGGAAGGTGAGGAAACAGAAAACATAATCAGAGTGAGGAAATGAAGAAGGGGTTAATAGAAAGAAAGTTGAAAATAATGAAAATAACCGAGGAAGAAGGAATGGAATGGAGAAGAAAAGATGATCAAGAGGGAAAAGGAGGAAATGGGGAAAGAGGTAGAACTTTCAGAGAGAGAGAGAGAAAGAGAGAGAGAGAGAGAGAGAGAGAGAGAGAGAGAGAGAAGAAGATTGAGAGAGAAATAAAAATTAGGAGAACAATAAAAGTGAGAGATATAGAGTGGTAGAAGATGAATGATGATTGAATCTCGAGAAAAAAAGAAAGGGAATGGAGAGCATAATAAAGGATCAAGTTGATGGAGAGTGTTAATCTCCAAAAGAACAAGCTACTCTTGAAGTTAGAGCACCTCTATAACAAGAGTAACTCAAAACCTTCACCAATTTGGAGGATCAATACTCAATTTCCAAAAACTTGAACAAACTGTGAAGAAGATGACTACACAGAAGTCTCCTACACATAACTCATTCATTGACTTATCAAACATGTAAAGTTTTTTATAAAACTTTGCACAAGGTGTCGCTTATAGTTTGCGCACCTCCTTCAAGTTAAACCATTCCAAAAGATGCAGTAGATCTCGAGAAATGATCTTAACAATTTACCTATGTCTAAAATTGTAGTTCTTTACAGTCCACTTTGACACCTGCAACTTCTAAAGCTTGGTTCTCTCAATCTAGAACCCGTTTATGCAAATGCTTTTAGCCATAGATGGCTTACCTTCCAACTTAGATTTTCACTCCTCATTTGTGCGAAACTTTACACTGTGCACTGAGAATTGACGATTTCTTTGACCATCGGAATTGCACCTATTTCAGAAGACACTTGACACTTTCTCACATACAAATGTTCCTACTCATAATTCTCACAACCTGTTTACAATTAGACTCTCAAACTTTAACCATAGACTCATTGACTATGGAATTAGACACCTACAAAAGTATTCTTGAAACGATCAAGCACAAAAGGAGAATACTCAGAAAGATCGGGCACAACTTTTCTTTATCTCTGGAAAAATTTACATCTAGATGAAGGAGCTATTCTATTCACTTCACAAGTGTCTGATGAAATCTAATTCTTCTCAAATCTTGTTCTTACACACTCTCTCATATTTGCCCCAACATTTTTTCATTATATATATAGTCAAATATTTACAAGCTCATAACTATTCAAAAGTATAAGTGAGCTAACTCTAAATTAATGTACATATGTGTACACATCTTCATCTTCTGGATATGCACTTCCTTCATGCTTCATAACTTGATCTTTTCTTCAGTTCTTGACTTCAATTCTTCATCAAAACTTCAATTGTTGATTGCCTTGCACCAACAGCTCCCCCTCAATCATCAATTGAGGTTTTCTCTATCTTCTTTATTCCTACCATGTCTTTGAATCTCTTTAGCTTTGGTCCATCCAAGCTTTTGGTTAGCATATCAGCTATCTGATCTTTTGTTGAAGTATGTATAACTTCAATTTCCTTATCCATCACCTTCTCTCTTAGGAAATGATATTGAATCTCAATATGTTTAGTCTTGGCATGAAAAATAGGATTAGCAACTAAATACAATGAACTCATGTTATCTCCATGAATAGTGGGTATACTCTGAATGATATCAAAACTCTTCATAAGAGTTTTAAGCCATATCACTTCCTTTGCAGCTTCCACCATACCTTTGTACTCAGCCTCTGTGGATGATAAAGCAACTGTGTGTTGCTTCTTTGAACACCATGAAATTAACTTATCTCCCACATATTACAAGCATCCATATGTTGATCTCCTATCATCAGGATTACCTGTCCAATCTGTATCACTATATATCTTGATGTTTGTATCTGATGTAAAACCATAATACAAACCTTCTTTGAGTGTACCCTTAATGTACCTCAACACTCTTTATCCTGCAACCCAATGCTCTTTCCTAGGACAATGCATGAATTGAGACAATACTCCAATTGCATATGACAAATAAGGCCTAGTTAATGTAGCATAGATCAGGCTACCAACCAAACTTTGATATAGCTTCATGTCCTTGAACTCTTCTCCTCCATATCTGCTCAATTTGTGATTCACCTCCATTGGTGTAGGTGTTACCCTGTAATCATCCATTTTAAACTTGATCAACAAGTTTTTCAAATACCTTCCTTGAGTTACATACACTCCATGTTGAGTGTATGAAATCTCCATGCCCAAGAAATATGACAAATCTCCCAAGTCACTAATCTTGAACTCTTTCTCCATTTTCTTCTTTAGGCTTTGAATGTCTTTCTCATCTGTGCCTGTAAGAATTATATCATCAACATATATGCACATGTAAATGAACCCATCATCACTTGCTTTGACAAGCAAGCTACTATCTACTTTAGATACTTGATTGTTTGAGCTTACATACATGATCTGGATACCTTTCATTTATGAATCCTTGTGGTTGCTCCATGAAAACATCATCTGAAATGTAACCATTTAGAAAAGCATTCTTCACATCTAATTGACATAATTTCCAACCTTTACATGCAGCAATAGCTATGAGTGTCCTGATGGTTGTCATCTTTGCCACAGGACTATAGGTCTCATCATAATCTATACCATATGTCTGAGCAAAACCTTTCACAACAAGTCTAGCTTTATACCTAGACACACTTCCATCTGCATACCTCTTTGTCTTGTAAACCCATTTGCATCCAATGATCTTCTGACTATTTGGTTTAGGAACCAAACCCCATGTTTGATTCTCCATCAATGCATCATACTCTTCCTGCATAGCTTTCTCCCAATTTTCCTTACCTTTGCCTCTTCATATGTAGAAGGGTCTTCATCTGCCTTTATCATATAAGCATAATCTTTGGTAGCCAAAAAAGAAGTGTCATAGCTATACCTTGTAGGTTGCCATTTGTGTCTTGATGACCTTCTGAGTTCTCCACTTCTTGAGGTTTCTGGTTCATCACATTCTGGATCAAACCTTGGCACTTCTTCAACTTCAACTTGTAGAAACAATTTGTTTATACCCATTGCTAGGGTCTTCCACAAACACTCCTTCATTAGTGAACCTAACTTCATAACCTTTTTCAACAATTTGTCCTACACTTATCAGATTCTTAGGAATTGTAAGAACATATAAAACCTTACTCAAGAGAGTACTTCCATCCTTGGCCTTCACTGATCCAATTGGCTTCACATTGTGCTTTGTATTGTCACCTGTTTGAACTACATGATTAGTTACCTTATTCTCCAAATCAGTCATCAAAGCTATGTTGTCACTCAGGTGATTGCTACACCCTGAGTCGATGTAGAAGACTCTTTGGTCTTCACTTTGTCTTTCACAAGTTGCATTCATTATCAATGTTGAATCCTCCTTCTGATCTGAAGCATAATTGTAGTAGGTATTGTTGTATTGTTGGCTTTGGAATCCTCTACCTGCATTTCTTCCAAAATAACCTCTACTACCTCTACCTCTCAAATTACCTCTTTGATTTTTGCCACCTCTTCCTCTTGGATTAAAGTTCTGATTATATCCACCATTATTCTGAGTATTATGCCAACAGTCATTAGCTAAATGATTTGCCTTACCACAAATCTAGCAAGCTTTGACTCCATCTTTATTACTTCTGCCTCTTCCTCTACCTTTGCCACCTCCTCTTCCTCTTAGGAAGTTGGCTTGGCTAGTTGTACCTTCATCTTCATTTACTTGTTGCTTCCCTTTGATATTCTTCTACTTATCCTTTGAATACAGTGCTTGACCTGCACTTTTATCACTTTCACCTTTGACATCTTGCTCAAAGGTTAGCATGTGTCCTAGCAACTGATTTAAATCAGGAGTAAAATGATCTAGTGATAATTCAGTAGACAAAATGAATGGCTTCCATTTGTCATCACCTCTCAAACCTGTGAGGATTTGCCTTATCAATTTATCCTCCTCAATATCTTCATCAATTGCTCCTAATGCATCTGCAATGTCCTCAATCCCTGTTACATAATATGAGATGGATTGAGAGGCCTTCTTCTTGAATGTGGTAAACTCTGCCCACAAGGATGCCTTCCTTGAGTTTGTGGTGTTTTGGAAATGCTCCTCCAAATCATTCCATATATCACTTGCACTTTCAAGACCTCTAATGTGAGGTAGCAAGTAGTCATTAACTCCCATATAGATAATGCTCCTAGCTTGAGCATCTCTCTTCATCCAAGTCTTCAAATCTGACAATTCATCCCTAGTTAGAACATTAGGATGTCTGAACTGAGGCTTTTCTTCTTCACCTGTAATATAACCTATCAAGTCTTTGCTCATAAGATGAGCTTCCATCCTCATTGACCATGTTGGATAGTTCTCTCTATCCAACTTCTCTATCTGAAGAGAATCTCCCATCCTTTCTTCACTTGTGTATTGAATTCTTTAAACTTTATGAGTAATAGATGTACCTTTACTTCAAATGAAGTTCCTGTTGACTTTCTTGATATCTTATGGTCTCCTTCTCAAGCTTTGCTTTCAAGATTTCACCTTTTGAATCTTCAAGTGTTAAATTCTTTACAACTGCAGCAGTCGGGGTCCTCCTTTCTTCAATTTTGATGCTTCCTGCTTTGATACCACTGATGGAGAGTGTTAATCTCCAAAAGAACAAGCTACTATTGAAGTTAGAGCACCTCTATAACAAGAGTAACTCAAAACCTTCACCAATATGGAGGATCAAAACTCAATTTCCAAAAACTTGAACAAACTGTGAAGAAGATGACTACACAGAAAGTCTGCTGCACATAACTCATTCATTGACTTACCAAACATGTAAATTTTTTGATAAAACTTTGCACAAGGTGTCGCCTATAGTTTGCGCACCTCCTCCAAGTTAAATCATTCAAAAAGATTTAGTAGATCTTGATAAATGATCTTAACAAGTTACCTATGTCTAAAACTGTAGTTCTTTACAATCGACTTTGACACCTGCAACTTCTAAAGCTTGGTTCTCTCAATCTAGAACCCGTTTATGAAAATGCTTTTAGCCATAGATGGCTTACCTTCCAACTTAGATTTTCACTCCTCATTTGTGCAAAACTTTACACTGTGCACTGAGAACTGATGATTTCTTTGACCATCGGAATTGTGCTTATTTCAGAAGACACTTGACACTTTCTCACATACGAATGTTCCTACTCATAATTCTCACAGCCTGTTTACAATTAGACTCTCAAAATTTAACCATAGAATCATTAACTATGGAATTAGACACCTACAAAAGGATTCTTGAAATGATCAAGCACAGAAAGAGAATACTCAGAAAGATTGGGCGCAACTTTTCTTTATCTCTGGAAAAATTTACATCTAGATGAGAGAGCTATTCTATTCACTTCACAAGTGTCTGATGACATCTAATTCTTCTCAAATCTTGTTCTTACACACTCTCTCATATTTGCCCCAACTTTTTTTCATTATATATATAGTCAAATATTTACAAGCTCATAACTATTCAAAAGTATAAGTGAGCTAACTCTAAATTAATGTACATATGTGTACACATCTTCATCTTCTGGATATGCACTTCCTTCATGCTTCATAACTTGATCTTTTCTTCAGTTCTTGACTTCAATTATTCATCAAAACTTCAATTTTTGATTGCCTTGCACCAACACAAGTCAAAAGTAATAGTAGAAGAACCTCAAAAGCAGAAGGAAAATACTAAAAACCTACTCCTATTGGCATAGACAAATCCAAAATAAAATGGTAGATAAACGATCTACCTAGAATCATCTCATGAATAATTGCCTAGGTGAAATTGCAAATACTTAAGAGTATGATTGAAATCCACTCCACATATGTTCAACTTCACATTCTCTAGCAAAACAATGTCTCTCTCTATACGTGTTTTACCTAGTTGTAGTTTTAGATGAGTGAGAAGCGATGCATGTTTTTCCCACTTCTCGCATAGGGATTCTTACGCTATTTTATGCTTGCTCCACTATCTAAAGTAGCTTTTGTAGTGTGCATGTTGAATGAGATAGTTAGACCTGTTGCATTCATCTCATTCACTATATTCTCCTAGCTTATCCATTGGCACCTGTTTTACACTTAAAGTGTCTGAAATAGGTTTAGGCTCTACAAGCTTAGTTTGAGTGAGGTTTGGGTCCACATGTTCGGCCATCTTCTATCATAAGTGTGGTTTTGTGTGCAAAACTTCCTCTATTGTCAAGGTGCATTGTGCTCAATATTGGGTGTTTCTATTGTACTCGCTATCAAGAGTACAATGCTTTTTAGCAATGGGTTCTCTCTCATATTCTCTTATATATTGTGGAAATTACATAAGATCTTCATCTTCTCCATATGATGAGGCATCTATCCATGATATGCGTTCATTCAAGGGATAATAAATAAATTGAGATTATCCATGATCTTAAATCTCTATTAGGGGATGTTCTTATTCATCTTTCTCCTCTTTCTTCCATCTAACCTCTTGTACTTGGTCCCACAGGTGTTCTAATCATCTTTCTTCAACTAAATCTCTAATTGGGAAGCTAAGGCCATATGTCCACTTGAAGGAGCCACACACCTTAGAGCAATGCTTAAGAATGTGTATCAATATCAGAGACAATATGGGAGATGAATTGGAACTCTCTAGACTCTACAGGGATCCATAACTTTCAATTATGTGTTACATCCAAACCCATGATGTCAATAGATGAATTGCAAGATTAAGTATTCTGAAAGTTAGGAGTTTAGAATAGACAAGTTCAAAGACCGATTACCATGAAGCATTGTTGTACTTTTGGAGGTGATCACATGGCCAATGTATCTCCAATGCATATGAAAAACTTAGGGAACTTAAATGCCCAATACTGCACTATAGAAAGGAAATACACAAACGGTTCAAGATTGCCCCTACAACAAATAGATAGTAAGGCAAAACCATGGGAAACCATATCAACGGCCAGGTAGGTATCAAAATCGGTACCAGTAGCAGCCTTACTATAGGCCACAACAAAATTACCAACCATAGTATCATGCACGACCTAAACCTCAACCAGTGCTAGGACACCAACCACCACTACCTGCTAATGTAATATGATTTGACACATGGAGATACCCCAATGTAATATTAGTCAAGTATGTGGTGACATTAGATAACCTAAACATGGCACTAGTGCCAGCGTTTCCACTAATCTCAAAAGGCGATCCCAGTGCTCAAAGCTTTGATTCAACACATGGAGATAGCCCACCAACTTATGACACCGAATCTCGAGAGCATAATGAGACATAGCAATATGATATGCCATTGATAGAAACTAGTTTTGAGTTAGACTACACTCAGGTAATGTAGACAAACCCCAAGCTCCGACCTCAATTGGGAAATATAGGCCTCAAGGATCTAGAGGACCATGTTGTAGATGTAGTGTATGTCCACTTCGAACTATCGAGGCACTTTTTTCCCGCTTTAGGAGGTCCCCCCGACTTGTATATACACCTATAACCCTAATGTGTGACTCATTCTTATACATTCACTTGGTAATTCAATATTGTGTGTTGTGCTCCAAGCTTCTTCTTCTTCCTTGTGTTGTTTGAGTTGCTTCCATAGACCTCAAACTCCAACAAATTGGTATTATATCACATCGTCGCTTCATCTAAGGCATTGCAACCTATCACTCTATATGGGCTTTGCATGGTCACAAACCATTTTTTGCTCATTTGCATGTCTTTGGTTGTCCGACGCATGCATTAGTGCCTGAACAACAACAAAGAAAACTACATGATAAAGCAATGAAATGTATTTTTGTTTGGCATAGTCCTTAAAGCCAAGGTTATAGTCTGTACCATGCATATACTAAACACATTTTGGTTACTTGTGATGTTGTTTTTGTGGAAGACGTAATTCAGCCCTTACTTTCATGTACCAAGGAGACATTGGTTAGCCGGAAGGATGTGTACAACACTTTGTTGCCTCTTTTTATAGGTGGAAAATCAAATGTTGGTCCAAATGAGGCAGTTTATCAACCTTTACATGTTCCAAATGATCATTCCAATTCTTATGTAGATTTACATGATGCACTTGTTGACGAGAGGGTTGACTTAGAAGAGTCAAAAACCATGCCTAAATGGTTGATGTGGACTTTAAAGGATAGCAATTTAGATGCACCTTTCTCATATCATACTCACTCAAGCTCTCATAGTGTTTCCTTTGCATCATATTGTTATGGTTGTCTCTAGTCGTTGTGATGAAAATGATCATGTTTCTTTTTAAGAATCAAATAATTTAGAAAATTGGATGGATGCTATGCAACTAGCATCTCATGCTATTGTGAAGGATGATATTTGGTATTTATGTGATTTGCCTCCAATAAAAAAGGTCATTGACACTAAATGGGTATACAAGCTGAAACATAAGCCTGATGGAATAGTTGATAGGTATAAGGTTAGAATTTGTGAACGTACAACTCATCATGGTTGGAATTTACATCAGTTGGACATCAAAATTGCACTTCTAAATGGTCATCTACATGAAAAAGTGTATGTAATTCAACCCCATGGTTTTGTGTAGAAAAGACATGAAAACAAAGTGTCTAGGTTAAAAAAGGAATTATATGGTTTGAAGCAAACACCATGTGCTTGCTATAAGAAGATACATCCCAACTTGCTAGCGTATGGTTTTGAGAACACTCCTACTGAGAGGATCTTACATGTTAAGCGTGCAGATGATGTACTTCAGATCATTTTTGTATATGTTGATGTTATGCTATTCATTGGTCCTAATGAGAAGAATATTGTTGAATTTAAGGCTGATTTGCATGCCTATTTTGACATGTCATATTTGGGGTGCTTGCATCATTATTTGGGAATTCAGATTATGCAAGTCAATGGAGGAATAACTTTGTGTCAAAAAATATATACTGACACATTATTGCAGCTCTTTAGCCTTGAAGATTGCAAAGCTATTGCCACTCCCATGGAAACAAGTTTACAGTTGAGTCTTCATGATGTTGGATATGCATTTGATGTTGTTCTCTATGAGCAAGTTGTTGGATGCTTGATTTACTTATGCATAACTTGGCCGGATATTTAGTTTTCTGTCTCTTAGATGAGTACTTTTATGCATTGATCACATGTCAAGTATTGGTAGGCAGTTAAGCACATCTTTTCCTACTTAAGCGGTAGTCGCTTACTTGGATTTTTTTATCCCAAGTGGGATTATTATTGCTAGATTACATGCTTTTTCCGACTCAAAGTAGCTAGTTGTTATGACACTTGTGTGTTCACCAATGGTTTTTGCTTCATGCTTGTTGGTTGAGCAAGAAACAGCTTACTGTGGCCACTTCTAGTTGTGAGGTTGAGCATAGGGGAGCTTTCACAACACTTAAATGAGTATGTGTGGCTCAGACAACTTTTGGCTGATTTAGCTATTGGTCAGTCTTCTGCCACCACCATCTTCACTGATAGTGAGAGCACATTGGTAGTTGCAAGAAACCTTGTGTTCCATGCTCCCATAAAGAATATTAGGATGCACTATCATTATATCAAGGAGAGGTTCTCTAATGGAGAGATGAGTTTGTCTTATGTGCCTACACAGGATAATATTGCAAACTTTTTAGAAAGGCTCTGCCTAGGAAGGTTTGAAGCTTTTCACAAAGTTTTGGGTTTACTTCCTTTTG
Organism: Ceratopteris richardii; assembly: GCA_020310875.1. NCBI lineage: Eukaryota > Viridiplantae > Streptophyta > Polypodiopsida > Polypodiales > Pteridaceae > Ceratopteris > Ceratopteris richardii. The sequence goes on from CM035444.1 coordinate 69,046,031, forward strand.
TGGATTGATTTCTTTCCACATAGCTTGGCACTTCCTTATACATGAGTGCTAGCTCCTTGTTCATTGCATCACTCCCAAGGGGGATTTCTTGATATATTTTGGTAGTGATGTGTGTAAACACACTTAGGACCACCAGGGAACTTTTTTCTTTCCTTAGGAGGTTTTTCCCCTTGGCTTGTATATACTCATATAACCCTAACATGTCACTTATCTTTATACATTCACTTGGTAATACATTATGTATTATGTTGTGACCCAAGCTTCTTCTTCCTTATGTTGTTCATGTGCTTCCACAGATCTCAAACTCCAACACAATTGTCCATGTGGGTCATGGGGTGATGCTGGATAATGGGAGCATCCCCCCATCAATCCTTTGTGGGTATTGAAACCTTGATAGCTAAAAGGGCCAACATCGGGTCATCCCTCCCTCAACTTTCCAACTCACTCAAAAGGGGATTTGGATGTGTGTGGCCATGGAGAGCCACTTAGCCTCTTGGCATCCACAATCAGACTTGATGGCAACTCACTATGGGGTCAACCCATCATCGTGTGGCCAACCCTTCACCTTTCTTAGTCAAGACTCGCTTCCACTCTGCATTCGATCGACGGGCCATCCAATGTAAGACCCACTTGGTTGTCACGTAGCCTAAGAGGATTTTCCCTTTAACTTAATGGAAACCCATTGATGTGTTTTGGATCGGATCTAGAATATCAACCCACTCCCATGTTTCTAATCCCTCCATTGGCTGGACCAATGTCGAGATTTTGTTGCAACCACTATGGGGAGGGTGTTAATGCACACCACATGTAGGTAAGGCCATCTTATTCTCTGAGTATGGGTAGCGCCATAAGTTGTCCTATGCCATAAGCCCTTGTGGGAGGGACCCTCGTTTGCATGACAAAGTGGGAGTAATATAAGGTAGTCCCTCCATGATCCACTATGGGTGGGCTAGTAGGGCATAGTATAGAAACAATGAAGTGGCCATGCCAAACAAAATTGTGATCTATCCCCCTTTCTAATCATCAGACTTGTCCCTTTGCAATAAAATGATTTATCATTTTGAGTTGCCCCAGAGCTAAGTTATGCTATGGAAGAAAAAGGCCAACAAAATTTATTCTCCCACGAGGGAATCACATCGGCCAGGTAGTGAGCACCTTGAGACATCAACATCTTTTTGGACAAAAAAATGACCCTGTCTTTTACTATTTATAGGAGTCAAAATTTTAAGTGGTAATGTTGTGCTACCTACGAGGCCGACCAAGGCCAGGGTATGTGCTTGTTGATCATGGCCCACACGTGTGTGGCCTTGCCCTCCTATCTCTACCCTCTCATGGAAGCTACCTACATGTCCTCTCGAGGCCAAGGCAAAGTTTAAGTGGATTTGGCTAGTGTTCACAATAATTCATTCTACACGTTGACATCTGTGCTATAGTATGGGCCGCTAGCAGACCCGATCTAAGGTGGTCGATGAGTATACAAGCCATCATGCCGAAACCTTATGAGATTATAGATTGGCAAATACAATCTCGACCATGTCTTGGTTGGGGGATGCCCATGCGTTCCATCATGATTAGGGTTTATCCTAAGGGTTTGGTCTGATCAACATATGTAAATAGTTTCATGTCATAAGTCACATATGTGCACTATAAGTTGTGCATTTTAAGTTGCTAAAAAATGCACCATAAGTTGCAAATATAATGTTGTAAGCTTCTCATGACATAAGTCATAATGATGTGTGGCATGTATGTGCAGTCTTTTGGAATGTAATGAGGTGGATCATTGATAGGCCTCCATTTCCTTGGTGGGAGTTACCTTGGACATCACTTATAGACTAGGATTCACCATGCCTATGTAACTATGAAAAGTTTTAGGGAGGAAGTAATGCGTGTGCATTGATTGGCCATGGGCCTTTCCCTTCACAAAATGGGCTTGGATCCTTAAGCTATATCTTCCTAGGATGGGGTAATTTTTACTCAACCTAGTTTGAGGGCTTCATGTTTTCACTTTGGCTTCTTCCTTTGGATGGAATGGCCCACTCAACCATTTTGACAAAAAAAGGCAAAGTTGCAGAATTGACTTGGAGGTACTCACTATCCTTTTGATGATAGGATCTTCTTGAAATTCCTTGACTCTGAAGTGGGGCATTCAACTTACTTAGAGGCAAATCACCTTGAGCCAAATTGCAAGATTCACTTTATGCAAGATGCAACTTATGTGGAGCTTTGGCATGTCCAAATGGAGTTGCAATTGGGCATGCTATCCCTTTGTAGATTCTATGTCGTCCCTTTGCTCCAAACCAAAACGGCATTGTTACATTTGCACCTCTCTTGTATAAGTTAAGTTTCCTTTAGATATACATTTACACTACAACTCATGGTACTAAAGACATTGCCCAAACTTGAGGGTAAGAACACCATGCAAATTATCTCGTATTCATCACAATGTTTACCCTTTTGACTTCACCATGAACATGAATCATCCTAGGGCCTATAAATGAACTTTTCAAATCTGATGGGAAATTTGTTGAAGAGGGGTGGAAGGAGAGATGGGAGAGCTTTTGTGAAGTTTTTTTTTTAATTCTTAAAATTTTTGTTTTTTAGTAATGAAGGGGTGGAAATAGCAAATATGACATGAAAAATTTTAAGACTTTAATTTTATATTTATTTATTTTTCCTCATAGCCCAAGGTACATAAGGCTTAGAGAGTAGAGAGGCAAACGAGATGTGATGTTGTCCCATATGAATATTTTTTGATGAGAAGATTAGACAAAGTGTGATGAAAGGGAGATGGAGTGAGAGAGAGTAAGGAATATAAATGACAAGGGACACAAAAGTGGTAAAATATGTCTAAGCCTGCATAGCCTAATGGTGATTTGAATCTCAAGGAAGAAGTCCTGAGTTCAAATCCTAGCTGGACATATCCATGAGTTCCCAAAGATGGGTGTCCATGATATTCCCCAAAATGGGTGCCTCTACCTTACGAGGTCGAGAGTGTGCGTCTTTCCAATTCATTGTACCCTAAAAAAAAATGGTAAAATGTGAAAATTCATCACATCTTTTTGAAATGCAAAGCGTGAATTTGAGGCTATTCTAAGGTTATTTTGAAGTTTATAAAAGTTATTTTTGAGGATAAGAAAAGGGTAAAATAAAGAGCAAAAGTGAGATCAACATCTAACCGTGTTGTGCGTGTTGTATGTACAACACTGTGGCTCATTATTTCCACCAAATTAAGTTTTAATCTCCGAAATCTTCATTGAATTCAATATCTCCATCCATGTCGAAAAGAGTACTCGTACTAGTCATTTTTGTATATTCATTTTTGTATATTGAATTCAATATCTCCATCCATGTCGAAAAGAGTACTCGTACTAGTCATTTTTCTTAATTTCCCTTTTGTATATTCAACATGCTTGATTAGAGTACATAAAGGGTAGGAATCTACCATTCTAATTAGAAAAACATCCTATAATGTATCAAGAAGACCCTTCAAAAACCAATTTAGGATGAGTCGATTAATGATTGGAAAAGTTGGACTATGGCTTGTTACCAATCAAGAGATCCTTCACGCACAATAGATAGGGTTCAATGATTGAGATATGTTATTATTATTTTTTAAAGAGGAAGTTCGATCGAAGTTTAATCTCTCTAGGCTTAATGTATTGAAGAAACAACAACACAAGTGAAGGGCATAGTACTCATCACACTCAGTATCCCACAAAGCAAAGGTTAAACTATTGAAGCGTCACAACAAAAGGGTGGCATGAATGTATCTAATTTCAATGGATTGAAGGCATTAAAAAGGTAGATTGACCTTATTGACCTAAGTATGTCCAACATCCCGTAGGGATTGAACACACAACTTCCACCTCAAGAGGTGAGTGTCCAAACAACTCGATTGCAGCACAAAAAGAGATAGGTTATTTACTTAAAATGTGCATATGTGAATTGAGGTTCCTTCTTGGGTGTCTTGCTATTAGTGTGAGTTGTGTGAATGGACGATAGAGGAAGGTGATCTTGGCACACATCTTTTGCACGCCATATAAACCCAAGCTAACTGTCCTTTTTGTCTCCAAAAGTGCTTTCAAGTGTCACTTTTGAAAATCATCCTTTGGGATGATGCATTAATGAAACAAGCATGGATGTGTGAGCACACTAGGTCAGATGATTGTGTCCCTCGATTCTTAAGGCAAGGGCACCGATAAGACATCTAAACCAAGCTTTCGTGCATGTGTAAACGAATCTAAACTAGTTTTGCTATCACTTTCGGGTAATTATAAGACTTGCTTTTGAGAGATAAGAAGATCCTATGAATACTATGCCCATTCACTATGTACAATTTTTTTAAAAATGGAGGTTCAGCTGAAGCCTACTCCCCCGGACTTTAACTTTGAAATTGCAACTGTACAAGTGAATGGGCATAGCACCCGTGGGACCCCCCGTATCCCACAAAGCAAGGGTTAGACAAGATTACAATTGAAAGAGACATGGTTACAACTGGGTTTAACTAGCATAAGCCATAACATGTCCAACCCTGGACTTGAACCCTGTTTACAACTGGGTTTAACTGGCCTAAGCCATAACATGTCCAGCCCGGGACTTGAACCCTGGACCTCCGCCTCAAGAGGCCAAAGCTCAATCAAGTGTCCTATGGGACGTGGACTTCACTATGTATAATTGTAATTTTAAAGTTGAAGCTCGTAATTTGAAAATTAAAGCTCGGGAAGTAGACTTGGACTGAACGTTCATCAAAAAAAAAAAAAGCATGGATAGATGGATACGTTAACTACGAATTAGCTGCTAAATCTCGAGTCTCGACGTTGTTGAGGAAATGAAATGAAATGGACAGGCTAGGCTTCCTTCGACAAGTTAATGTGTTTTCTGGGCTGTACGATTCTGAGAATGGTCGCTGCGACTGAAGTTCCCGTGCTTATATGATCCTGAAACAGTCCGCTTGAGAGTCGAGACTGAGGTTCTGATATGGCGCCTATTGTAGACTCGCAGTTCTGGAACCAGGAGGCAGAGTCACCCCGGACTGTTGACGGGTTGCTTCATACCCTCCCGTTCGAGCCGCCTCCTCTCGCGCTTCAGCGCAACAATAGGCTCATTCGCAGTCAGCAGCTCCTCCTTCTGCAAGAATATGCTTCTTTCCCTGTCACGCCGTCCTTCTCTGACGGGGCATTCTCTCTCGATAGCGTGATTGCTGTCTCAGGTGGCCTCAATTGGTAATTCTTTTGCGTGCGTCTGCGTACACGTCCACACAGACATGCACACATGAAATGTGTGCATGAGAGAGAGAGAGAGAGAGAGAGAGAGAGAGAGAGAGAGAGAGAGAGAGAGAGAGAGAGAGAGAGAGAGAGAGAGAGAGAGAGAGAGAGAGAGAGAGAGAGAGAGAGAGAGAGAGAGAGAGAGAGAGAGAGCCATGACACAAAATCATACAAACATATGGGTTTACCCAATGATAGCGAAAAGAATGAGGAGTGCATACTGAAAATAATTACGTGCGCAATAGTGCCATGCGATTTCTTATATAACAATAAAACCCGAGAGGGTGTAATAGTGACAGTATGGATGGATGAACAACTATAGGCGACGAGAGTATAGTCATGACGATGCAAAGGGACCTCACTCATATCTTAGAAACTTACTGGGGTGGAATGCATGTGGGGTCTATCCCCTGTATGCATGTAGAGTCAGAAAGCCTTTTCAGATACGCGAGTTTGTTTATCACGAGGATCAATCCCCTTGATTGTATCTGCATATCAACCGGAGGGTCTGAAACCTGGGATTCGGAGCTATCTTAGTGCTCTTCCTTTCTTTTTGTCTTCTTTAAGCCTACTGCCAAGCTTTTAGGGGAGGTTCAATGGCTGTCCAGTTATGTCTCTGGTCGACTCTGGAAGAAATTCGTAAGCATCTATCTTACTCCACTCGGTTGTGGATGAGCTTTGGACAGCATATTATCTTTGTGTTTCTGAAGCTCAATAGATATCTTCCCGGTTTCCTGAAATCAAATCTTGTCATTAACAAGCATATCTTTGACTTTGGAAGAAATTATGTAAGTGCAAGCTGTCTCATTGATAAGCTTTGTGTAGCATATCATGTTTATCGTGATGCATATTTGAAGCTTAAGTAGATATCTGCCTGATCTCCTAATGTCAAATGCTTTCATTAATGAGTATATCTCTTACCATTCTGCGGTCTCTGCATATGAGGCTGAAGCTTAACCGAATTCTTTTCCAAAAATGGACGGGAGATTCATGATGCATGATTTGCTTTAGGGCATCGAAATCGGCATCAAAGCTGGCATCACAAAGGATCTTTAGGGCATCACAATTGGCATTCTTATTTGTCTTGTTAATAACTGTGAGATTTTGATCCCCAAATTACAACAAAAAAAAATCATGTGTAAGCCCTTTTTAGGTTCCTCTAGTGCATCATAGGACCCCTTCTATAGCTGGTCAATCTGTTTGTGCCTAATTAACCTTTCACCTCATATCCAATTCACTTAAGACTTTGTCCACACAGAGTAGACTTGAATAGCTTCAATTCGAGCTATCAACCACTCCCAATGGACTGGTTGAGGTCAGGCAACCAATCTGTATAAAACAGACTATGAAGATCACGAGCTTATGACAAAATTAGGGTCTCACTATAACTTTAATTTCTCTGCAATGAAGAAGAATCAGACAGAGATAATCGGTGGAAGCATACACTCACATGTAAGCTTCAGAATGCAAGAAATAGCTCTTCAATTAGGTCTATACACAAAGAGAAATGTACAGTATTTTTTGCCAAACACTCCTCTTCCTACAAGGGGTATGAGCTTTATAGCTCTCAGTATGTGCTCCTCTTTGCTTGGACAACTCTTTGCACTCTTTTGACTTGCTCCCATGGTTCTCCCCTTTTTCCTCTCCTTGCATTAATGCCTTCAAGTTGTGCCTTCTCCACGATAATGAGAGTAAATAGACCTCCTTGTGACTCTTCACCTACCCTTGCGTGACATTTTGTTCTTCACATGACCTTAGCTCGACTCTTGGCTCTTCATATATCCAAAATGGATGAGGATGCACATTTTGCTAAGCTCTTTGAGTATCGTTTGACTTTGGAGACACTCTTCCCTTGCTCTAAGGTCCTTGAGCTTGCCCGATTCACATTTTGAACACTCCCCCTCAAGTTTATGGTGGTAGTGTCTATCTCCAAGAGACTCATTGCCTTCTTGAACTTGTTGAGCTTATTTGCATCCAAACCCTTCGTGAAGATATCTCCAACTTGGTCTTTAGTGCTTACAAAATGAACATACACATCTTTACTTACCATCTTTTCCCTCACATATTGGTAATATACCTGTATATGCTTACTTCTAGCATGATCGTGGGATTGTTGGCTAGGTGAATACTAGACATTTTGACTCCATATATTGGAATAGTGCACCACGTGCAAACCCAAGTCTTTCGTTAGCATTTTTTATCATATCGCCTCACATATGGTGAGTGCTAAAGCCGTGTATTCAGCGTCAATCGATGACAATGGCACAGTGTAGGTTGCTTCTTATTGATGAGATGGCCTTGGTTCCTAGTGTGAAGCCTAAAACTTCTCTCTAAGCTTGAAATTCAAAGACTAGTGAATGATGTGTGTGCCACTCTCCTCCCATCCATTATATCCCCTTGTATTCAAAATAGCAATGATGTGGAATGGTCTAGTGCCGGCATGTGGCCATCATGCAACACTCATCCCCATTACCATTGAATACCTTAGGATATCCCCCGAGCTTGGGACCTTGGCTATGGCTTGCCCTTGTCCCACACACACATGGAGTGGTCTCTGTAGACCAATGTCTGACATTCTCCCCCCTTCTAAAGATCATTGTCCTCACTGATCAATGAGGGAAAGTACTTGCGAACAAGAGCTTCTGAATTCCAAGTAGAGTTAGTAAGCGGTAATCCTCTCCAAGCTACTAGATACTCTTGGATGACACTGTTTCTCAACCGCTTCTGTCTCCGATCTAGTATCCTAAATGGAGAATGATCTGTGCTATCACTTTCTTGCAAAGAAACAATACCTGTAAAGCTCATTTGATACATTATCTGCGATAATGCATCGGCTACTATATTCTCTTTGCCTCTTCTATATAGGATTTCCATGTGAAACTCTTGCATGAGCTCATCCCAACGAGCCTTTCTGCCTCGAAGATCTGGCTGATAACAACAATACTTGAGTGTATGGTGATATGTGTATATCTTAAAGTCTGCACCATAAAGATAGTGTCTCCAGACTTTAAGAACATGCACCACTGCATACAACTCTTGTTCATGCATTGGCCAATTGTGATGTGGACTACTCAACTTTTTTCTTTCAAAAGCTCATCTTGGCTCAAGACTGCGCCTATGGCTATGCCACTAGCATCTGTCTCCAACTCAAATGGTTTCTGCGGATCAATGTGGTTAGCAATGGAATGGCAACGTCGTAGGCAACGCGTTAGCAACGTGATGAAGTTGCAAACCAGAAGTTGCGATAAAGTTGCGTACAATTCAATTTTTTTAGTCAATTTTTTAGTATTTTTTTTGATTTTAGGTATCCTAAATGTATAAACCCTCTTTATAAGTGCTTGAATATATTAAAGAACCACACATAAGCATTATATATCAACATTTAAACATATCATATATAGTCGGACGTCGGCTTCTAAGTTCTAAGTTCTGACTTGCATAATGCATTTCAAGATTCAACTTAACTACTTAGAAATTTGATCACAATGCACATTAACTTTTAACTTTTAAGTTAGGCTGGAGGCAATACTAAATTATAGATCACATTTCCAAATCAAAACTTATATTCACTTATAGTGGACACTAATTCAAACTTCATATGAATATTCAATAAATTCACCATCAAAACTTCAATACACCAGATAAATGTGGGCACAAATTACAAATACAATGCAGATAGATGAGTCACCACAAGAGTAAAGAGTCAAGACATAATCATAATATCATCTAAATGTCATAAATACATATCCAATGTCCATAAATATGGTCAATGACTCATGAGTCATATGACATGTCACATGTCCAAGTAAATCCAAGAGTCAATCATCAAAATCTGATTCAGTACCTGATGACATCTCATCCTCAACCTCATCCTCATCCTCATCCTCATCCTCTCTACCATGTGGAGCAGAACTAATAGAGGCCCTGAAGTCGATGCAAAATCTATCTCTCGTGATTGAGCGAGTCTCTAAGAGCGAGTATGATGCTGTGGCTCGGTCAACTCTTGATAAAGCATGTTGTAAAGGTCCAACTCCTCTGAAGGTATAGCAGGCATATCATGAACCTTTTCTATGTCGATATGATCAATGTTCACATGCTGCACATCCGTTGTGTGACCTCCGGTCTCCAAAAGATGCAATTTGCAGTGGCAATATATTAGCCGCTCCAACTGTGCAGTAGATAATCGATTCCTTCCTCTTCTTTGTGTGGAAGACGGCCCAAGTGATCCAATTTCTTTCACAGGGACTAGCACTACAATCCTATGAAAGAATGTGGATGGCAAGTGATCTTTGCATGTTCCATATAAAAAATGCATTATTTTCTTGAATTATCAATTAGAAATTATGAATTAAATGTGACTTACAAGTTACTACTTACCAACTCCGGTGCAGATAGACCATATTTCTCCCACCAAGACACAGGTGACAACTTACTAGACCGGAGCATAGCGGTGTCCTTCTCGAAACTACCCCCATAGTTCCGGAATAGTAGGAGCTGATCCTCGAGTGCCAAGCGCATATCAACATCATCAGCATATAATCTGCATATGTATGAAGTCCATGCACTGTCAACCTCATTATCCAACATCTGCCTCTCAGATGTTCGTAAGGGGTGTAGAATATGAGCCATGCCATGAATCGATCGGTGGAACCAATCCCATCGATCCGTCCATATAGATCTAATCTCATCAAGCCTATTTATTCAAGAATCAAGAATCAAGATTTAAGAGTGTCATTGGTAATAAAAATAAGAATAACAAAATTTGAATGTAACATTATCAAAATGCATATTGCATACCTGTCTGAAGAAATAGAAGTGCATCGAGCAAGGGACTCCCCAACGTGGTCCATATACTCATAGACAAGGCCTATACTACTCCCCTCCATGTTAACGATGCGTAGCATGGAATATAGAGGTTGCATCACTCCCACTAGAGCCTCTACCTCTCTCCAAAAGCTGTCACTCACACAAGTAATGCGGACAGTCTCTGCTTTCTTGGTTGTATGACCACTCCATGCCAACCACTTAGGAGAAACAACTGTCTCCATAAGTGCTTGCCTCGCTCGGAGCAATCTCTCCATCACAATGCACATGCCTAAGAAGCTGCAAATCACTATATGATCTGAAAATAGCAAGCAACTTTGGCCTCTTCGTGAACAGGTGACACTCTCTGACATGTAGAAAAAATCTCATGTATCCAAGGGACCTTCCCGACATCCTCAATCAGCAAGTCTATGCTATGAGCTGCACATGGGTCCATACAATGGATGGGAACTCCTCTAACTTCCGTCCCATGGAAACACAATTACTTCCGTTGTCCGTTATGACTTGGACAACGTTCTCTACTCCAATGTCCAAAATTTTCTGTCTAATATGTCCAAAAATGTACTCCCCTGTGATGGATATGCCGGGAGTAGATGTGTCAATGGCACGTAGGAACATAATGCCTTTGCAACAATGAACGAGTATATTATATACATTTCTTCTCCTAATGTCTGTCCATCCATCACATCAAAGTGCAGCCATATTTCTTCCAAGTCTCTTGCATAGGTTCCAATTGCTTTTGCACAATCTCTTTTGTTTTTCTAAGCTCACTTCCTCTTAGCTCTTCATAAGAAGGCCCTTCCCACTCAACCCCAAGCCTACTCACCATTTTCATGGCCTCTTTCCATGCGGGAGTGCGCACTACATTAAAACTTAGACCACACTTAATGAAGAGCTTCATAATACCTTGGGTGGCCTCCTGCTTCCCTTGCTTTTGCAAACTAACTTGTATGGATGATGCATGTAGACTTCCACGATCTGTAGGAATGCTTTGACTCTCCCATGGCCTCTTTTGTTGATGTTGAGATGCATGTGCTACCTCTTCGGTCTCCAAGTCCTCAATGAGAGGGGATGAAGGAAACTCCCCTTGAGATGCTTGTGATGATTGCCCTTGAGGAATTGAGCTTTGTGCATTGCTAGGTGTGGGTGTTCTAACACCTTTTCTTGATTCTCGTGCTGCAATCCATTCCAAAGCTCTTCTTTCATATTCTCCACTATTGGCTTGGAGCAAGGACCAACCCCTACACCGCCAAATCGTGCTAGATGGGCTTTTATTCTATTTGCCCCCTTGTCCCTTTGTATCCACACAATTTACACATCCATCTCTCACCACCTCCTGTGCCAAATTTCTCTTGGCTTGTGACGTGTTGCCAACACTCTTGTTTGGCTCTAGGCATGATGGCTAAGAGTCTCTCTCTCTCTCTTTCCCTCTCTCTCTCTGATCTCTCTCTCTCTCTCTCTCTCTCTCTCTCTCTCTCTCTCTCTCTCTCTCTCTCCCCCCCCCCCCCCCCCGCCTTTTGCTGAGTGCTCTGACAGCTTTGGGTGCTCACTGCTCTGGAGTGAAATAAAAAAGGGCCCTCCAGCAGACCGTTTTCGGCCCGTTGGGAGGGCCCTATTTTTTTTTTAATTTGTACGCAACTCGACGTTGCATTGCGTACGTTGCGAAGGTTCACAATGCGTTGCGTATGCAACACTGCTGCGGATCTACCACTTTGAGTATAGGAGCCTCTGAAACAGCTTGTTTCAGAGTATCAAAACTTTCTTGCTTCTCTTGCTTCCATTCAAATGGAACTTTGCCTTGAAGCAAGTTTGTCATAGGCGCTGCTATTGATGAATAAGAAGAGATGAATTTCTGATAGAAACCGGAAAGTCCTAAAAATGACCGTAATTGCCCCTCATTTTGAAGAGGTCAAACTAAAAGAACTGAGACCTTCTTGGGATCCATCCGGATCCCATGGACCAATGCCACATGCCCTAAATACTCTGTCTCAAAGAAACAACTTCCTTTCTTTTGGATCTATATACAACTTATTTTCTTTTAATTTATTTAATATTAATCTTAAATGACTTTCATGCTCATGAACAAACTTACTATATATTAGCAAATCATCAACAAAATCCATAACACACTTTCCAATGAATAGTCATAGAATATCATTCATTAATATCATAAAAGTAGAAAGTGCATTAATCAAACCAAATGGTATAACCAAATATTCATAATGTGCAAAACGGGTCCTGAAAGCTGTTTTATATACATCATGATCTTCTACCCTAATCTAATGGTAGACACTCTTTAAATCTATTTTGCTATATACAACAGCTTCACATAGAGCATCTAAAAGATCATCTACCTTGGGCATATGATATGTGTGCTTGATGGTAATCTTATTGAGTGCCCGACAGTCAACGCACGTCCTATAAGATCCATCTTTCTTCTTCACAAGAAGAATTGTTGCTTCAAAGGGTGAATAGATGGGTCTGATCAGCCTTTTCTGTAGGTACTCGTCCACGACCTTGCGGACTTCATTCTCCTCCTACAAACTCATTCGAAATGGTTGCCGAGCGGTTGGACTTGCTCCTAGTACCAATTCGATCCTATGCTCAATGTTCCTGCAAGGAGGTAAACCTGAAGATTATTCTTTCAAGAATAATTCTTGGAATTTTGCTCTTACTTTCTTTGAAAGTGCTTAAGCATTCCAATCTAGAGTTTCCATGACTTCACGAATCCATCATAATACACGACGAATACACAAAATAAAGAAAATAAATATACTTCAATCAATCTTTAGCAACTTGGTAGTGATTACCAATCGAGTCTCTTAGAGATTTGGCTCTCCACGAATTAGTAGTCACCTCCCCTCATGCTCAAACTGGTACACATGTGAAGCAAAGTCAATGATTGGTCGTTTCCTAGCATGCCACTTCTTACTTAGGACTACATCGAAACGTGCTAGTCTAGCTATCTCGAAATCCAGTCTGTCCTCATAGGACTGGATCTGAATGGGCAAACCAACTACTCGTCCGTCCCAAGTCTCGGTTCCCTTCCCGTCGACAAACTCTATTGTGTAGTCATAGTCTGACTGCACGTCTCTACTGCACGTCTCTAAGTGTAGCCTCCTGACTAGTCGGAAACTAATCACATTATGCGTTGACCCAGTGTCAAAAAGTACCTTGATAGGCTGTCCTCCGAGGACTCCCCTCATGACAATGAGCTCGATGTTCGAGAAGTTGGGAACTGGTATCCTTTCTGTGCTACTGGCGAAAGCAGAGAGTCTTGCACAATAGGAATCTTCTTCGTGACCGTTATGGCCACTATGGGAGATGATATGTGGGATGGGGAATCTCCAAAGTCCTCGTCTCCATACCCATAGCATAACCCCTCTTTCATTACCTTCTCTGGGTAAGAATAGACTTATTATATGCCCTCTCAGTTAGAGGAGACACTTTCCTTTTCCCTTCTGAAAGTGTCTTGATCATATGCACTTGCTTAGCCGCTTTGGAAGGCTGTGCACTTGTCGAGCCAGGAGTAGATGTGGGGAAGGGTCGGCTTATCTTAGTCCATGAGGACCTCTGATCTTGGGAGCCTATGCCCCTGTGGCCATCCTCATAGACTAAAGCCATCTCCATGGCCTGTGCCAAGGAATGACATCTCTCCTTCCTCACCAAAGATCTAATAGTTTCCCTCAGTCCCAAGACGAACTTGTGGACTTGGAGAAACTCAAAGATAATATAAGGTACTTTAAGAAGTATCTCTTTATACTTATCCGAGTACTCCTGAACGGTTTGATTCTTCTGGCTAATGAAGAACCAAGTGTCTTGTGCTCTAGACCTCTCATTAGACAGTACGAAGTTATTGTAGAACAAGACTTTAAATTGTTCCCGAGTTGTTGGCTCTTTCTTGTCTTGTTCTATCTTACGCCACCACCTATGGGCGACGTCCATAAGGTTATAACTGGCTTGCTGAATCTTATGTCTCTCGTCCATGATATGGCATAAGCAAAAGCACTACTACCACTTGCTGAGCCACTGCCCAATAGCATGAGCAGTCCTAGCACTAGCCGAGCCATTATATCTAGGTGGCTTAAGATCCTTAAGCTGGCATCGGGCCTCTTGATTAGTATGCTATCTCTAGGGACTTCTGGAGCTTGATGTTCGCTCGGAGCATCTATCTCCATCCCTAGCAACTCGGTATGAGGCGTCACTTCCTCTTTCTTGATATCACGCACGTGTTCCAAAATGTCGTGAAGTGTGCTCTCTAAATGTGCTATCCTAGCACTCATGGTCTCTATAGGGTCTGAAGTACGTTCACCCATGAGTGTACGAGTCCTAAGAGGTGAAGAGGGTCTTGAATCCATGCTATTATAAGGTGTAGGTCTCTTTTTATGGTTTTATGATTTTTATTTTTTTTTTTAAATTTTTTATTAAAAAAAAAAAGATTTTATAATAAGTTTTTACGCTCTATGTACACCGAAGATATCCAAGTGGAAGCAGAAATAGACAAACCACAAGCCTTTGCATAAAAAAATAACAAAAAAGAAACTTTTAGTATGCTAAGTGCTTTATCTACTTTTTATGCACATGCATGCTAAATCTTAAAAATTTCGGCAGCATAATGGCATAAAAATGAAAATAAAAAAAATAAAACCAAGTGCACTACACGCACTTCTCCAAACAAATGGTGCCGACAAGCACAATATATACGAAGATATCAAAAGGGCACTACATGCCCTTGCAATAACCCTCGTGCTTGCGACACGATATAACAATAAGAACGTTGCAAGTTCTTATATTTTTCTTGTTGTACCTACAAAATCAAGTGCTAGCTTCACCTACAAGAATACTTTCACACCAAGTGCAGAGTTGAACAAGCTTCTAACTAATCATATACCATGTATGCCATGCAAAATACTTGTCCTATGTGCACCATGATGCATGAAGAGAGAAAGAATGAATCGGAATTGACCAGAAAACTTATCTTAAGGTCCAAAAGCTTGATGTGCAGGTGTGTAGGTCTTGGAAATGATCCACACACACGCTTCTTGCTTCTCCAAGAGTGTCCCGATGATAATTGCATCAAAGAAGTGCTCGAAAGGGGTTCCTCGATGTCGAACAACCTAGTTTGAAGCTTTGTACAAGTTTAAAAGTGGATCCAAAAGGTAGTTTGTAGCCATTCAATGAGGAATCCATAGAAACAAAAATCACTCAATTTCGAGTTGATATGAGCAAGATATGGCCAAATGAGTGAAGATAGGTATGCCAATTATGCTATGGTAGAAGTGGTTTAGTTATTATAGCTAAAAAAAACTCGAATTTTCTTTACTTCAGAGAAGAAGAGCACGCGACGTCGTTCGTTTATCCCATATAGGCGTGCAAAGACGTCGAAAGCAGCTATATAATGAAGCTCATACCTCCATTACTCCCATCCAAGAGAGGGGAGGGGATGGTGTAAAGCTCATCCTCTGTCGACTAAGCTGCTCGTGGGCTTTCTCTTCTGTGTGTTGGGCACTGTGCACGTTCGCACACATGGGATCTGGTTGCTTCTTCGAGGTCACTTGGTCTGTGTGTAACTCCTCCGTCGACGGCACGATCCCATGAGCACAACGACGATGATGACTCAACACAAGTACCAAGGCCAAAATTCCACGTGCAGAAATTTTTCGAATGTGACTCCTCTCCCCAAAATCTCTCACTATCCTATGAATACCAAATGTGAAGCCTAAAACTTCTCTCTAAGCTTGAAATCCAAAGACTAGTGAATGATGTGTGTGCCACTCTCCTCCCATCCATTATATCCCCTTGTATTCAAAATAGCAATGATCTGGAATGGTCTAGTGCTGCCATGTGGCCATCATGCAACACTCTTACCCATTACCATTGAATACCTTATGATATCCCCCGAGCTTGGGACCTTGGCTATGGCTGGCCCTTGTCCCACACACATGGAGTGGTTTTTGTAGACCAATGTTTGACTCCTAGCATGAACACAGCCTGATGTTGAACTTCTAGCATCCACACTCTGTGATTAATCTCCATCACTTCATGCCTTGAGTTGTAGCTCTTCTCCATATCTATAAAACAATCCACAATCAATGGTGCCTTTGACATACCTTAGCACCTTCTTTGTTGCATTTTGTCTTCCGCTGCATGCATGTATTGTGAGAAAATCCAACAACATAACTCAAGTAAGGACTTGTGAGAGTTGCATAGATGAGTGAGCCTACCATGCTCCTGTAGAAGGTCAAGTCATCTAGCTTCTTACCATCCTCTTTGCTGATTATGACATTGGTGTCCATGGGTGGAGCAATGGATTTGCACTCTTCTTCCATACCATATTCGTAAAGCATGTCTAGAAGGTACTTTTCTCCCTCTTATCTTCACATTGAGAAGAAGGATCATGGTAAGATTGATGAAAAGGTTACCAAAGCTGTTTTTGTGGGTTATGGTATTGAAAGCAAAGAGTATAGATTCTATGTTTTAGAAACAAGTAAAATTTTACTCTTACACAATGCATATGTTGTTCAAAATCAGATTTGTGACAAAAATTCAGAAATTCCAGATTTTACAAAGGCATAATTATCCATTTTTTGAAAGAAATTACGATCCTTATATTCAGCCATATAAGAGGGATGACCAACCTTTTGAAACCCCTACGTGGGTATATAAAGATAAAGGTAAAGAGAAAGTTGTAACTACTCTTACTCAAGCTGAATTTTACATGTCATCACCACAATCTTCACTATCTCCCATTCGTACTCAACCTAGAGAAGAGGAACCAATCCATGAAGTTGGAGAGTCTTCTAGAAGTCTAGAGGAAAGAGAGATTGCACCAACGTTGAAGAATATTCCAAAGTGGTTCTTCCAAACCATGCAAGATAGTGGAATCCAAACTTATAAAGGAAGGACAAGAAATCTGAAAGATCATGTAGATCAGGTAAATTATGCATAAGTTTTCGAAATTTATAACATTGCTGCTTTTAGTTGAGTTCAAAATGAAATTGCGAGTGTTAAAGATGCATTATGTAGTCTTGTGTGGAAGAAAGCAATGCAATCGAAGAGCTGATTTTTTGCTGATTGTATAGCTGCATATTTTTAGTTACTTGTCAAGTCTTGTTTCTATACCAGGTTTTATCACCTACTATCTCAATAGGAGAAGTCTTGTAATCTCTTATTTAAGAGGGAAACCCTAAATTCTGTTAGGGTTGCAAAAATTTGCCCTAATTCCAGCATACAGGTTGTTACTTTACAGTCTTATTACCTTCTATTTTCAGCACACATTCACTTCTTACAACTTTTAGACACATTTCTCTCTTACATTTGTATCTAGAACCCTTTTACACTCAGCCATTTATTCAAAATATGTATATTATGCATTGTATAGTTATTATTTCATCAAGTAGTTTTTATTCAAGAGTATCCTCTTGCCACTCAATTTCATTACTCTTGTCTCTTGTTTATTTTTGTCGTCATTCATCTATCTTATTTGGTTCAAGGTGTGTGTGTGCGAGCGTTTAAAGGTCAAGTGTTGGAAAGATCCTATGGAGTTTATATTTGGCGTACCTCACTTCCAACATCATGGGGTACCACCCTCTTGAAGTAGGATAGAAGATCCTAGTCAAATGCTTAGAGGTAATGATGGAGGATCTAGTCACTCAGCCCCCTACCTCCATGAGCCAAAACTAAGGTGGGAAACTTACCTAGGCTTTCCAGCCTGGCTTGCACTTGCTCCCCTTGCTTCGTCCTTTTGCTAGAAGCGTCCCATACCAGCCCATGCAAGAGGGTGAGAAGCATGTCAAGTTCCGCCATCCCGGCTCCATGAGCTCTTATGCTTTTGTGCACATTACCTCGCCTTCTCTATATGAGAGTAGAGTTGTTCTAATACCAATCTTAGATCCTCCAGGATCCTCCCTTCTGGACAAGTTGAGACACAAGCCATATTCAGCAAATAATACCAAAAAGGTGGACATCAAACTCACTTTCCAGCCATAGAGCCAATACGGGCTCTCCCTATAGTCTGCAAGCCTGCAGCCAAACAGGCAACCACTTCCACCGGACTGGTGTCCCATACCACCAGCCCCACAATGTTCTCTCAAGGGCCAAGGGTCCAAGTTCCTCATACAAGGAATGCCTCACAAATGAGCCCATGGGTCCTATTTATAGATTTATTTTGAGGAGGTGAGTTGTGACCCAATTCACGTTGGGTGGCTGCCAGCTGTTTCACACTTGGCTGGACACTTAACTACATGCGCCCATCCAGATGTCCTTTGGGTTTGGGGAGGTAACATAAACATTGTGCCTATCAGAAGATCAGCATTTCTATGCATCGCTATTTATTAGATCAGCATTTCTCTGCATCGCTATTTATTTATTTCCATGAAAGTGGGTAACATTTGGAGCTCTACCCACTATTGATATTAGATATAAACAAACATTTATAGGGAAAAACCTAGGCTTGTTCTTCTTCCTCTAGAAGCTAAAGTCTTTTTGTCCATAGTCTCTTTCCCCTAACCTCTATCTTTATGTGTTCTTGCACTATGTGCAGCAAAAGGAGCACAAACCTAAGGCAGGTTTGCAAATAGAGGTGCCAGCCATTTGAATATATGATGTATCATATGTTCTGCATTTTTACCGTTAAAAATAAATAAACTCTCCCCCCCCCCCCCAAAAAAAAAAAAAAATCCTCCTAAACCCAACTTCTCCCCTTCTTTTTCTGCCTCCCTGCAGTTCTTGCGGTGTGCCCTCAACTTAATATAGGGATTGGCCTTGATTGCCTGTCATTTCTGTGAATTGAACATGACAGGGAAGCTGATTGGACATACAAATGCCAATCTCCCTTGGCCATAGGGATGGTTGAGACAAGAGCTTTTATATTGCTAGAGTGAGTAATTGCTTGTTCCCTTGAGCTTATGAGCAAGGTTGAACCTTACACATAACCCAAGGGCAAGAATTGAGGAATTCCATTATCATACATCAATCCTTCTCATGATCAACACTTCAGGGCTTTCTTGCCTGTTCAAAACACTATTATATTTTACTGGTAGACGGCCTTTTATATTGGTTTTAACGCGTTCTATGCTGGTGGTTTTGCCTTCCATCTGTAGTCCTCGCCTTGTATGTCTCTATATTATGTAAGTTTTTGTAATGCAAAAAGGAAGGACCTTTTTTTTTCATCGCAAAAGTGATATGGAGAAGAAGAGTGGTAATCGATCGGAGACAGCTTTAGAGATAGCTGTGATGCCATCTTTGGGATGGGTTGAATGAATCTGTCCATTGTCCTGGCTGTTCATTTTTTCTGTACTCTACTTGTACCAATCATTGTATGTCACAGGCACATAGAATGCCCCTACTCTTCATGTTGTGATTGCACCAATCATTTGACATAACAGGCTGAGTGAAATCCTGCAGGTGGAGTACAGTCACTGCAAGAATGCAGACACATGGCCTGATAAATTTACTGCGAGAAGAATTTGAGAGTAATGGTACGTCCTTCAGAAGCAGCAATTGCAGCTCAAAGGCTAAGCAGTTATTCACTCAAACAATGAATGCATTGGGAATCACTGCAAGATCACGAGTTAACTCAAACACACTTCTCTCTGCTCGTTGTGAGGTCGATGATGGTATAGCTCGTCTTTTATCCTGCAACAAATTGACCGGAGATGCTCAAATTCCATGGCATGCACAGGCCTCAATGATACAGAAGGCAAGTGATTAAAATTTAATTTGATGATATTTTTTCGCAGTTGATATTGCAGATGCCTAGCACTTTCTCTTTTTCTCAGAGGCGTTTGCTTAAAAATGGAGGGGCTGTGTGCTTCAAGCCCCCCTAGAATGGGTTAAGCATGCTTCAAAATGAGGGGCTCTAGCTCAAGCCTCCTAGAATGTTAGTGCTTGTAAAATTGTTTGATTTTAGGCACACAAGCAATCAATATGCTGTTAGAAAACTAGCAGTTTGGTGGTGATTTGAATAATATAGAAGATATAGCATTCAACTCTTGAGTTTCTCCAAGGGAGGTGGTACACAGGAGGTGATCACAAAAGGGGGATGTGGTGTGTGTAGGATGTTGGGATGTGGAGGTCATGGATGGAGTGGAAGGTGAATAAAAGGGATAAGGCAGGGAGGGATTGTGGTATGGGTTGCACTATGTTGCTGTCATATTCACTTTCAAGTTTTTCAAGGTCTTATGCTTTCAAATTTTTTTCAAAGTTTCAAATGCATGGATGTTAGTTTTTTCTAATGGGGTGTCCGGTTTCCCCTTTATCCTCGCAGATGAAGCATCATGATCTTCATTTGCAAGCGGCTTGGAATGACAAATGTGTGGATAGGAGAGGAGCATATTGGAACATTCCTCATGCTGCATCTGTGGATCTTGTATCTCATGGTTTTTCTGGGATTGCATATCGAGTAGGTCTATACCATAGTTCTGGCATTAGTGAAGACTCAACAAGGGAAGGAGCTGGCCAGCTTCCATTGGGGGCATTGCCAGGAATTTGTGGTCAAGCTGCTCTATATTGGGAGAAAAAAAAGGAGATATGGAAGGATAGACGGAGTCAACCACATAAACCTTTCAATCTTTTGGATTCTTGTCCACGTGTATTGCTCAGTGGTGTCATAGGTAATTGACAGGTCACTTGTAATTTTCTGCGGTGGGTCTTCTTTTAAAATTCTTTGGCTTGTAGGTGGCCTTGTGACTGCTGAGAATTTAAGAGGTGGGGATCGACAAGAGCGGCTAGTATTGAGGGATTCCTTTCCCAGAATATCAACTGATCTGTTCACATCAGCTGGCATTTCTACACAACTAGGTCACTTCCAAAGATGGTTCCTTGATTTTTCAAAATTAGATGCGCATTTGAATATTGGATCTGTGAATACACTAGCAATGTCATTGCACAATTCTAATCAACTAAACAAGGACTTTTCTAACTTTCCTAATGTGGAAGTAACTTTCCAACAGCAGGTAAAAAAGTGTAATACATTTGGTGTACCTTGCCATTTTCATAAACATGTGAAAACCTTTGCTGAAGCTCTCTGAACTCTTAACCAGGTAGCTGGTCCATTCTGTGCTCGAGTTGATTCCAGGTTCATGTTAGATTCTACGTTCAAAAAACGTCCGTCGCTTCAGGACCTCACTTATAGTTTTGAGTGGTCTCCGGAGTCATTTGGTGCTTTGAAGGTTGTCGCCTGGTACTCCCCCATGCGAAATGAAGGGATGATGGAGTTCCGCTTATTAGAGAAGTAGGTGGACAGTCTGCAACCAAGTGGAAGTGGTTACGTCTCATAGGTGGTCCCCCTTCAATTATATGTTTATATTGTAAGAAATTGACATGTTACAAAGCCATAATAAACAAAGGTCAAGTGACTGAAGTAAGATTCAGTGTTTAGGGACCATGTTATGTCCTGAGATTATCCATGGATACCGATGATGAATTCTTTGAATCCCTTGTACATGTCATCACTGATTTCAACGTTCTGCAGCTATGAATCTGCATGAATGTGTAATCACATGATCTTTGTGAATGAACATAAGCTCATTTGGGGCATGCTCGCCAGAATATTATTATTTAAAGATCTCAATGTGATTCAAGGCAAGGGTTTTAGTTGCATGATTTGGGTTGGTTAGTAAGTTTAAAGTGATAGTTGTCGTCATCTTATACTGCGATTAATTGAAGTGCAAAGGTTATTGTTGTCTTTTTCCTTTATTGTGTGTCCAGGCAGATACTTCAATATGAAAGCCATTGGAATCACCTATCATGGAGATTTGACTCTTTGTTGAACAAAACAATCTCTGGTTTAACATGTTTTCGATGACAATTGACATGTTCATCCTCACAAGCTAAAGATAAGCGCAAATCCTAGAACTCCAAGGATCCACATGTTAAAAATAAAATATGAGCATTTCACATAGACTTGATACCTAGTAGAGGCATCGGACACAATCTGGATTTTGGGAGTCTAGAGGACATTTTGTGTGTGACAAGGCTTGTCTTGTAATATGCATACTGCAAATAATTATTGGGCATTCTTTTCCTCCTTTATGACTTGGCACTTTTAGGTTTTGGATCTTAGGATCACATCAATGCCGATACCTTTTCACCGTGCTTTGACTTATTGCAGCTGTAGTGAGGACTCTTATATCATCATTAGCCTTTGAAGTTTAATGACTAGGATTAAGGTTAGATAAATGAAATTATGATTTATACTACAGTGTCCAAAATAGCCTCATATGAGTTTTATGCTGATGATTTTGTTCATGATGATTTTGTTGGTTGTTGGTTTATCGGGTGTGAAGGAAATATGCTTCTTTGTTTGGAATCGGTTTAGAATGTCAAGTTTTAGGATAGAAGAGTATGTTGGAAAATTTCTTGAATTCATCTCTCGATACTGCACCTCATTGTTCTTGTAGTTGTATTCAGAACTTTGATATCAACATGGACGGCGCAACAGGAAACTCCTTACCAGGTGGTGAGGGAAAAATGTGTCGATGGGATCAAGTATGATTATGCCTTTCAGTCACATTGCTTCATACCCAAGTCTTATGCTCAGAATCATTATGATTGACCAGTAGATGTGCAGGATATCTTGGCATGTGCATAGTCCCCAGGCTAGAAGCTAATATATCTACCCTAGTAGCCAATCATGCACAACTAAGGTTTCTAGGGATTGTGTTCTGATCCATATAATTTTTTTAGTATGGAACATGGAATTCACACATCGGAGAAGCAAGTCGATGCATCATTCTTTAGAAGGGAAGTTCTGCACAGCAGTTAAAATGCAGCTTTTCATAGCATTTGGGACTAGATGGCATAATTTCTTCTTTTAAGATTATGGCTTTCTGATTGTTGGATTTGGTAAGACAAAACACAAGCTGTACTTACCAACATAGAGAGACAGACATCAGAATCACTTTCCAGCCATAGAGTCAAACGGGCTCATCCCCATCCTCAGAGCCTTTGCAGCTAAGTGGGTGGCCATTATCACGAGGGGCCGGTGTTCCATAGCGACACCACCATGAGTCGAGGTGCCTCAAATCATCCTGTGCAGGTCGCTCTATCTCAAGGTGCAATACACGGTCCCTCCATGTATATTCAAACTTCGAAGACACAACAATTACCTTTTTTGTGATCAAGAATGAACCACAATGAGAAGAAGATAGCTCCTTATGCGTATCAATTATAATTGTCTTATAGTCGATGAGTACTCGAAGGTACTCTTACGTACTATCTTGGGAATCATGAGGCCTACAATGCCAGATCATGAACGACATTATGGTGCTAGGCAGCCTCCATGCATATCATGGGTGACAATAGGGTGCTAGGTCATCTTCATCTCCTCCTCTGAAGCATCTTGTGCATGTATGCAGAGGACTGGCTACAAAAGAAAGATGCATACCCTTGAATCTAGTGGTGATCAATGGGAATGGCTCATGATGATACATCAATATCAATGGGCTATACTGATAGCTGATGTTGAGCATTGCCGTAAGCATACTACTACAGAGGAATGCCACTACGATAGATAAGTGATGTATGCTAAGTATCCAGAAACCAATTGTGGGCATAACAATGGAGCATATTGTCGTGCGCAATGGATCTTGGGTAAACACCTAAGGGGCCACCATCACAAAGAAGGACCAAGAGGGCTCCCATCATGGTAATATCCTTACAAAAAATATGACTCCTAATTTGATGCATCTACATAGGTATCCCAATGGCTATACTATCTATGATCATGCGACCTCTAAGAAGCACATGATCACCATGATTCATTTAGCCAACACATCCTCCAAAGTCTAGAGTGTGTACTCTATATGTCCTCCGATCTCTAAGTGATCTCTGTCCGATATAAACAACCAGGTATCCCTATCAAGGAATGTCTCATGAAAGTGTTCATAGTGGTGCTAGTTATCCATTATCAGGGCTCTGTCATCGAGATCATATCTAAGCACATATTTGGTGTCTAGCCTTGAGTGGTTGTATACTACAGACATCTAAATAGTTACCTTCTAATGAAGGTTAGTATGTAAAGTCTTATAGAAATACCGGCCAACTAGTTCAAGGTGTGATACATGTTGAAAACAATGTCAATTGCTCTAAAACCCTAATTTCCAGCAAACCCTAAATGATTATTTCTCCATGTTTCAAGAATGGTCTGGTCAAAGATGGTAGAAAATATTATTCCATATCCATAAAGTACTCATCAAGAGCTTTCTACACCATCTAACCTCATATGAACCCTCATATTTTTAAACCCTAATTCGAGCTTTTCAAATAGCTTCACACTGTAACTTAATTATAAATCAATGGCTATGATCTTATCTCACAAAATGCTGGAAATCAATGGTTCTCATCAAGCCCTATATAATTTAGCCTTAAAAATTTGAAAAAGTATTAAAAAAGTGATCCCGAAAATCCTGCCACGACATTTCATGGGGAGCTTTATTTGGGGCTTATTTACCTGTAAAAAGACATGGGGTTCACACTAAAAGAAATATATTCTTATGCACAAGTGCTCAAGGAGTTGAGGGTGCTGCCTAGTGGTGATTTTGGAGCTGTTTTGTAGGAGATTTGATAATGTCCACTTCTCCTTTACACACTCTTATGCGTGTGTACCTGCATTGTAAGCTGCTGCCATTTTTGTTCTACCTTCAAGTCTTGCTGCTGTACCAGGTTTTCCAGGCTACTACCTCAAAAGGACAAGTTTTTGTGGCTGCTTATATCAGAGAAGAATCTAATTTTTGTTAGGATTGTAGATTTTCACACACAGCACAGAGGCTGTTTTTTTCATAAACAGTCTATCATATCTCACTTTACAACACTCATACATCATTCTTTAACTCTTAGGCATGCTTCTCTCCAATTTTTGTACCTAGATCCATTCTATATTCAGCCATTTATCCAAATTTTGTATATTACATACATTGTGGAGTCATTCTTTCATCAAGTAGTTATTATTTAGAGTAGCGTCTTTGCTATTTGTTCATTTCTCTTGTCTCTTGTCTATTTTTATTGTCATTCACCTATCTTATTTGGTCCAACGTATGTATGTGTGCTAGGTTCTAAGTGTTGGAAAGATCCTGTGATTTATATATTGGGCCTACCTCACTTCGAACAATACATGCAAGGATTAGACAATTTGCTAGCAGAAGTCCCATTTTGGTACATATCAACCTTGCCATATTGGAAAGTAATTAGGGGTTTTTGAATGCTTCTCGTAATTTTTTCAATCGGGATCAAGCTAGATTTCATGCATGTCATGAGTGCATGCAGCAAGTCATTTGCATGCAGAAGTGCTACAACGAGTTGCACATAGACTTTCTATGTACATAGCATACATTGACTTCAAGAAGGCTTATGACATTGTGCCGCATCAAGTCCTATTCCTTAAACTTGAAGTGGCCGGCCTAATGGGTCGAGCGTTGAAATTCTTCCATGCTCTATATTAGTCCTCAAAGGTCTGGCTTCATATGGAGGGACACCACTTAGCGAGCCCGTTCTGGTACTATGAGGCATTCGCCAAGGATGCCTAGGATCTCCCATGCTTTTCAATGTTTGTATTAATGATATTTTAAAGCACGAGGTGACTTGAGGGCTCGATGTACTGGTATTGATCGACCTAAAGGATTATTGTTTACAGATGACATGGTAGTATTTGCAAACAACCTAGCTAAGCTCCAAAATTCTCTAAATATGATTAGCAAGTGGCTGAAGCTATGGGCATGGAGTTTGGGGTGGAGAAATGTATGGCCACGCTATTTTTTTGCAAGGATGATGAGCTAGAGGCATTGGAGGCTTGTGGATAGTTTCTTCATGGTGAGAATATTCCTTTGGGAAGAAGTATACATATCTAGGTGTGGAGGTTGTATCTAAATTCTCTATCGAAACAATCATCGAAAATTGGGAAGCGAAGGGAAGGAAGAGCCTCTTTTCTTACCAACACTTGTTATGTAATCGTTCTTTACCTGCGTGGGCATGGCTGATTGTCTTAAAGAGTTTAGTTTTCCCTGTGATTATGTGGAAGGAAAGGTATGTACCTGAGGCCGATGGGTACATTCAGATATCATGTCTGGGCGAAGTGGGAAAGGATGAATCATTTTGTCTCATTGGGCCCCTATTTGGAATACAATATGATAGAATCACGGGGATATCTGCATAGGAGTGCTTATAGTTATCTGCTTAGCCCAACTGCAGAGCATATGCTTATGCTTATGCTTGCTAGAATAGGGGGGCTGTACATGGTGGAGAGGATTGAAGGGAGAGGGAAAAGTAGGTGTCCCCTTTGCGCTGAAGGCGAATGATATGGATCCCTATCGCATTTGATGGTGGATTGCGTAGCAGTGGTGACACTTAGGGAGAGGCGGTTGAATTCCCTTATTAGATCTGTAACTCAATGATTGGAGTTTGAGCCCGTGTTTCCTGTGGACTTGACCCACATCCTCCTTGAAGGGGAGGTTGGTAGAGTGCGTTTGAACCATTGGGTTAAACCTAGCCTGCACTATAGGGGGGTAGCTAAGTTCGTCTTGGTTGGTTCCTTCCTATGTGAAGTTATACCTAAGTATATGAAAGCTCTATTTGAGGGATAGTGCTCTTGAGAGATCCTCTTCAAAGGCAAAAAACCATCCGATCCTATTTGGTTTAATTGTCCCATCGCTCGGTTTAAGGGAAATGTTGATTGTTGGGATGTATGTTTGAGCTTTGGCTCTTAACGGTTATAGATATAGCTTCACCTGCTATCAATGAAGAGATGGGAGACTCTAAATTGGATGTGGACTCCTACGAGCTGACGCTCCATTGTGGTGTATGTCGTTCACTTTTTGGAAACACGTCGGGTAGGTAGTTGAGGAGGTGCCGAGCTTGCTCTCTTCATACTCCGGTGTCGTGTCCAGGGCATTGGGTATCTCACCGCACTGATTCTTGGGATCAATTGACCACTGGTCTTGTGTTGGAAGGTCATGTATAAGTCTTCTTCGGAAGATGAAGCGACAGATAAATTTTTCCTTCTGAGCGGGTAAGCCTCTTGTGGCCCCTATCCACGACTCAAAAAAAAAAAAAAATTATGGTGATAGCCAATCCTACAGGTACTTGTGATCCCATGGCTAACATGTTACAAAATATCACTTGGACTAAGTAATGGATCCCTTAGTGGTGGTCAGAAGTCCCCATCAAGAAAAAGATATAGAATTGTCAAGGAATCCATGGAACAAAGAAGACTATGCCTTATCAAGTTGAAGGGCATCATTATCCTGTAAGTAACACCCTCTCCAAATGTATTCCCAAGCCCACCTCAACATAGAACTATCAAAGGTTGGGGATGATGTTGGGATATTCGACTAATAATCAATCATGTGAAATGGTCATAGACATAATTACCTAGATCCTTCAATGTACTCATCTTGTGTAGCCTATGGCATCAATCCTTTAGAAAGCTCGCGACTCGCTATAATAATTTAAGACATAAATAGTCTTAGTGTAAAAATACTAGTTAAACATAGTCCCCTATGATCATACTAACGAGTACATGAATCACCTTGAAAGATCTTCATGGTTCCATCATGAATGATAAGCTGATCCCCCCTCCTCCACTAGTCTTCCATCTCTTGAGACATCCTAACGTGAGGTACAAGAATAACATATATTCTTTTTCACATAATGTAAACAGAGTCCATCCACTAGCGGTTTCCCAAGTCTTCCCACTAGCGGTTTCCCACTACATGGTTGACCAACTGCATCCATATCATGCTGAATATAGAGAACAAACTATGGTCTCAAGATGAAAACCAAAAGAAAAAAAATGCAGCTTAATGCAAAAATGTTGAGTAACCAAACAAAATAATATGTAATTAATACATGAATCCAAACATATATAGTGGATGCACTACTTCCTAGATAGCCATTGAAGAAATAAATTCCTTAATCTCATGACAAGTACCCTTCGGTGCTCTAGAGGATCAAAAGAATCTTCAAGTACAAGGCATATAGCATTGGTGGCTCAATAGAGGGAAGAAGTCCTTTATCACATGGTAAATCCCATCAATGGTCATGGAGAAAAAGGATCCTCTCACATGCGATTTTTATCGGTCACACAGAGGAACCCAATATATGTTGTCTCGAGGATAGTACTATCAAGCATTTTGCACCTTATTGTGAAGCAAAAACATGTGGAGATTCCACTTTGGAAGTATTGTAGCATGTCAAGATATCTCCTTGTGCCATAGTCCTACTTGATGCTTTTTCTTGATATGTCAGAAATGGATAGCTGATATACCTGACCTCTCACTTCTAACACCTATATCTGATGGGTGGCTGACGTGACTATTGCAAACTTTTTTCAAAAAGGTTTTATGCCTTGTTTCCATCCATATTCGGGCTCCCACAAAAATCCCCTACACTCTCTTGTGTATAGTGCATGCACACAACTACCAAGTGTGGTCTTCCACTCTTCATGTGTCAAAGGGCAGCCTTGGTTCTTTAAGCCTCTCGAGTCTCAGTTGTGAGCTTAGTCACTAGTGAATTGTGAAATTTGTCCCAACAATTAGCTAGTCACATGCGTAAGGCTGCACTCTTGCAATTTTGGAGCCATACCATAAGGCTCAAATCATGTTGTATATTTTCTTAAGCAAAATCTTGCTTTATCTTCCCAACATTGTGCTATAGGCATTTATGGTCTTTTTCTTGTATAAAATTTGTATGATTGCACTATGCACATTTTGATTCAATAAAGCAAGTTTTGTTCTCCAATATATAGCTATAAGTTTCAGTTATGCATACTTAGTCTTTTGATTTGCATTCAACTTTGGCACACATTTTGTGTACTTTTCTTTAAGTTCTTCCAAAACCCTTATACCATTTCTTTACTAGGATGTAGTCCTCTGTAAAGAGTAGTAATTTTTTTTTTTTTGTCAAAGAAAAGAAAGGCATGCATGCATGAAACTTGCATGATGGAATGATGAATCATGCATGATTGCATCATCATCAACATATTTGTAGGCTATAACCTAATTGTATGCAAAGTACTTCACCATATATTACGTAAATGAACTGATATGATGCCAATGCACCACGGTCGATTTCCCTTTGCAAGAGCTTCATGATGATGCTCGCACATTATAAAACCCAAGCTTTGGGTGATGTGCATGGTACTTCACATAGACCTAAAAAACACACAAAAATACATAGTACACAAAGAGAGAACTCAAACTATAGATTTTATACGTTTCATAAATGTGTTCGAACTCATAGTATGTGGCTAACCAATACACTATGCTTATTAAAGAACATATACAAAAGTGTCCAACAACCATTTTGATCTGCCAATATGGCCAAAGTGAACTATGGGAGAAAGAAAATAAAGAACGAGAAAACATACCTGAGTGTAAGTATACAAACTATACCTCCCATTTGATGGGCATGTGACATAGCATACAAAGAACTGTGCAAGATCATGAATCAAGTAACCCCCATCAAGTGACAACAGTGTCGAAAGCTATCCTATGGGAGAGCTTTATTCAAAGCATTTACAACATTATTTTGAGTATGGACCTTCTCAAGAATAATGTGCTCCATGGCCAAACAATCTCTAATGAAGTGATACCTCACCTCAATGTGCTTGATCTTTGCATGGTAGACCAGATTCTTAGCCAAAGCAATGTCACTCTGATTATTCCTCAGAAAACTAGGTATATGTTGAGGTAGAACCATCAAACGCAAGACGAGAAAACCATAGTGCTTCCTTACATGCCTCACTAGCTGCAAGATACTCTGCTTCTATAGTGGAAACAACTATACATTCTTGAAGATGAGTGTAAGTTGTTTATGAAGCTCAGGAAAAGTTATTTGTTTGCAACTAAATTTTTTAGATTTCTATTTTTGGACAAGCTTTACTCGTCCTCAACTCACGAATATGTGCAAATACGCTCGCTTCCTCGATCCCTAGTAGGATCACCAAATGGTTGGTCCTAAACCCAACGGGAAGATGCAGATAGGTGCCTTTTCTTTTTAAACCTAAATTCCTTGAAATCTATCCACTCGTATTACTCCAAGTCCACAATTATATCTATGAGGAGATAACTTCTTGTTCTCACACATTATCTCATACTCCTTCACTTAAACTTCCTCTCTTCCCACCTTCACATGCTCCCTCTCTCGCACACACAACCATACACACTCTCAGTCTTCCTCCTTTTCTTTCTTTCTCTCACACTCCCACTCACTTAATCACTCTCCCACACCCTTACATGCACCCTCACTTCCTTTCTCCCTCCTCTTTCACTCGCACTCACATCCACTCATACACTTACACATTCACTCATACACTCACACATGCACTCTTGCACACACTCATACACATATGTTCACACACACACACACACACACACACACACACACACACACACACTTACTCTCCTTCACCCTCACACACTGCCCTCTTTCTCACTCTTTCTCACACCTTCTCTTACTCACGTACACATTCACACATAGGCTCACACATACTCAAGCATACACTCCCGCCCTCTCACACACTCGTCCACACCTTCACTTTTACTCACACATCTTCTCCCCACATATTCCTACTCTCTTCTCTCTCTCTCTCTCTCTCTCTCTCTCTCTCTTCTCTTACCCACTTTTTTCTCTCACTCGCTCATTCTCACTCTTTCTTACACACCCAATCTCACCTCTTTCCCTTTTCCACTAGCTCCCTTCCACTCACACACATGCACCCTCTCTCTCTCTCTCCCTCACTCTCACACACATATACCCACAACACACACACATACACACACACACACACACGAAGATGCACACTTAGAACATGTTGCCTATCCACTAACTCATTCAAACATTCCCCATTTTTTTCTCATTCAGCTCAAACACATGGAAACTCACCCTCAGATAGGTTCCCACTCAGACACTCACATACTAACTCACTTAGACGCTGACTTTGACATTCAGATCCTCAAATACTCAAACTCACACACGAACACTCAACTAGATACTTACTCGTGTCAACACTTACTTCTACACTCACTCAGATAGCTACTCCCTCAATCAAGCACACTCGTCCACTCTCTAACTCAGTAGTGCACATGCAAATCAACAACATTTTACCTTCCTCTATATTCCCTCCATTTTTGATACCCCACGAAATATATATGGAAACACCTATGAATTCCTTTCTCTTTTATGATGTATAATAGCAATGCATATATTAATAGAAGTACATGCACGATTATCACATATGGAGATAACAGAAAAATTTAGGGACTTCTTACAACTTTAGAAAAGAGGCATGTTGAACAACATAGAAGTAGTAGAAAGTATTATCATGGTTTGTTCATCTTCAACAGCCATGGTGGAATGCAACAATACTCAAATTCTTTAAGAAGACAAATTGGCCCCTTGCTAATCAATTGCACAACCAAAATATTGGAAAATCCCACACACACACACACACACACACACACACACACACACTTGAAAACGTCGATTGGCAAATCCCACACACACACTTTAAGGCATCGATTCATGTCAGAGACTATGATCCAAATAGGTTTTGTATGAAGAGTACAACCAACATCACGTGTACATCTATCTATTGCTTGTGAATCAACCATTGCTTTTGAAATGCCCCTAACAGACAATGCGACCTTGAATTGGTGCAGGAAAGCTGAAAGAGCATTTACATGAGCATGGCTCCAACCATCAACAACATATTCCCTTAAATGTGCATGAGGAGAAAGAACATTATACATGTTGCATCAAAAGTACACCGAGTGATAAGCATTCTCCATCATATCCACAATGTCGAGTCATGGAAATGGGTTGAAGTTTGATGAAGATCTCCATGCATCCTTCTACTTGCCCAAGTCATATGTGTGCTTTTGACACATTTTGCATCTCCTTGATGTATGCAAATTCATTCTTGTCATATACTATGTTCATGAAATGAGATGTCACATTTTCTCTGTTGCTCTTTTCATCTGCAATATTCCTTTCCCTAGTAGCCCTAGGTCCTTCCCTTTTCAAAAGCATGTGTGCCTACTTCTTGCTCATCCCATAAAACTCCAATTATCTATTGTTATTGCTAAAGTCCGAGTAACACTCTTAACAATATTAGTTGCCAATCTAGCACAAATCCATCAATGTCTAAAAGGTCTCTTCTGAGCATTTGTTGTACTTCTTGTGACTTCCGTCTTCCTAAGCCTTCCAATGCTCTTGGATTCACTAAGCTCTCTCTTGTCTATATTCTTAGCAATGTTGCTCTTGGATTCACACCTAAATGCTCAGAGCGGTTTGCTGATTTAACTGAGCAACCATGTCATGAAGCTTCCCTCTTTGAATGCTACCTTGACTGATTGTTTTGGCAACCACCTTAGAGTACACTCGTTCTGTGTTGGCACCAGTCAAGGTACCCAAGGACCCACAAGACAAGGAAGCCAAAGAAGGGAGTTGGAGCAAGGATCAAGCAGGCAAAGTAGTCAACGCAGATCTGGTAGATAGGCCCTTAAAGTTTTCCAAATATTTCCCAAATAGTGATTCTAGTCACTCCACACCATTGTAAATACCATTCCACCTTTTTGTAGCTCCATTCTATGCAAGCCAAGGAGTCCTTGAGCTTGAGGAGCATTAGAAGTACCTACCTATCAATTTTCATATTTTTTTGAGCTCGTTTGAGCCTCCAAATCAGCCTAGGAACCTAATTTTTAACTAGGCCGGACACTAGGTCTCGACAAGACCAAAGCTAGTCAAAAACTATAAATAGAGCTAGAGAGCTCATTTTTTAGGTTAGCTTGTTGTGGAATTGAACTTGTATGAGCACTTTTGAGTAATCTAAAGAACTCCATTGTCTCTCTCTTTGTTCTTGCCTTGCGTGTGTGTGTATGTGTGTGCATGTTAGTGTGCTTCTCACTCACACACTTGTGCCATTATTTGTTCGAGGCCTTCATACCATCCTCACGTCTTCCCGGATTGACATTAAAGGAGGTGCTACTCATCACTGAGCTACACCAAATTTTAGCGCCGTTGCTGGGGATCGAGCTTTGAGGACGAGCGTGTGATGGTAAGACATAGAGTGGAGACGTTGGAGTTATAGGTATTTTCTTCACTTTGATCTATTTTCCTTTATTTTATTCACCATCATCATCATCATCATCATCATCATCACCATCTCCCACCTCCATCTCCATCATCGCAAAATTTTTAGTTTTTGGTCATATCACCATTCCCACACCATTTCCCCTCATTTCACTTGTGAGAGAGAGCGAGAGAGCGTTTGCATGCTTGTGCTATTGCGTGTTTTTCTGAGATTTTTTGCAGGAACCAGCATCCCCAACAGGTGTACCAGCTCCAGCAGGTAAAATTTTTGACTATGCAGGTCCCGAGGCATTGATCTCTGTCAATCGCGACCGATAGGAAAGTTGACCTTTTTGCACAAAGTGCATAACCATACTATGTAGACCTAGGGCATCCTAAAACTATGTTCGAAATTTTGAAATTCCTCTGTTTTCTGTCAATCGCGATCGACAAATGACGACCGACAGAGTCAAGGACCAACAGAGTCAACGACCGATTGACCACGACCGACACAATCTACGCATGCCACGTGTCAATCGCGATCGACCCATCAATTGCGATCAACCCATCAATCGCGATCAACCCATCAATCGCGATCGACCCATCAATCGTGACCGACGGTCCTGACGGACCTGTCAATCGTGACTGACCCAGACAATGACTGTTTGACCGCGATCAACAGAAACCCTCGCATGCCACGTGTCAATCGTGATCGACCCATCAATCGCGATCGACACAATCAACGATCCTTTGACCACGACTGACTGAAATTTTGGGCCATCTGTCAATCGCGATCGACATATCAATCACGACTGACAGCCACGACGGACCTGTCAATCGCGATTGACAGACCATTCGATCGCGATTGAGGAGCAATTTTGGCTTTTTTTTTTTAAGGCAAAAAAATAGTTGGTCTATTTTGAGTCAAATTTTGGGAAACATTAGGGTTTGTCATTGCATTGTGAGGTCGCTATGCAAGTAATTCAGGAAATCCTGTTTGCTTGTTAGCTTGTTTTAATCCTGTTTTGGCCCCAGAACCCTAAACTATCATAACTTCCTAATACAAAATCCGTTCGGGGTGATCTTAGGCTCATTCAGGATTATTAGATATAGTATTTTTAAGTTCACCATACCCAGGGGGAGAAAACTGAGGGCTCTTTAGGATTGTTTTCCATAAAGCCAAAGAACAATTTGATCTCTGAATTGCATGAATAAACATGGTATGTGTGTCAATTGAATTCAAATCTTGAGCTAACTTTGGGACTTTTACAGGTCCATTGAGAGCATCGAAGGGCATTCTGAGCCAGAGTAAGCGGAAGCTTGGGAACACGCTTCCTGGGCACACAAGAGCAACCAAGGAGAGAAACTAAAGGTTGGAAATTCTCAACACGCTCTGTTAATCCCTAGCTTATGCTAAGTACGGATAGAGGTTTTGATCAATTAGGGATACATTAAGCACGATCAAGTCCAAGAACTCTAATCACTCAAATGCAAGTACAAAGAGATTACATTTGCGAAAAAACCTAAGGGAAAAGAATTTAAATCAAGCGACCAAACTCAAGTACGATAAAACCTAAGTGTTCCATGTGACAAAGACTCATTGGACAAGAAGTGACATCCTAAGAAAAAAAAAACAAGTGATTAATACAAAAGAACTGAGCAACGAGGTTGTACTTGGGAAAATTGGGGCTATTCAATTATGCATATGAACCTTAGATCAAGATGACGCCTAGGAAGAGATAGACAGAGTCTTAGGTCTTCAGAGGCTAGTGTCGATCATACTGCTAGGTCTTGGGCCCAACATTTGAGTAATTATTCGCACTACCCTAGCTCTGAAACTAGTGAATCAAAGATGTCTCAAGGTATGGAGAGACCCATAGGAAGTTCAGGCATGGCATACTTACAAAGGGTTGAAGGCCCTTACAAGATGCAACTCGAATACCTTAGGACCAACCAATTAGGTGCTTGCATCTATGAGGACGGCCTAGGAAGATCTGTGGTCCATATCAAAAACCCTGACCAACCCATTGGACTTGAACATCCAGCTGTCAAGTTTGAAAATGGAGCATACCTGGACAAAGAAGGAACCATATACGTAGTAACCAGTCACCCATATAGAATAGACGAATTTGGGAACGTGATCCCAGAGACAGACATAGGTGACCTAGAGCAAGGAAACATAGGTGGAGAGCCTAAAACACCTCGAGGCAAATCTGTTCTTACTAGGATTATCACACCAGAGTGGATTCCCCAGGACAACAAGAGCATAGATCTCCTCTTGAACCGAGAGACGAACGAAGCCTTTTGGAGATATAAGCCTGATCAGCCAAATGAGGTAGGAACGATCATGATCTATGAATTCAAAGATCCTGATAGCTCAGGCAAAGTGATCTATTTAGACAAGACTTCAGAAAGAATATTTGTGGTCACAGAGCATGGTAGGCATGCCTACACTTGGAAGGGAGAATTTATTTTTCCCCAACCAAGATCTAATGTCTCTTATGGCCACCCAGGAGCTGGAACGTCCTAAGCTCATGGAGCTCAAAGAGACAAGAATAGAAATAGACCTGAGGTAAGCTTTGCCAACCCCTTGGGTAGAGAAAGGACAAGAACAGAGACGGATAGAGAACAAACTGAGAGACCTAGAGCCCCAAGAAACCAAAGAAATGCTGACGATTTTCCTTTGCCAAGGCCTAGGGAACACACTAGAACCTTGAGGCCAACCCAGCTGGTTAAATCCATGAAGAACTACTTCGATGGCACATGAGACCCATATGATCATGTGGTCGAGTTTAGGCAAGTCTTGAGAGCTGAACAAGTTGAGGACCTATTCACACAATACAATGCCTTTGGTCTAACCCTTAGGAACACAACCCTTACGTGGTTTTAACCGCTAAATGAGACATAGTTCAGGAACATAGACCAACTTCTAGAGGCTTTCATTATTGAATTCTCTAAGAGTGGCATAAGGCCTAATACTTCCTCATTGATCCACAACTTCAAACATACACCTCAAGAGATCGTTAGACTTGCAGGAAGAAGGTTTAGGCAATACTTAGAGAGATGTCCGATTCCTGAGTTACCCACACCAGCCAAACAAGTGGATTTATTCTTGGATGGCCTGGTAAGTACCAAATTGAGATCATATGTGTGCTTGAAGGACCCTAGAACCATAGAGCAGTGTGTGCGGATGTGCATCAACATTGAGGATAACCTAGGGGAGGAATTAGAGCTTTCAAAAATCTACAAAGATTCAGATAGTTCTACTAGCCTCTCTTCCACACACTCCACATCTATTGAGGAACTCGCTGAGAAAGTAGCTCAGAAGCTAGGAGTCTCAAGTAAACAAATACCAAGGTTTGCCCCAGTAAAAATATGCTATACTTGTGGAGGTGACCATATGGCAAACGTATGCCCCATTATGGCTCAACCCCAAGTGAATCCTAGTAACCAGTACTGCACCATAGAACAAAGATACACTAATGACACTGCGCAAGATTGCCCCTACAATAAGCAAGCAGTTAGGCAAACATACCCACAACCATACCCTCAACAAGGAACATACTAGAACCAATACCCACCACAACAATATGGCAGACCACAACAACCCTATCAACAACCCTACCAAAACCAGCAAAGGCCTCAGCCTGTGCTAGCCCAACATCCTTCAACACTAGCCAATGTGATCCCAGTAAAGTATCTAGTTGCAGAAGAGAACCTGAATAGAGCCATAGTGCCAGTGACACCACTGCTTTTAGAAAGTGACCCGAGCGATCATAGTTTTGACTCTACTCACATGGATAGTCCACATGCTTACTACATGCAGTTACCTGAGCATAATGAGTCATATTACTCTGAAGATCTGAGTGAAACTAGTTGGGAGCCAGAGTATGCAAATGTCATGTACACAAACCCCAACTCTAGACCTCAACGTAGGCAAGTAAGACCCCCCTTTCCTAGAGGACCATGCTACAGATGTCAGGGAGATCACCTCATTCGTGATTGCCCAATGCTTGCCCCTACACAACCCCAATCAGTGACAATTCAAGGTTTTTGTCAAGATTGTAAAAAAGAGCATCTCCTATAAGATTGCCCAAAGAATCCCAACAACATGCCAAAAATCACTCCTATCAATGTTATTGGGTTAGTAGTAGACTCTACAGGAAGTGTAACTTCCACTGCACCAGTACAGGTGGTCACTAGAGCTCAGGCTTTGCAGCAGAACCAAGGTTTAGGCAAAGAAAAGAGCACCGAGGTTAGTGAAACTGAGAGCTTAAGCGAGAAACGGACGAGATCCTGGAAAGATAGCCGAGAGAGAATGAAAAGACAATGGTCTAAGAAGATGAGAGAATTAGAAGAAAGCATAAGAGAAACAAAAGCCAAAATTGTTGAGCTCACCTCTCAAACAAAATCTCACATACCACCACCACCTTCATCCCTATCACCATCTAATCCACCATCTTTCAACCCACCTCATACAATTCCACCACCCCCTAGAGTAGGATCAATATTAGCTGACCCCACTCTAGAAGACACAGACATGATGCTTAAAGCATATCAGGCCAGAATCCAAGAAGGGCCAAACATGAAAAATCATGAAAAATGCTACCCTAGGGCTAATTTAGAAATAGAGAGAACCAAGCTTTGCACTAAAATGGTAGCATTAGCTCAGACTATGTTTGAAGCCAGTCGCCTTTTCAACTACTCTTGCTCAGCTAAGGCACAATTGCATTTTGATGGACTGTTGGAGAAGTTAGAGAGCATAATTGCAAGATCTACCAAGGAAGGAAATCCCCAAGGAAGAGATGATGCAAGTAAAAGAATAAGCATTCTTCCCTAGGAAGCTTATGTGCCTAATTCCACTGAACCAGACACCTTTTCTTCTATGAATAGGTATTCACCAGAGTTCCTGCGAGAAATCCAGGAAGAGAAATGGGCTAAAGAAACCCTCTAAGCAAAAGCCATACACATATAATGATAACTATGCTGCCAAGATTAAAGAAGAGATAGATCGTTTGGTGCAAGCTGGATTCATCTATGAAATTGAGCACACTGAGTGGGTATCCCCCATTGTAGTGGTGCCCAAAAAGAATGGAAAGTTACGTGTATGTATTAACTTGAAGAAGGTTAATGCAGCCACTATTCGAGATAACTATCCACTTCCTATCACTGAGCATCTACTAGAAAGAGTAGCAGGCAAGGAAGTGTACAACTTCCTTGATGGATTTTCAAGCTACAATTAGGTAGGCATAGCTCCAGGAGATCAACATAAGACGGCTTTTGCCACAGAGTGGGGCATATTTGCCTTTCGAGTAATGCCATTTGGTCTTACTAATGCACTTGCTACCTTTCAGAGGCTGATGTGTCATGTATTTAAAGAATTCTTGAGAAAGAATTTGGAAGTCTATGTTGACGATCTCTGTGCTCATTCCAACATGAGACAGACACACATATCGGAACTCAGGCAAATCTTTGACAAATGTAGAGAATATCAAGTCTGCTTGAACCCAGAAAAGTGTGTTTTCATGGTCAGGAAAGGCAAGATTCTAAGATACATAGTGTCAAAAAATGGCATATCCACGGATGAGGAGAAAGTGAGAGCTATTGTAGAACTACCTAAGCCAAAGAACGTCAAGGAAGTACAAGCTTTCATGGGGCATTGTGGTTATTACCGACGTGTTATACACATGTATGCCATCATTGCGAAGCCTCTGTACGGATTTTTGACCAATTTTGAGTGGATTGATGAATGTGAAAACTCCTTCAATGACCTCAACAGAAGATTGTGTTCAGCACCAATCTTGACTACATCGGATTGGAATAAGCCCTTCCATGTGCATGTGGATGCATCCAATTATGCCATTGGATGTGTGCTTGCGCAACCTACTAGCGAAGGTAATATGGATCTTCCAATTGCCTATGTGAGTAGACAGTTGAATGCACCTGAACGAAACTATACCACCAGCGAACGAGAAGGATTAGACATCGTGTATGCGGTTAAAAAATTTAGACATTATTTGCTTGCAAATAAGTTTAAGCTTTTTACTGATCATCAAGCACTGCTGTACTTGGCAAACAAACCATGCAATATAGGCAGATTGGTGAGATAGTTCCTCTTGCTAATGGAATACGACTTTGAGGTTGTGGTGAGGAAAGGCAAAACTCATTTGAGAGCAGACCATCTATCTAGGCTCACATGTGGAGAGGCCCCACAAGGAGTATCAGATGACCTTCCTGATGCTTACTTGTTTAATTTGGAAGTCATGCCGCAATGGGCAAAAATGTTAGTGCCAGTATTGACATATGGGCCTAACCACCCAGTAATAGAAACTCAAGATAGGGAGGTAGTAAAAGCCCAAAAGTACCATATCATGGCAGGGAGTATGTACAAGCATACATATCAAGGGATATTAGCCTGTTGTGTGGAAGAGGATGAGTATGCAAAATGGTTGCAATTAGCACATGTGGGTGCATTAGAGCAACATTACTCTAAGCAAAGAACTTTACAAACACTAAGGAGACTCGGAGTGCACTGGCTGACTATGGAAGAAGATGTCCATAAGTTGTGTAAAGAATGCCCAGTCTGTAGTACTAGACCACCTGTGGAGCACGCTACTCTGTATCAAGTGTCTCTAATACCATATTTGAGTGAACCATTAGTAGGCTTCCTAAGGACGAAAACATTCCCTCAAGAGATGACCCTGGCTAGGCAGAGAATCTTAGAACAAGAAGCTTCAGACTACTCACTCATTGGAGATAACTTATACAAACGTGGTAAAGATGGTTACCTCAGACTATGTGTCCATGAGACTGAATATCTAAAGATCTTGGAAACTGCTCACCAAGGTGTAGCAAGAGGACATTTTGGACCAGATCGGGTGATCAAGGCAATACTATTTGCAGGTCTTTGGTGGCCCACTCTTCACATGGATGCACATACCTATGTGAAGAGATGTGA
This sequence comes from Ceratopteris richardii, assembly GCA_020310875.1. Lineage (NCBI taxonomy): Eukaryota > Viridiplantae > Streptophyta > Polypodiopsida > Polypodiales > Pteridaceae > Ceratopteris > Ceratopteris richardii. The sequence continues at coordinate 69,086,141 of CM035444.1, forward strand.
TGTGTGCCAGCAAACACAGTATCCTATACGTAAAGACGAGATGCCATTGAAACCTATGATGGGTGGACGTGCATTCTGTAAGTGGGGAATAGACTTTGTAGGTCCTATTAATCCCCCAGCTAATGTTTCACATGCTGAATATATCATTGTGGCCACATACTATTTAACCAAGTGGGTGGAGGTAAAAGCCACCACGAAGAACGATGCTCAAACGACAGCTAAGTTCTTATTTGAGAATGTGTTCACTAGATACGGGCTACCTATCAAGCTAGTAAGTGATAGAGGCACTCACTTCTTGACTGAAGTTATTGAAAATCTTCTCCAAGAATTCTTGGTAGTACATAAGAAGTCTGCCCCCTATCATCCACAAGCTAATGGGCAAGCCAAAAGCACAAATAAGATTCTATGCAATGTGCTGACCAAATTAGTGAATAATAAACGCTCTGACTGGGACAAACGACTACACCATGCTGTTTGGGCATACAGAGTTGCCTATAAAACGGTACTCCAAGCCACACCCTTTTAGATGGTATTTGGGAAAAATGCAGTGCTACCATTGGACTTCTTGATACCAACACTAAAAGTAGCACAGGAGCATGAGTGGACAGGTCATGAGCTCTCCTCTAGAATCTTTGACCTTGAAAGACTAGGTGAAACAAGATTAAGAGCGGAAGCAGAAATTTACGCCGCCAAAAAAAGACAAAAAACATATTTTGACGCACACGTGAAGGATAAGGGCTTGAAGGTAGGAGACCTAGTCTTAGTCTACACTTTGAAGCAACATGCATGGAAATTAGAGAAGAGAGGCTATGGACCCATGATTATCAATAGGATCTCCACCAGTGGAGCAGTTCAACTAGCCACTCTAGAAGGTGATGTTCTCCCTAGTTACATTAGCAGATGCAGAGGCAAACTATATCAAGAACCTCTCACTGAGGAAATGCTCAATCGACTCAACGTTGCCAAGAAATGTAAAGAAGAGGAAAAGCGAATTCGAGAAGAAGCACAGACAGAAGCATTGGAACGACTCCGAAGGATGAAGTTGAGAAGACAGGGTAGAGATCAGCCTAGGACAGATGCCTATGCAACTCAAGGATATCATATGGCTATGTGTGAAGTTTCAAGTATTAGCTCTCATAGAATAATTGATTGACGTCCTTTTGTAACCTTAGAGATAGGACAAGGAAAGAGTGCAAGGACTGTAAGGGCCTTCATTGACTCAGGTGCAGCCACTAGTGCAGTTAGACTCTCTTACTGACAAGAATTGAAATTAAGCATCACTATAAGAAATAGGGGGGCATAGTGATGCCCCTGAATCGGAAAAAAAATGAGCACCATCACTTATGCGATGCTTGCGTCGCATAAGCGACGGTGCTGTTTTCAAGTTTTTTATTTTTTAAGGGGATACGTCGCATAAGCGATGCCTAGTCGCTTATGCGATGATACATCTCTACATCGCAAACAGCGTCGCTATCTAGCGACTTTATTCGCAACATGGGCAAACTCGTTAGCGTCGCATATACGTTGTCCTTTCCAGAGTGTTGCATAAGCGATGCTTTGGAATGTTCAAAAAAAAATTCGATTTCTCCCGGCACATTTGTGCCGAGATCTGGACGAGAGCAAGAGAACGAGAGAGAGAGAGAGAGAGAGAGAGAGAGAGAGGGAGAGAGAGAGAGAGAGAGAGAGAGAGAGAGAGAAAGGAAAAGACCAAGTATGCACACACACACACATACATATGCATACACACACATACACACATAGACACACACACACACACATACACACACACATACACGCACACATACACACACATATACACACATACACACATAATGTTGCATACACACACATATACATGCATACACACATACATATACATGCACACACACATATATGCGTACACACATATATGCATACATAATGCACATGCAGACATACACATACATAATGCATACACATGCACACATATATACACATACACATACACACACATACACACACACACATACACACACACATACACACACACATACACACACACATACACACACACATACACACACACATACACACATACACACACATATATGCATACACACACATAGAGAGACATGCACACACATACACATACATGCATACATATGCATACATAATGCATATGCATATGCATACATACGTACATACTTACATGCATACACACACATATGCATACATAATGCACATGCATACATACACATACATAATGCACATGCATACATACACACACATATGCATACATAATGCATACACACACATACGCATACATACATGCATACACATACACACACATAGACACATACACACACATAAACAAATACACACTCATAGACACACACACATACACATAGACGTGCACACACATACACACACATATACACACACACATAGACACATAGACACATAATGATGCATTCACACACATACACATGCATACACACATACAGATGCATACACACATACACACATAATGATGCATTCACACACATACACATGCATTCACACAGGGATACATGTCTTAAATATGACCTTTCCCCCTAGTGTAGAGTACACATATTTAGGCAGTGTAGTTGTGCATGACAACAAGATAATGCAGTGTCCTGTTGGCAATAAATGGTTATCAGATTGCCATACGGGAATTGTCCCAAGTCTTTGCTATCAAAAAGGGACTGAAACTGCTCTTCAGTTCCTAACATACCTTCAAAATGTTCTGCATGAATGGCTTTTCCAAACAAGGTTCAATGTTGGCTTGAAAGACATGTACTTAATAGATGAAATTAGAACATATAAAAAACTTCTTGAAGAAGTTCATATTGCTGTAGATGATGGTAGATTGTCTTCTCAGAGAGTTCTCACTTTGGAAAGGAAGATCCAATTAGTCCTGTCAGGAAAAGAGGAACTCATTCCAAGAACTTTTATCAATCCATGTCATAGTGATATCCTTGACTATGGTTACCAAGAAAATTTTCTTACCTTAGTTGAAGAAATCACTGCTAGAAGATCAGCAATTTGTGAATTTCAACGTGTTCTTGGGGAAATACCAACCGTTGTTGAGAGGCATAGTTGTCCATCCAATTCCATGATGGCAATGATAAGGGCTAGAAGCAAAGGATCATTGTCAAACTTGATACAACAATGTGCATGCTTAGGTTTACAGTCTGTAAACGGAGAGGAGTTGTTCTTTTCTGACTTTCATGATGGTTTGGCAATAATTCATTCTTGCTTTTTAGATGGTTCAACCTCCAAAGAATTCCTTTATCATCTAGTTTCTTCACGAAAACCTGGAAAAGGGTATGGAGCTGAGGGGCCTGGAGAACTTTTTCAAAAATGTATGTATGGGTTAAGGGAAGTGTATTTAGCATATGATGGTTCTGTTCGGACACAAATAGACAATCATGTAATACAATTCAATAATGAAGTTTTGGAGAACATCGAAGAGGCAGACTGGAAATCAAAGGATCCGTAGAGTCCTGGCCTTGGTTCAGAGCCTGTTGGTGTATTGGCCGTGACATCATTGATTGAACTAGTTTATAGTTATGCATTTTGCTAGTCTGCACCAACAAAGAGTAATCCCATTGAATTGCTAAAGGTAATCTTTGACAATTATGATCTCTTCTTATAGTTTTGATTTTAATGTAATGTTGTTAAAACATAATTGGTTTTTGAGGTAAGACAAAACAAAGAAAACTATGGGAAGTTCGATCATCATGATTTGTTTTCCCTTCTCATTTTCTAGGAGACCCTTCTAAGATGCTCCAGCACATCTTTGAAAGGCATAGATCACAAATCCATTCTTGCCATTTCTTCGAACACAATAAAGAGGAAAACTGATCCAGCAAGGGTAGCACTGCAGATTCAGAGACATCTTCACTGTTTCACACTTGGAATGTTACCAGTTAAGACCATGATAGAGTTATGTACCATCATCAAAATGTTTGCTAGCCCCTTTTTTTCCTTTAGTTCATAAAATACTATTTTAAACTTGAAGAAATCATGCATTTTTATTGCAACACATACACATACACACACACAAACATAGACACATACACATATAATGAGGCATACACACATATACACATGCATACACACACATATGCATACATACATGCATACACATACACACATAGACACATACACACACATAAAAGAAAAGTTCGATTTCTCTTGTCACATTTGTGCTGGGATTAACACGTGAGAGCAAAGAGAGAGAGAGAGAGAGAGAGAGAGAGAAAGAGAGAGAGAGAGAGAGAGAGAGAGAGAGAGAGAGAGAGAGAGAGAGAGAGAGAGAGACAACGCGAGAGAGAGAAGGCTGAGATTTTTGAATTGTTGGATTTAAGTCATCAGTTAATATCTACCCAAGGAGGCCAAGCTTTACTGAAATTATCTCAGGATGGCATCCTTTCAAGCCATTTGATTTTAGAAAATCATTTTTGGCTGCTAAAACATGAAATTCAAATGTTAAATATGTATTGTGACTCTCCTGCTCCCAGGCCTAGAATAATTAAGGCACCGGGTATAAAAGCTCCTTTGTGGACAGGGATACATGTCTTAAATATGACCTTTCCCCCTGGTGTAGAGTACACATATTTAGGCAGTGTAGTTGTGCATGCCAATGAGATAATGCAGTGTCCTATTGGCAATAAATGGTTAATAGATTGCCATACGGGAATTGTCCCAAGTCTTTGCTATCAAAAAGAGACTAAAATTGCTCTTCAGTTCCTAACATGCCTTCAAAATGTTCTGCATGAATGGCTTTTCCAAAAAGGGTTCAGTGTTGGCTTGAAAGACATGTACTTAACAGATGAAATCAGAACATATAAAAAACTTCTTGAAGAAGTTCATATTGTTGTAGATGATGGTAGATTGTCTTCTCAGAGAGTTCTCACTTTGGAAAGGAAGATCCGATTAGTCTTGTCAGGAAAAGAGGAACTCATTCCAAGAACTTTTATCAATCCATGTCATAGTGATATCCTTGACTATGGTTACCAAGAAAATTTTCTTACCTTAGTTGAAGAAAACAATGCTAGAAGATCAGCAATTTGTGAATTTCAACGTGTTCTTGGGGAAATACCAACCGTTGTTGAGAGGCATAGCTATCCATCCAATTGCATGATGGCAATGATAAGGGTTGGAAGCAAAGGATCATTGTCAAACTTGATACAACAGTGTGCATGCTTAGGTTTATAGTCTGTAAATGGAGAGGAGTTGTTCTTTTCTAACTTTCATGATGGTTTGGCAATAATTCATTCTTGCTTTTTAGATGGTTTAACCTCCAAAGAATTCCTTTATCAGTGTCTTCCCGAAAACCTAGAAAAGGGTATGGAGCTGAGGGGCCTGGAGAACTTTTTCGAAAATGTATGTATGGGTTAAGGGAAGTGTATTTAGCATGCAACCGTCAACATCTTCTCCTTTGTCCCCTGACATGGACCCACGTTGTAAACCCACAACCTGTCTACTGACACTCAACGAGTTTCTCATGAACAGAGATATAAGCTTATGTGTCTGCACATGATTTAACTCAAATAGGATTTTCTCCTGTGAATAATTCACATAATTCACTGCTAATGCTCCCTTGTATATGCTTTCTGTCAATGGTGCACACTAACATCTCACCGGTACGCATGGCTACATGTAAAAAAAACCTCATTACGCCTCAGACAGTGACCTAATGTAATATCAGAGATTATTAAATCTAAGCAAAGAACAACCTGAGCTGGAAACTGTGTCTTCTGCTTCCCATCAGTCCAGGCATATGGATTTCATCTCTCCATAGCTGTCTGCCTCAAAAATACCATGCAACTTTTTATCAATGTAATTAAACAAAAATAGTGGCATCCCTGGTCGAACATTCTTTACATAGCTGATATGAGAAGCTCGAAGTCCTGGACATGCACAAAAGCTAATGATCAAGCTACTGTTCGAGCCCGCAACCGTCAACATATTCTCCTTTGTCCCCTGACATGGACGCACGTTGTAAACCCACAACCTGTCTACTGACACTCAACGAGTTTCTCATGAAAAGAGATATAAGCTTATCTGTCTGCACATGATTTAACTCAAATAGGATTTTCTCCTGTGAATAATTCACATAATTCGTTGCTAATGCTCCCTTGTATATGCTTTTTGTCAATGGTGCACACTGACATCTCACCCGTACGCGTGCCTACATGTATACAAAACCTCATTATGCCTCAGACACTGACCTAATGTAATATCAGAGATTATTAAATCTAAGCAAAGAACTTGAGCTGGAAACTGTGTCTTCTGCTTCCCATCAGTCCAGACATATGGATTGATGTTCATCTCTCCATAGTTGTCTGCCTCAAAAATACCATGCAACTTTTTATCAATGTAATTAAACAAAAATAGTGGCATCCCTGGCCGGACATTCTTTACATAGCTGATATGAGAAGCTCGAAGGCTTGGACATGCACAAAAGCTAATGATCAAGCTATTGTTTGAGCCTACAACCGTCAACATCTTCTCCTTTGTCCCCTGACATGGACCCACATTGTAAACCCACAACCTGTCTATTGACACTCAACGAGTTTCTGATGAAAACAGATATAAGCTTATCTGTCTGCACATGATTTAACTCAAATAGGATTTTCTCCTGTGAATAATTCACATAATTCACTGCTAATGCTCCCTTGTATATGCTTTCTGTCAATGGTGCACACTGACATCTCACCCGTATGCGTGCCTACATGTAAATAAAACCTCATTACGCCTTAGACAGTGACCTAATGTAATATCAAAGATTATTAAATCTAAGCAAAGAACCTGAGCTGGAAACTGTGTCTTCTGCTTCCCATCAGTCCAGGCATATGGATTGATGTTCATCTCTCCATAGTTGTCTACCTCAAAAATACCATGCAACTTTTTATCAATGTAATTAAACAAAAATAGTAGCATCCCTAGTCGGACATTCTTTACATAGCTGATATGAGAAGCTTGAAGGCCTAGACATGCACAAAAGCTAATGATCAAGCTACTATTCATGCATAAGTATGTCCGTAAAATAAAACCAAGCCCAGGGTTCCAAGTAAGCTTTAAATTCAACATTCTTCTCTGCGTTCGCACGAAAGCCATACCAAAAACATGCGCACACATGAACATGCAGTAATATGTGGAGAGAGAGAGAGACAGAGAGAGAGAGAGAGAGAGAGATAAGGGCACAGAAGGAGATGGTGTCCATATGAGCAGGACATGGAAAAACATACTATCGAAAGCACAGTGGAATCTCAAAATGAGAAATCCAAACCATGATATGATGCATTATGGTTTAAAGGGAGAGACGTATATCTATGATAGAAAGTAAGAGGATAGATAAAGTATACCAAACAGAAGCTGTGTGACGCATTCATTGTAAGTCGCATGGTCACAACCAAAAATCATAGCAGCAAGCTCCTCCGCCGGAAGGTTCAAGAATGGGAGTGGTGATGAAGGAGGACGGCTAGCCCCAGAGGAAGGAGAATGAAGGCCTTTGTATGTTTCGGTCTTACGTCCAGCTCCCATGACAGAAGCACTCCGTTGGCAATGAAACTTGTAAGAGTAATTTTAAAGTTTGTTGGAAAACATTAATTACAAATTTATGTAATGAGATCATATGCTACGTGTGTATTAATTACAATAATACTTTCATAATAACATTTTTTATGTGTATCTATGTGTGTATATGTGTGTATGACTAAGTGTATGTGCACATGTATCTGTCTGTATATATGTGTGTGTATGTGTATGTGTATATGTGTATATGTGTGAAAGTGCATCTTCATCATGTATAAGTGTATATGTACATATCAATAAGTGTGAGTATGATATCTAATGAAAATAACACAAGTCAAATGATATACAAAGAATAGAACTTGTACTTACAATAGTTAGCCATACTTTTGGCTTGGTTAGCTTCTTGAATAAACTGCAATAAAGAGAGAGAGAGAGAGAGAGGGAGAGAGAGAAAGAGAGAGAGAGAGAGAGAATTCAAAGACAGAAAGATGTAGAAAGAGAGAAACAGAGACAAAGGGAGACAATAAGAGAGAGCTTAGGCAAAACAACAATTCTGCATATACTTGCTTTAGCTCGTAAGCACAACACAATTGCGAACGTTGGAGAGCTCTTTGATCAGATGCATGAAAATGCCGATCGAAGAGCCTCCAACGTTTTAATTTTTTTTCGTCAACAGACCGTCATGTAATCAATGCTACACGTAGAGTTGGCATCGCATAAGCGACATCTTTTAGCGTTGCTTATGCGACTCCAAAAAGCATCGCTTATGCAACACCAGAAAGCGTCGCTTATGCGATGTAAAAAACATCGTTTATGCGATGCTCTTTAAAATCGTCGTGTTAGCGACGCTCTATGTGAGCGTCGTAGACCCCGTCGCGCCACAAGTCGCAAAAAACGTCATTTATCTCGTTGTTTAATCGACGCCCTGCATGTGACGCTCATTACGATGCATTTTCCAATTTTATAGCGATGAAATTGTGTCGCCTTAACCGTCACTATATGCCTGTATTCCTTGTTGTGCATCAATCCTATGGAGGCATATCTCATAGGGTTGGGAGGTGTGGAAACCCCTTGCATGGGCGAGGTGAAACTTCCCCTCTACATTCAAGATGCTCTCATGACAGTTAAGGTGCTAGTATGCGAAGATGAGGACCTCACTGAGCCTCTTGTCTTGGGTCAAGACTGGATCTATGATCACGCAGTCAACCTTGTTGGAGTTAGACGTCTGTGGAAGCACATGAACAACACAAGGAAGAAGAAGAAGCTTGGAGCACAAACACACAATACTGAATGTATTACTAGAGAATGTACAAAGATAAGTAGCCCATTAGGGAAATAGGCGTATATATAAGCCAGGGGAAAAAAACCTCCTAAAGAGGGAAGAAAGTGCCATGGCGGTCCTAGTGTGATCACACACATCACTACCTAAATATATCAACAAATCCCCATTGGGAGTGATGCAGTGAACAAGGAGCTGGCACTCATGTATAAGGAAGTGCCAAGCTATGTGGAAATCACTCCACAAAAGGAAGTAAGCCCAAAGCTTTGCGAAAAGCTTCAAACTTCTCCCTAGGCAGAGCCTTCGTGAAAAGGTCTGCAATGTTCTCCTGCGTGGGCACATATGCCAAGCAGATCTCCCCAGCAGAGAACCTCTCCCTGACATAGTGATAAAGCACCTCAATGTGCTTAGTGCGAGCATGGAAAACAGGGTTCCTCGCAACTGCCAATGTGCTCTGACTGTCAGTGAAGATGGTGGTGGCAGAAGATTGACCAACACCCAAATCAGCCATAAGGCGTCTAAGCCACACACACTCAACAGTCGCTATGAAAGCTTCCCTATACTCAGCCTCACAACTGGAAGTGGCCACAGTAGGCTGCTTCTTGCTCGACGAAGATATACATGAGCTACCAAGCATGAAGCAAAAGCCACTAGTGGACACACGAGTGTCATAGCAACCAGCCCAATCAGAGTCAGAAAAAGCATGCAAATCTGGCGGTAGTGATCCCCCCTTGGGATAAAACAACCCAAGTAGCCGAGTACCACTCAAGTAGCGAAAGATGCGCTTAACTGCCTGCCAATGCTTCACTCCTGGGCAATGCATAAACCTGCTCATCTGTGAGACAACAAACTGAATATCTGGCCGAGTAATGCATAAGTAAATCAAGCATCCAATAGCCTGCTGATAGAGAACAACATCAAATGCATCTCCAGCATCATGAAGACTCAATCGTAAACCTGTCTCCATAGGAGTGGCAATAGGTTTACAGTCTTCAAGGCCAAAACGTTCCAATAATGTGTCAATATATTTCGTTTGACACAAAGCCATTCCACCATCAACTTGCATAAATTGAATGCCCAAATAGTGATGCAAATGCCCCAAATGAGAGATCTCAAATGAGGCATGCAAATCAGCCTTGAAATCAGCAATATGCTTCTCAATAGGACCAGTGAGAAGCATGTTGTCAACATAGACAACAATGATCAGAAGCACATCATTAGCACGCTTAACATATAAGGTGCTTTCAGTTGGATTGTTCTCAAAACCATGTGCAACCAGATAGGCATGTATCTTCTCATACCAAGCACGTGGTGCTTGCTTTAAACCATATAATGCCTTTTTTAACCTGCACACCTGGTTTTCATGCCCTTTCTGCACAAGCCACGGGGCTGAAAAACATACACTTCTTCATGCAAGTCACCATTCAGAAATGTTGTTTTAATGTCCAACTGATGTACATTCCAACCATGATGGGCTGCAAGTGCACAAATACTCGGAACAGTAGTCATACGACATGTAGGTGCAAAGGTCTCATCAAAATCAATGCCTCTTTCCTATGCATAACCCTTTGCAACAAGCCTAGCCTTATACCTGTCAACTGTACCATCAGGTTTATGCTTCAACTTGTATACCCACTTAGTGCCAATGGCCTTCTTGCCACGAGGCAAGTCACATAAAGACCATGTACCATTCTTCATTATAGCATCATATTCAGTTTGCATAGCAGCCATCCAATTTTCTGAATTCTGTGCTTCATCAAAAGAAACACGCTCATTCTCATCACAGAGACTAGACGCCTGAACGAGTACGATATGACAAAGGTGCATCTAATTTGCTGTCACGCAAAGTCTGCACCAGCCATTTTGGCATAGTTTTTGCCTGCTCAATATCAGCTCTCTCATCAGCAAGTGCATCATGTAAATCTGCATCAGAAATGGAATGATTTGCATCATCATATGAAACTTGCAAAGGCTAAGAAGTTGCCTCATTAGGACCAGCACTAGATTGTCCACCTATAAAAAGAGGCATCAAAGTATCATACATGTCTTTGGAGCTAACAAATGTCTCCTTAGTACATGAAAGCAATGGCTGAATAGCATCTTCCAGACAGACAACATCATGGCTAACCAGAATGCATTTAGTCTAGGGATGATACAGACGATAGCCTTTACTTTCAGAACTGTACCCAACAAAAATACATTTTACTGCCTTATCATCCAATTTTCTACGATGTTGTTCAGGCACTAGTGCATATGCCAAACAACCAAAAACACGCAGATGAGCAACAGATGGCTTGCGATCATGCCAAGCCTCATATGGAGTGATAGACTGCAGCGCTTTAGTGGGACACCTGTTCAGTACATATGCTGCACACATGACAGCCTCAAGCCAGAAACCATGTGGTAAAGCCTGACTCTTGACCATGCACCTCGCCATCTCCATGAGTGACCTGTTCTTTCGTTCAGCAACTCCATTCTGCTGAGGTGTATACGGCACTGTACACTGGTGTTTTATCCCACGTTCAGCCAGAAATGCATTAAAATCAGAAGACATATATTCCCCCCCTCGATCAGAACGGAGGGTGCCCATTTTACATGTTGACAGATTTTCAGCCAAAACCAAAAACTTTTTAAAGCACATGAACACTTCAGACTTTGCCTTCAATGGATATACCCATGCATGCCTGGAAAAATCATCGATGAAAGTCACGAAGTAAAGATAGTTTCCACAAGAAGGTGTCTGCATAGGACCACAGACCACTATGTACAAGCTCCAATTTCTACGTAGCCCGAACTGAACCATCTTTTGGAAAGGAGGAACGCTACATTTTGCCCACAGCCTTCACATACATGTTTTCCAGGTGCCTCAAGCTTGGGGAAAGAAGACACCATATCAGATTTCTGTAGGCGTAGCAAACTAGCAAAATTCAGATGACCAAAGTGTGCATGCGAAAGCTTTGCATCTGACATAGCCTGAGAATCATGAACTGCACATGCCGAATCATTCACAGATCTTTTATAGTCTATGAGCTTATACAACCCAGAACATAAAATGCCAGAAGCAATAATAACATCGCCGTTTGACAAATCATGAACTGTACATCTGTCATCAACAAATTTCACAACCAAGCCAATCTTGGCTAATGCAAAAACTGATAACAGATTCTTCTTGATTCCTGGCACAAATAAAGCATCTGACAAGGTGAAAGAACTACCATCAACAGTAGTCAAAATGATCTTACCAATTCCCATAATAGGATAAGAGGAGTTGTTGGCGCATGTGACAGTATTCCCTGTAGGGGCAGGCTCGAGTGAATAGAAGAAACTGCGCTGCGAGGTAATATGTTTGGTCGCCCCAGTGTCAAAGTACCAAACATCTGAGTCCACTGCAGACATGCGTAGAAGCAAAACTCTGATATGAATCAGGAAGACCATTCAAAACGGTCTACACAAGTGAGCTATCTGGTATAACGTCATCAGCAGAAATCAAATGTTCCTTCAAATCTTTGATCTTCATTAGGAAAATGTCCATAGAATCACCTTCATTCATGTGCTCACTCTCCAACTATTTCGGAGGTAAGCAACACGAGCCTCATTCCTAGCTTGGTACAATGTGGTAAGTGTATCCCAAGCATCCCTAGCTGTTTTGCAAGAGCGAATATGAGGAATGATGGCACATTTGACAGAGAAAGCTATCAATGCATGTGCCTGGGCATCTCTGCCATCCCAATGAATCTGCTCTGCAGTAGGTGCAGCAGAAACAATAGCACGAACAAGAATCTGCACAATATCATCTTCGACACCATCTTCATCAGCTCTAGCACCTGTATTCACAGTACTTGTTGTTACAGGTGTAACAGGACGTCTTTCAACACCCTGCACAATGTTCCACAATCCTTTTACAACCAAAACATGTCGCATCATATAAGCCCATAATGGGTAGTTGGTACCATCCAACTTATCCTCAACAGCCAACATACGAAATACATCACTGCTTTCAACCATGGCCGGTGACTAAAATACCTTGATGCAGAATATTGACTGTATCTCAAAAAGTTGAACGGAACTGCCCATACGATTTCTGCTAAACTTGTAGCAGACTTCGAGACTCTTATACTGGCGAACAGAAACAAGTATATATCTTTGGCACAAAAAGACGAAATAGCCTACACAAGCGCTGCGATAGTGCATTCGGAGGCCGAAACGAGCTCACCAAATTTCGTGCGAATCTGAGACTGCAAACGGAGGAGTGTCGACGGCACCCTAGATGAAGCGACGACCTACTCTGATACCAATTGTTGGAGTTGGATGTCTGTGGAAGCACGTGAACAACACAAGGAAGAAGAAGAAGCTTGGAGCACAAACACACAATACTGAATGTATTACTAGAGAATGTACAAAGATAAGTAGCCCATTAGGGCAATAGGCGTATATATAAGCCGGGGGAAAAAACCTCCTAAAGAGGGAAAAAAGTGCCCCGGCGGTCCTAGTGTGTTCATACACATCACTACCTAAATATATCAACAAACCTCAACCTAAGAAGTGGACTTCTTTAGGTTTGGGTAAATCAGAATCGCATTACAATTGAGTTAGGAAATGAAGCACTCAAGGAACTAGGAAAGGCACCAACTCCTGGTCCTTCCAGGGGTACACATGAAGATGACGATGCTATTCTTGTCCAAAACTATGTGATGCAGAGGGATGATTGTCTGAAAAAAGAAGTCAAGGATACGATGGAACTCCCTTCTTTTCCAAAGGCCATCGGGATGCAGCAACCAAAGGCAGATCAAATGCAGAAGAAGCAGATGATCTATGCTCAAAGCCACAAGAAAGTATGAAGCACGGTGTCTCAACCTCCAAAACAAGTGTGGGTGCAGAAAGGCGACCAACATGTTGCGGTCCAGTCACAACCAGTGGCTCCACTTCATATTAGTGATCAACGACATGACACTACTAAGAAGTCTTTTAAAAATTCTTCTGTGAAAGTGAAATCTATTTGGGTACCCAAGAAGTCGATGAAGGCTGGCCCACAATCAAGAAAAATTTGGGTGCCTAAGGCTTGCTTGCGGGCTCAAATAGCCACACACAGACCACACCATGTACAACATGATGCACTCACTCAAACAGTTGATACCCACTCTTATTCGACATGCACAAACACATATTTGCACATGAGCACGAGCAGAATCACTTGTAAATGGGTCCCTAAAAAGCCTTATTTCCAAGCAAACACTCTTATGAAGCCCTCCAGAGCCTCCACAAGCTCAAAACAGAAAGCCATCCACAGTGTTTGGCAGCCCAAAGCTTGTAATAAACCCCCCGACCCTCATTTGTAAATTCATCTCCATCTACTAAACTGCACCATGATCACACTGCATCTTTCCATTTAGCTCATAGGACTAGTCATGCACTAACTACACACACAATCACCGAGCACTCATTGACATACTAACCTATCACTAAGCACTCATGTTAATGTTGTAATGGGGACAAAAATTGTTCTATCTTGTCCATTACAATTTAACACATGCTTCTATATTCTCCTAGAACCAGCAAGCAAGCAGTAACATGAAAGAAGCAGGAGGCACCAGTTCCCAGGCGGGGTCCAGTGCCCAAATTGTGGATATTGAAACTCTCCTCCTCAAACCACAACTCATCGAGGCCTCAAGAACTCAGGGTGGTGCATGTCCTCCCAATTCAGAACCCTCTACAGGGGCACACGTCACAAGTAGGCAAACATGCACATTGGTTCAGTGATGTCGCAGGTCCATTGGGTGAGGTCACCTACTTTTGGGAGGCAAAAATTGAGTTCAATGGAAAATGGGGAAGATACCATTTCTTTACCCGTGAATTTGAGAACTATCAGGATGTAGAAGTAATGCGATCTATCTGGACCAAAGCGGGCTTGGATAGCTACTTTAGGGTACTCTTACCTAAGCTTGATTTCTTGCGTCGCTCCTACCTGGTCAGTACAATTACCCCTAGCAGATCCAAGGGAGGCGATAGTACCTTTGTGCTACCCTCATTAACACCAGGCCACGAGCTAAAAAGATTCAAACTGACCCTCAACCTAGTATGGGAGGCCTTGGATATGTATGGCATGCACATTCCCACAAAGAAGGAAACATTGATCCCTGGAAGAATGAAACACAAAGATCTTAACAAGTTAAAGGATATGGTTGCTATGACACCTACCATCGCCCTTCACCTATGCACAATCATGCAACACTTCGCGTTTCCAACCCAGGAGCGCTTCACCATGCCACCCAAAAGAATTTGGTTTAGCTTGTACTTGGCAAAGACAGAAAACCTCACAATCAATCTACCACATTGGATCATAGATCAAATCCACCTAACACGTCAGTGCTAGAATAAGAAACATAAGAATGTGCTTCATGGATGTTGTGCGCTGACAAGGATCATTTACAGGTGCTTAGCTTATGATGTGCCTATTCAAAGAGCACTAGTGTGGTCTCGAGCCCAGGAATTCTAGCGACGGCTATCAACAACAAGGCCACCTTCGAAGAAAATGAGGGGTTCAGTTCAAATACCTTGTGCATAAGCAAGTGGTGCCACCCTCATACCAGAGGTGACACCACCTCAGACCAGACCTGTCTCACCATTTACTATTCGCTTACCCAAACCAAGTGCAGAAGGACCCAATTTGGTTTTCCCTCCTATTCCATCGGACTTGGAGTTCCCATAGGCTACACCTTGGACGATTTGACGGATGAAGAAATTTCCCGCATGATTAATGAAGCCAAACTTGAGACAGAAGTAGAACAGACCCGAGGACCATAACCAATCGCAACGACTTCAGCTCCTACCCAACCTGAACTAGTGGAAGTAGACGAAGATGAAGAAGAGACTGAAGAGGAAGCAAATGAGGAACACGACCAAGAGTACGAAGAAACCTCAGAACTAGCAGGTGCCCTAGCTTATTCGGCATAAATAAAAAGATTGTATGAAACCATGAAGCAGGTGCAGGAGCATCACATGTTGTCACTCAAAACAGGGAAGATGCTGATAAGCCAAATGTTAGGAGACGAAGGCATAGATGAACTATTTATTTAGTCCATGAATCTTCAGGCGGACACACTAGGCCTAGATGAAGCCATTCGGCTATGGCTTACATTCATCACTTTGAGAAACGAGTGCCTACCCGTCCCATGCGCTCCGGCAAGCAAATTCACATAGATGTATCGGCACCAAGAGATACCACATAGACAGAAGAACATTAGGCGGCACCACTATCACCACACTCCTCACCTCTCACGGCACAATTCACTTCACCACATGACACTACCACCCCAACTTCCACAATCACCACATATGTCATGGGAATTGCTCTCTCTCTCTAGGCATCCAATTCAGAGGGGTTACCATGCCCACATTCACAACACTATTCATGAGCATCACATCCACCCCACCCACTGTCCCTATCTACACGGTCACTCACACTTTTGACACCATGGAAACATCACCAACCACGGCACCACTCCCTCCCCACACACAGCCACAATCCCCCATACCCCCTCCACCCACCTCACCACTTGACTCTACATCATTCATGATTCCCTTCCCCATTCCCCCTGCATCCTCTCCTTTCCCAGCATTCTTGAATGTAAATCATGTGTTTTCTACTTTACATCAATGTGTATATCAGTTACAGAGCGAATACCAGACTCTCGAAGATCGCCATCGTCTATTAACTATGGACCACCAACAACTACAGAGGCGGCTTGCGACTATAGAAGAAGAAAATGCTGACCTCAATCAACGCTACACCACACACGAAAAGGCCCATCAAATCCTCCTGGAGACACCCCAACCATCAAAATTGTCAGACGTCAAACAACTCGAAGCTTTACTCGAACTCTACCAAACTGATAATCCTAGAGTCCAGCGTAATTTGACCCTACTCAGAAAACACATGGCCATGGCACTCAAAGAGAACAAACGATTGCAAAAGCAGAATGAAGAAAACCTAGAAGTTGCAATGGAAGGCTCCCCCCACGAGATTGACCCAGAATAGTTTAAAGCAGTCCCCTCAGATACAATGAAAACAATCCTGGAAAGCTATGCTGATCTGTTGGAAGCACATGATGATATGGAAAAGGAACGAGATGCACTGCGCCGCCAGCTAAGAGAGCAAGAAGAACAACCCAAGATCATAGAGTCGGCATCGACTTCAGAGGAGGTAAAAGCGCTAAAAGAGCAGGTGGAAGAATTGCAAAAGAAGCTACTTGAGTATGAAAGACAACCCTCTCCAATTATCAAACCAGAGCCAGACGATTTGGTGCCTATCAAAGTGGATGAGTCCTATGAGGAACCATATGTTCCTATGCCGATGCCGGGCGGCCAACAAACATCGGAAGGAATGAAACCCTGGAAGTCGAAGCACCCGAATGGCTTCAGAAACTCGAAAAGACTGCCAAAACCCATGAAGATCGCGTTGCAGTTCAAATCCAATCAATGGCTAAACTAGAGGACACTATCATAAACTCTGAGTACTTTCGGAACATGTCACATCACCGTTGGATAGTCAATAACGATGATCAATATGTACCATACTGTGTGCTCTTGGTTCATTACAATGCGGAGATTCAACGAAGGTGTGGTAAAGCCCCGACTTTCGCCACTCAATTTGGTCCCAATGATCTACCTGAACGTGCTAAACAAGGGTCAACCTTTCAACCCACTTGGAGGATTCGTCTTCTCGAGACCTATCCAAAAATGGTTCGTACCTGGAATAACATGCCACTATTTATCAAGTATAATCCATGTTACGTTCCAGTCCTCCGAAGACGCACCTGGCTCAAGTTTGCCATTGCTGTCAAGAACGTCAAAGGCTGTGCAAAGTGGTTGAATTATGTCTATCTAGCACCTCCACAAGGACAGCCCTTGGTTGCTTATATGATTTCTACCATTCGTCACTCGAGCCTTAGACTATGGAACACCCCTGAGGTGATGGCACAGATGTGCATGAAAATCTTTGAATTAATGCTGATTACATTCAGAACATTCAAAAACATCAAAGACCCACATTTCTCAGGAGTCAGCTTCATTGCAGGAAAACTAGACCTGGTATATGACATGAGCACCACCCCCTCAATCAAGGTAATATATGCTTTGCACGCAAGAATAAAATACCTCCCAGCTTGCTTCAAAAAAACTTTCGAGGAGATGTTCATCACAGATCTTTGGGAATATCACTCAGAAATATTCATACCCAGGCCCTCACATCTCCTCCAACTGTTTGCTGTGGAGAGGACATTACACTCAGATCAATTGCGGCTGCCACATCAGGACATTCCAGGGCCAGTAGATTGGGACGCTTTGTTAACACACCTAGCATGGGGGTTGCGGCTGGAAGAACATCACCTTGCTTCAGATGTGGTTCAATATTATGTCCAACGCTCAGCCAAACAAGGGTTGGTCAAAGACGACAGACGCGAGAGAGGGAGGGTCTTGGCACCATTCAAGGTACCCAAGGACCCACAAGACAAGGAAGCCAAAGAAGGGACTCGGAGCAAGGATCAAGCAGGCAAAGTAGTCAACGTAGATCTCGTAGATAGGCCCTTAAATTTTTCCAAATATTTCCCAAATAGTGATTCTAGTCACTCCACACCATTGTAAATACCATTCCACCGTTTTATAGCTCCATTTTGTGCAAGCCAAGGAGCCCTTGAGCTTTAGGAGCATTAGAAGTACCTACCTATCAATTTTCCAAATCAGCCTAGGAACCTAATTTTTAACTAGGCCGGACACTAGGTCTGGACAGGACCAAAGCTAGTCAAAAACTATAAATAGAGCTAGAGAGCTCATTTTTTAGGTTAGCTTGTTGTGGAATTGAACTTGTAAGAGCACTTTTGAGTAATCTAAAGAACTACATTGTCTCTCTCTTTGTTCTTGCCTTGTGTGCGTGTGTGCATGTATGTGTGTGCATGTTAGTGTGCTTCTCACTCACACACTTGTGCCATCACTTGTTCGAGGTCTTCATACCATCTTCACGTCTTCCCAGATTGACATTAAAGGAGGTGCTACTCATCACTGAGCTACATTCTGCTTGAAATTTTATGGTAACAGTACGTTTCTTTCTTCTTTCCTTATAGTGCCAAGAAGAGAGTTGATGAGGACAAATCATCATAGGCTTCGGAATATAACCCTCCTCCACCACGTGACAAATCTCATTTTTAGTATCATCTCAGTCAAGGGAGCTTGTGAAACAACCTTTGGACCAGCATTAATATTGCAAAAAATGACATACACAACCTTTGGGCTTTTATTCATGTCCTTTCCCTTTCAACTAAAAACTACCCGTGTACACCAAGGTTGGATTTTGAAGTGATTATTGGGCAATCCTGTAGTAATACCAGATTACTGGCATCATTAGTTGAAGTAGAAACCATGTCTCCTCCTCCTCCATCGATTTGTAAAATAGAGTTCCACATCCTCAACACTTCCACAGAGAGCCTTAGTGTGCCATAAACCATGGCTCTCCAAAATGGCCTGTCCCTGGACCTGCATTCTATTGTTCCACCATTATGTGGACAACCCCAAGCTATCTCCTCCATGGACAGAAATAATGACACCTTGATGTTTTATACTATCAATTGCAACTCTTTCACCACCTTTGTTGTGAAGTTAACACATGTTAGTACACCAAAAAGTCAACAACTCATGGAGCTAACATACTCCCCTTTCCTTTCTTGTGAAGCCATCCTCGATGAGCATTTCCATAACCTGGGCCACCTTGCCTTTTACCTATCACCTCATTGAGCCAGTTAGCTCACTTCCATGAAAACACCTAAAGCATGATAAGCGATCATCTAAACCATTCAAGCATGCCAAATCACAAAGAAACATATTCCATGCTCTTTACTCATACTTGATCCTCATGAATGAGAATTCCTTTCCAATATTCAATTGGTCTCACCATCCACACCATCACTTGTATCAATGCACGCACATACTCACATCCATTGCACCATGGCTCAAATGCTCCCAGCTTGCTCATATCTGTTCATACCCAACTCCTTCCACATTTCCTTCTATCCTACAACAAAACTCAAAAAAAAGCCATATCATCCACATGCTCACCTCATTCCAAGACATGAAGGTAATCACTAGAAACTAGTAACCTAAAAGACATCAATGCTACCCTCATGAGCCGACCCTCGAAGGCCACCCTGCAGACCTATAGACAACCAACATACATCACATTACTCAACAACAACAACATGTGCATACCTTAAATACCTTGGCGAGATCCTCCCCTATCATCGTGCTCTTCTCACCTGCAAACTCGTCAAAAAGGTGAATCCAAAAAATCATACAAAAAGGGAATCAACAAAAACATGTGCTCACGTCCATCTACTTTTGATAACTCCCTTGATACTCGCTATGTACATAAGAGAAAAAATGAGGCCTTCTAAAGTGCAACCTCACCCACGCCCCCAAAAAACTGATCACCCACAATGAAACGAGGCACATGCAAAGAAGTTTCAAGGAGCACGTACATCATTACCAACCTTTGGAACGAACCTATCAATAAGAGAGGAAGAACCGAATTTGATAAGTTGTTTACAAATTAACTGGACATGCACATATAATAACTATACCTTCGTCAGTGTTGGCCTCAAGCAGATCAATCTATTAGAAGCCAACATCTTGTCCCTGTATGTACATACATGAAAAAAAACACAACCATTCGGGCAATCACCATCCTCCTCCTCTCTATCTCTCCCCCTCAAGAGTGGGAACTTTTTCTTTTTCTTTGTTTATTTTAATTCATGAGTTGGCCTATGTTGCAATTGCATGCGACTCGTGGTCCTGACCACCCGGCTAGGTTTGTTCCATCCATCTACCAATGCAACATAGCATGCAATGAACATATACACAATGTATAGACACGTATATATGTGCTAGCCCATAGCAAAGTTGGATGTGGCTTGTGGTCTCGACCGCCTAGCCAAGATGGTTCCATTCATCTATCAACTTGCTATGGCGCGCATCACAAAATAGATATAAACACATCACTATCCATGCCTATGACAAAGTTGGTGTTAGCTCGTGGTCTTGATCACATGGCTAGGATGACTCCACTTGCCTACTAGCCCGTGATAGCGCACTGGCACACATATCTACACGATTTTTGTTTTTATTTTTGTTGTTTTTTTCTCCTTTTTTTTCATTTCCCATGTCCTGAGAGTTAAGAAGAGGCAGAAAGGAGCATCTGCCCTACCCGTCCTCTGTGGAGAATGAGTTCTCCTATGCGCAATGAACACGTGTAGTGAACCCTTGTATGTCCAGCACTTGGACAAACAACTGCACCTTAGATAGCTTGCTACTCTCAATAAAAAATTCAAATGGACCTATGCTTTAGTCAATCAACGTAGACAAAGAGAGCTTTCTAATAAGCTATAAATGACTTAATTTGGACAAGTTTTGATTAGGAAACGCAACCCACAAAGATGAACTACCTATCCACACAAGTATGCAAAAGAATTGAACTTCACTCTCGGACCGATAGCTCCGTGAATATATATCCTTCATAGAAGTAGCAGAAATTATTATCATGGCTCATTCATCTTCAACAGCCGTGGTGGAATGCAACAATACTCAAATTCTTTAAGAAGAAAAATTGGCCCCTTGCTGATAAATTGCACAACCAAAATATTGGAAAATCCCACACATGCACTTTAAGACATCGATTCATGTTAGAGACTATGATCCAAATAGGTTTTTTATGAAGAGTACAACCAACATCACATGTACATCTATCTATTGCTCGTGAATCAACCACTACTTTTGAAATGCCCCTAAGAGACAATGAGACCTTGAACTCGTGTAGGAAAGCTGAAAGAGCATTTACATGAGCATGGCTCCAGCCATCAACAACATATTCCCTTAAATGTGCATGAGGAGAAAGAACACAAATATTATACTTGTTGCATCAAAAGCACACCAAGTGATAAGCTTTCTTCATCATACCCACAATGTTGAGTCCTCGAGAAAAGTTATTTGTTCATAACTAAACTGCTTAGATTTCTATTTTTGGACAATCTTTACTCGCCCTCAACTCGTGAATATGCGCAAATACACTCGCTTCCTTGATCCCCAGTAGGATCGCCAAATGGTTGGTCCTAAACCCAACAAAACGATGTAGATAGGTGCCCTTTTTTTTCACCTAAATTCCTTGAAGTCTATCCACTCGTATTAGTCCAAGTCCACAATTATATCTTTGAGGAGATAACTTCTTGTTCTCAAACATTATCTCATACTCCTTCACTTACACTTCCTCTCTTCCCACCTTCACATGCTCCCTCTCTTCCCACCTTCACATGCTCCCTCTCTTGCACAGACAATCATACACACTCTTAGTCTTCCTCCTTTTCTTTCTTTCTCTCACACTCCCCACTCACTTAATTTCTCTCCCACACCATTACATGCACCCTCACTTCCTTTCTCCCTTCTTCTCTTTCACTCGCACTCACATCCACACATACACTTACAGACACTCTCACTCATACACTCACACATACACTCTTGCACATGCTCGCACACATATATTATAAAACACACACGCACACTTAGTCTCTTTCACCCTTACATATCCACACTTGCTCTCGCTCACACACTACCCTCTTTCTCACTCTTTCCCACACCTTCTCTTACTCATGTACACACTCACACATACTCAAGCACACACTCCCTCCCTCTCACACACTCGTCCACACCCGCACTTTTACTCACACATCTTCTCCCCCCACACTCCTACTCTCTTTTTTCTTTTTCTCTTTCTCTCTTCTCTTACCCACTTTTTCCTCTAACTTGTTCACTCTCACTCTTTCTTACACACCCAATTCACCTCTTTCTCTTTTCCACCAGATCCCTTCCACTCACACACATGCACCCTCTCTCTCTCTCCCTCACTCTCACACACATATAACCCCAACACACACACACACCCACACCCGAAGATGCATAGTTAGAACATGTTGCCTATCCACTAACTCATTCAAACAATCCCTTTTTTTTCATTTATCTCAAACACATGAAAACTCGCCCTCAGATAGGTTTGCATTCATTCACTCACACACTAACTCACTCAGATGTTGACTTTGAAATTTAGATCCTCAAACACTCAAACTCACACATGAACACTCAACTAGACACTCATTCATGTCAACACTTACTCCTACACTCACTCAGATAGCTACTCCCACACTCGCATGCTCTCTAACTCAGTAGTGCACATGCAAATCAACACGCTTGCACCTTCCTCTATATTCCCTCGATTTTTTAATACCCCATGAAATATATATGGAAACACCTATGAATTCGTTTATCTCTGATGATGTATAATAACAATACACATATTAATAGAAGCACTTGCATGATTATCACGTATGGAGATAACAAACAATTTTAGCATGAAACAGACTTCTTAGAACTTCAAAAAAGAGGCATGTTGAACAACATAGAAGTAGCAGAAATTATTATCATGGCTCCTTCATCTTCAACAGATGTGGTGGAATGCAACAATACTCAAAATCTTTAAGAAGAAAAATTGGCCCCTTGCTGATAAATTGCACAACCAAAATATTGGAAAGTCCCACACATGCACTTTAAGACATCGATTCATGTTAGAGACTATGATCCAAATAGGTTTTGTATGAAGACTACAACCAACATCACATGTACATCTATCTATTGCTCGTGAATCAACCACTACTTCTAAAATGCCCCTAATAGACAATGAGACCTTGAACTCGTGTAGGAAAGCTGAAAGAGCATTTACATGAGCATGGCTCCAACCATCAACAACATATTCCCTTAAATGTGCATGAGGAGAAAGAACATAAATATTATACTTGTTGCATCAAAAGCACACCGAGTGATAAGCTTTCTTCATCATACCCACAATGTCGAGTCATGGAAATGAGTTGTCTGATGAAGATCCTCATGCATTCTTCTACTTGCCCAAATCATATGTGTGATGGTGACATGTTTCTCATCTCCTTGATGTATGCAAATTCATTCTTGTCATATACTCTGTTCATGAAATGAGATGTCACATTTTCTCTGTTTCTCTTTCCATCTGCAACAGTCCTTTCCCTAGTAGCCCCAGCTCCTTCCCTTTTCAAAAGCATGTGTTCCTACTTCTTGCTCATCCCATAAAACTCCAATTATCTATTGTTGCTGCTAAAGTCCGAGTAACACTCTAACAATATTAGTTGCCAATCTAGCACAAATCCATCAATGTCTAAAAGATCTCTTTTGAGCATTTGTTGTACTTCCTGTGACTACCCTCTTCCTAAGCCTTCCAGTGCTCTTCGATTCACTAAGGTCTCTCTTGTCTATATTCTTAGCAATGTTGCTCTTAGATTCATACCTAAATGCTCAGATTGGTTTCTCTCATGTGAAACCTCTTTTTTTCATTAACCACCTAGATAAGAATTATACATTGATTTAATTAAGCAACGATGTCATCAAGCTTCCCTATTTGAATGCTACCTTGACTGATTGTTTTGGCAACCACCTTAGACTACACTCGTTCTACTCAAAAGTTTATGGCTGCAGTACGTTTCTTTGTTCTTTCCTTATAGTGCCAAGAAGAGAGTTGATGAGGACAAATCACCTTAGGCTTCGGAATAGAACCCTCCTCCACATGACAAATCTCATTTTTAGTATCATCCTCACTCAAGGGAGCTTGTGAAACAACCTTTGGACCAACATCAATATTGCAAAAAATGACACACACAACCTTTGGGCTTTTATTCATCTACTTTCCCTTTCAACTAAAAACTACCCATGTACACCAAGGTTGGATTTTGAAGTGATTATTGGGCAATCTTGTAGTAATACCAAATTACTAGCATCATTAGTTGAAGTAGAAACCATGTCTCCTCCTTCTCCATTGATTTGTAAAATAGAGTTCCACATCCTCGACACTTCCACAAAGAGCCTTAGTGTGCCATAAATCATGGCTCTCCAAAATGGTATGTCCCTAGACCTGCACTCTACTGTTCCACCATTATCTAGATAGCCCCAAGCTTTCTCCTCCATGAAGAGAGGACTCTTGAGCATACACCTCACCAGTCCATGAGTAACCTATTCTTCCTTTCAGCAACTCCATTCTGTTGAGGTGTATATAGCACTATAAAGTGATGTTTTATCCAATGTTTAGCCAGAAATGCATTAAAGTCAGAAGACATATACTCCCCCCTTGATCACAATAGAGGGTGCCCATTTTACATGTTGATAAATTTGTAGCCAAAACTAGAAACTATTTGAAGCACATAAACACTTCGAACTTTGCTTTCAATGGATATACCCATGCATGTCTAGAAAAATCATCAATGAAATTCACGAAGTAAAGATGGTTTCCAAAAGAGGGCGTTTGCATAGGACCACAGAAATCACTATGAACAAGCTGCAATTTTTTAGTAGCTTGAACTTAACCATCTTTTGGAAATGAGGAATGGTGCATTTTGCCCAAAATATAGCCTTCACAATCTTGTTTACCCGGTGCCTCAATTTTGGGCAAAGAGGACACCATTTCAGATTTCTGCAGGCATAGCAAACTAGCAAAATTCAGATGACCAAAGCATGCATGCCAAAGCTTTGCATCTGACATAGCTTGAGAACGATGTATTGCACATGTTGAATCATTCACAGATTTTTCATAGTCTATGAGCTTATACAGCCCACGACATAAAATGTCAGAAGCAATAATGAAATTGCCATTTGAAAGATCATGAATTGTACAATTGTCATCAACAAATTTCACAACCAAGCCAATCTTGGCTAAAGCTAAAATTGATAACAGATTCTTCTTGATCCCATGCACAAATAAAGCATCTGACAATGTAAAAGAACTACCATCCGGAGTAATTAGAATGATCTTACCAACTCCCATGATAGGATAAGAGGATTTGTTGGCACATGTGACAATATTCCCTAGAGGGGCAGGCTCGAGTGAAGTGAAGAAACTCTACTATGAGGTAATATGTTTGGTTGCCCCACTATCAAAGTACCAAATATCTAAGTATACTACAGATATACATTGTTCATGAGAAGATGGTTCATAACTGCAAATAGTGGTAAATTCCCATTCTTCATTCTTCACAAGATTAGCAGACTCCATTTTGGCTGTAGAGGCCTCTGCAACAACCATTCAAACCTCTTTCTTCCTTGCCTCTTTAGCAGCTATTAGACAACTCTTTATGACATGATCATTTCCTTTATAGTATTTGCAAAACAATTTCTTCTTTTCTGTTTTCTTTTCATCTCTATCATCCTTCTTTGATTGTGCAAAATTAGCAAATTTTTGTTTACTAGTAGAAGAGCTCCATTTACCTTTGCCCTTCTCACTAGCCAAGAAAGCTTGATCTACAACACTTAATAATGGACCTATTCTTCCTAGACTGATCTTCCTGCAATAGAACAGAGACTAACTCCTCAAAGGTTAAGGCATTTGGATTGTCTTTCATCATCAAACGAAGAGTAGAAGCAAAAATCTGATATGAATCGGGAAGACCATTCAAAACAGTCTACACAAGTGAACTCTCATGCAAGACTTCATGAGTAGAAATCAACTGTTCCTTCAAATCTTTGATCTTTGTCAGAAAACTTTCCATGGAATCTCCTTCATTCATATGCTCACTCTCCAAATGTTTTTAGAGGTAAGCAACACGAGCCTCATTCCTTGCTTGGTATAAAGTGTTAAGTGTATCCCAAGCATCCTTAGCTTTCTTCAAGAGGGAATGTGAGGTATAATGGCACATTTGACAGATAAGGATATCAATGCATGTGCCTGAGCATCTTTGCCATGATGAATTCGCTCTATAGTAGGTGCAATATGAACCACATCACGAATAGGAACTTGAAGAATATCATCATCTTCAACACCATCTGCATCACTTTCAGCAATTGTGTTTGCAGGTGTAATAGGACATTTTTCAACACCCTCCACAATATTCCACAGTCCTTTTGCAATCAATATATGACTCATGATATAAGCCCATAATGGGTAATTGGTACCATCCAACTTGTCCTCAAAAAAACCTCCTAAAGAGGGAAAGAAGTGCCCCAATGGTCCTAGTCTGTTCACACACATCACTACCTAAATATATCAATAGTATTGACCTGATTGGGTGCATAAAGACCAATATATGACTCACAGTATCATGCATGTATGTATGAACATGGAATAATACACACATTACATACCTTATCTCCCCATACCATTGGGTTCATGCAGCTTACATGCACCAAATTGAAGGCACCTAAGACACCTAACTGCTATGGATGACATACATTATAGTAAATTGTCAACCTCATTGAATTGCATAACCACATCTCCAATCCCAACAACATCACATTGACAACAATCTCTAAGTTTCATGCTACCAAGAGACTTTCTTGCATAAGTTAAGGACCATTCTCTATGTGGTGTCACATAGCAACCATGTGTGGGAGAGAGAATCAATTATAAGAGGTTCATTAGGCACAATATTGTCAAGTTTCAACACAATAACATCATAAAAAATAGCACTAATTTCTTCTATCTTCAGAATCAAAGCGAATGGTATAGATAATTGTTTAATGTTCCAATCAATATGATTCCCTATACCTTTAGCATTCTTTAACGCATAGCAATCTTTCTTCATAAGTTCTTTGTTATGATAATGATGGAATTTAATATCAATGTTCCTTGATTTACTTCTACTCTTATTTCATTGACCATTTGTTTCCTTGTTCTTGCTCCTTCCA
Organism: Ceratopteris richardii; assembly: GCA_020310875.1. Classification (NCBI taxonomy): domain Eukaryota; kingdom Viridiplantae; phylum Streptophyta; class Polypodiopsida; order Polypodiales; family Pteridaceae; genus Ceratopteris; species Ceratopteris richardii. Next base: position 69,113,748 of record CM035444.1, read on the forward strand.
TGTTGTTGATTCTTTCCTTGGTAAGAATCATGAACACTATATGCATCTCCACTTTGAGTGGAAACCATAGATTTTCTACAAATCTTTTCACCCAAGAGTGCTCCACATATGTAATTTTAGTCTATTTTACCACCAAGTGCACGATTGTTAATGGTTGTGCAAAATGTATCCTATGATGGCAAGGTGCATAGAAACAAAGGTGCTTTCATTTCATTATCCACCTCCATCTTCATCTTCAGAGCATGTAACTGAGAAAATATAACATCAAATTCATTTAGATGAGCAGCAACAATATTTTTCCTTCATGTGAAGGTCATATAACTTGCTCATTAAATACACTCTTTTTAATGCCATTTACTTTTCATAAGTATTGCATAATTTCTTCCAAAGCCCCTATGTAGTTACAATCCAACACTATAAAGTAAACATTATGTGCTAGGTGTAAGCAAAAGTAGAACTATCCAACTTATCATAATCACCATGATCCATATTAGCATGCTTCTTTGGGATTCCATTTATTGGCTTCCACTGCCTCCTTTGAATCAACACATCTTTAATCCCATTCTTCCATAGAACAAAGTTTATGCCATCAAGTTTTCAGGTCTCAAAATGGTCTTTGCCCTACAAGTTATAGTTCCTCTTGGGAACATTGGCACTACACCCTAATCCATTAGATATGCCTTAGACCTTTGATGCCATGGTGATAGAGAACTGACTAGAATGATAATGGAGCTAGAATAGTCCAAACACCATTAAGGCTCAAAAAAGGTGACCAAAGTGTCAAATTTTGGGAAAGTTTTTGTAGTCTCCCCAAAAAAATGGATCAATGAAAAACAATGACCAATCAAAGAGATTATGTGAGAATGTATGTTCTCACACCAATAAGTGTCTCAAGGATTAAACTCAACCATTGTATAGTTGAAAATCTACAATTTGAAAAAAAATTACCAGTCTCCTATGCAAAATGAGCATAAGACCCATGTAGAAAAGTCATAAAACTATGATTATTTATATGTAAACTTGCATATTGAATCACTCAGTCCATTGCATATGAACACTTAACCAAAAGAAGCCAACTAAGATTATTGAGCACCTATGAACGACTAGCATACATCTCCTATGGCAAGGTTGGGTAAGTTTTTTACCTACATCACCCAAGAGAATTTGACATCTAGGTGTCCCAATTAAGAAGACATCACCAAGATCCTCTTTATCGATGTCAAAAGCTTTATGCAAAAACATAATCATTATATCAATGCCCATATAAGTGTACATAAGGGATATCCACAAAAGCATACATATTGTATATGTGCTCAACATATGTACTAAGATGGCAATGAAAGGATGAGTTTATAGGCCAAACACTAGCCAACAATACGTGCAAGTGTCTACCAACTCCGTTCTTTAGGCCCAGAAAACTTGCATTAACTTGTGGCGAGTGCTTCCATCATAATTGAAATCCTTCCAAGAAACTTGTAAGAAGATTCAAGAGCTAAAAATTCAATGATAAAGATGAACGTAAACTACCAAGGAGACACAATCTCAAGTGCCTCTAAGGCGAAGACTAATCTTAGGGCCAATCTTTCCACTCATGTAGTCGAAATTATCCCAAAACTTCAAAATTAGCTTCTAAATCTTCCAAATTAGCACCCAAAGAAACTCTTAGAAAATTATGCATAGAGTCCAAGAAAACACTTGTAAGGCTCCAGAATAATATTAATTTTAAGTATCTTCACTCCTACAATCACTAAGCAACCAATGCTTAATGGTAGGGAAACTTGCCAGTTAAGCACGCCTTGGGGGGAACATTACAGAATGGGTGACCTCCTCAGAAGTATTGGTACTTTTCCTTTTGTAAGCCTTGGAAAAAGCCACTATAAGACACTAAGTACCGATGACTAGCAATGCTCACTCTACTTCCACAACAATGAAATGTTTTTTTCTCCAAAGTGCTTTGACACTAGCAAAGCGATGCGATGGGAATGCATCACGGTGGATTTCCATTTGCAAGAGGTTCACGAAGATGTTTTAACAATACAAAAATTGAGCTTTGGATGACATGCACGATACTTTGGAAAAACCTACATAAGACACAAAAATACACAATGCACATAGAGAGAAACCAAACCACCAATTTCATAGCTTTCACAAATGCAATGAAGGTCATAGTTTGTGACTGAACATGTCACTATATGTTTTATTAAAGATCGTATACAAAAGTATCCGATGGCCATTTGGTCCTTCACGTGGACATTAATGGTAACAATAGATGCCTTTCAAAGCTCAAGAAAAGTATAATGTGCCACATAATACAGTATGTGTTTTTTGTGACTGAACATGTCACTATATATTTTATTAAGGATCATATACAAAAGTATCTGATGGCCATTTGTCCCTTCACATGGATACTAATAGTAACAATAGATGCCTTGCAAGGCTCAATAAGAATATAATGTGCCACATAATACAGTCTATGTTTTTTTAGCCTTTATTGTCTGCCTACTTGAATTTGGTCTTCATTTTGTTTAATAATCATGATTTTAATCTCGACTTATCAGTTTTTTATGTATCATCATTCATGAATCATGTTGCTATACTTGTGTGATTTTATTGCGTATGGTACTATGGTGTACGGTTGTAATTTGTGTCTATTTATGGGAGACTAATCTAATTTTCTTTCATGGTTTTACTATCATAAATATAATGCTATTAATTCCTATATGATGCATGGTGTATCCATTAATTTTTTCTTTGTTTGTTTTTTGTTAAAAAAGAATTTGGCAACATTAAATATCATCAGAAATATTTTACCTTACCTATTAAATGTCATAATCCCTTCAGAAGTTTGAAGTTAGAGACACCTATGAAACATCTTTAAATCCTAATGATGACCCAATTTACAAATTGAGAATGTTTATATAGAATGAATAATGCCCAAAAACATAAATATATACACTTTTGAGTTTATAACTTAATTCCCTACAATTCCTCCCCTATATTTAAATGTATAGGACTTGAAAGTAGGAATAATGTGTACAAAGTTGTTGATGAAATTTCCATTCTCCTTTTTTGAAAAATTCCTTATAGGTTTATGCATATTATATGCAATGAATAATGCCCAAATACATAAATATATACACTTTTGGATTTATGAATTGAATTCCCTACAATTTCTCCCCTATATTTAATCATATGGGGCTGGAAAGTAGGAATAATGTTGTAGAAAGTTGTTGGTGAAATTTTAATTCTCCCTTTCTTGAATCTCAATGTCTAAGAATTTATCCAAAGCATAATGTAAATGTACCATAGATTATAGGACCTAGAAAGTAAATGTTCTCTTTGAAATGAATATATATATATATATATATTATTTTTTATTTTTTATTTTTTTGCTATGAAGTCCAAGAAGCTATGGTCCTTGAAATATTCTAGAAAATAGCTATCTTCAATACTGAATTCGGATTCATCAAGTGATTTTGTTCACCATCTTTAAAATAAATACAAGAGTATTTCCACATAGGATTAATTTGATGAGATCGTGGATGACTTTCAATAGTACAATCCAATCATTGATTCGATTTCCAAATGCTTTTCTCAATTGTTGTTGTACTAGTACTTGTTTTGTTTGATAAAATGCTCAAAAATGATGTGTTACGAATCATATAAGCATTTATTTCATTCATTATTGCTATGGGCTTAGGTTCATAAAATCTAAGAGTTAGTGTAAGAGAAAATCAAGAGAATGAATAAGTGCACATGGACTACATGATAAAGATGTTTGGGTATCAGCATATGTGGTCAGACTCTTAGAAGTATGGTGATCATTGAGATTCACATAAGAAACGTCTAGAATGTACATATTATTAAAATAAAATATCATGAACAAAATCTATATACTTGAAAGTACATGCAAGTGATTTTTCTTTTAGAACACTCAAAGAATCACAAATTCTTTTAGTACTTGCTAAATCAAGTGAAAAGATATTTTAAAAAGAGTACTAAAAAATAAAGCATCTTTTTTTTCTTTGTAAAAAATAATGCACTTACTCATGCCAAAAGCAATACTCAAATTATCTTTTAACAAAGTAGAGATAGAAAGCAGATTCCTTGAAACATTTGTAAATAGAGAACATTGAGTTGTATTGCTTAATGATGGAGTATATCCACTCCTTATCACAATAGAAGAATGATGGGTCCTTCTTGGTACCACTCTATTGGCTATCAAAGCTCCCCAAGACTTGAGTTTCTCTCTGGAATGGAGGACTAAACCTCTGAAGCTTTGTGCATAGAAAATAGACTCTTTAGCTTTCCAAGAAGACATAGATCACTGAATTCGGAGAGTGTGTGGTATGTCAACCTCCTTGAATAAGATAGACTAATACTACCCAAATAGGCAACTTGTACCTATGTGTCATCTTCACAAACATACAATTGTAAATATGTAAAGACTAGACCACTGAGGTTTCAAGCTCAACATACTCAATGAGAATGAAAATTTGAAACTAAGATCATACTTAAAAGAAATCTTATAATAATAGGAACAAATGAGCTATCTTGCCTATGAATAAGGCAACTACACACTAAGATATAGGTGACCAAAGATCTTTGCCTATGAGAAATTCCAACTGGCAAGGGGCTAGCTTAGCTAGGGGGTAGCTTAGACCTAGAGTATACACCCCCAATGGGAGCCTACAAGTGACCAAAGATGCTAGAGGATGTCCATGACTCTTCTCCAATATCTTGCTTATATAAAGCTCCAAAGTTGGTGTAAATTTTGAATTTAAGTTAGGCCCTCCAAAACTCCTAAATTTTGTCCATGAAGTAGTTAGAGTCTTCATATAAAAAATCTGTGGAAATTTTTTTGACTCTTATACTAAAAAGTGGAATGATGTGGCACTTGACTTTTAGCATTGGTTCACACACATGAGATTGCTAAAATTTTAACACTTTAACACTCTAGCTCAAGCTCAAGTGCTAGTCTCCATTGATATCCTTCAAGTTGAGGTTGATCTTGAACTTCTCCAAATTTCTTGCATTCATGACCTTGACCATGATATCTGCTAGTTGCTCCTTGGTGTTGATGTACTTGATGTCCACTTCATTTTCCAATATCTTCTCTTTGATGAAGTAATAATGGATCTCTATGTGCTTGCTTCTTGCATGGAACATAGGGTTTCTTGTTGGATGAATTCTTGAGATGTTATCTCCAATAGACCAAACTCTTTGACCTTCACATCCAAGTCTTTGAAAAGCTTCTTGAGCCATATGATTTCACATGTAGCGAGTGCTAAAGATCTATATCAGGCTCAATGGATGATAAATGCAACTATAGGCTACTTCTTGGACATCCATGAGATGGCTCTTTGGCCTAACATGAATACGTAGCCAAATGTTCTCCTTTTGTCCTCGTTTGAACCAACCCAATCAGCATTACTAAAGCCTTGTGGTTGTAATCCATCTCCATAAGGGTAGTACAACCTTCATTGATAGTATGCTTGATGTACCTAGGCACTCTCTTGGATGCATTCATATGAATTGGTGAATTCAAAAATTGAGAAAGAACTCCTATAACATAGAACAAGTCAGGTCTTGTGATAGTATCATAATTAAATCTTCCAATTGTGATTCTATATGCTGAGATATCTTCAAGAGCTTACATCCACTCTTTCCGTACTTATAAAGTACATCTAGCAAGTATTTCCTTTCAACTAGGTCAGAACCATTTGCTACATAAATATCTTTAATTCCCAGAAAATAGGGAGACTTTGTTTGTTTGAGGATGATTGATTGCGGGCGAGGAGGGATTCGAACCCCCGACACCGTGGTTCGTAGCCACGTGCTCTAATCCCCTGAGCTACAGGCCCCGCCTCTACTGGATCCATTCCGGGATCCACTTGGACTGGACTAGAAACAAACAAATTGTTCCCCCATCCATTTCATCTATTCTGTTGGGAAAGATGCATAAGCTTAGGATTCCCCCTCATTGGCTTTTCCTTCTCGCCAAGTCAGGAATGAAGAAAGGATGCGCTAGATCACTGGATGGAGTTCCGCATAGAGATGAACCCTAGGTAGGGAAATGAAGGGTTCCCCATTCCACTTTTTTTTTTATTCTAGCATCGAGCTATTTTTTCGCAGGGTCCCCCCTGCAGTATTGTTACCGCGGTAAAGTTTCACCACCGAGTTTGAGATGGATCGATGTGGTTCCTCTACCCCTAGGACACCAGAATATCAATCTTTGAAAGTGGAAAGGATACGTATGTATAGATTAGCGAAGAACTCATCCGTTTAAGTCTAGGAATCCAGTCCATCCGGAAGACATACCAGAAAGGAGAGGAGAGGGTGCACCTCCCAAATAATCTCCTAGACCGCTTCTCCGTCCATCCTTTGGACGGGGAAGCGATACAAAATTTCATTTCAGACCCCTTACTTATTTTAGACCCCTAAAGGGGAAGTAGTTTCGAGACTGATATTGTCACATAATCGAATAAAATAATAGGGGTGACATTGCCTGATCAATTTGATCAAGTTTTGCAGAAACAAACAAAGTTCAAACCTCTCGGTCTGTTAGGATGCCTCAGCTGCATACATTACTGCACCTCCACTTAGCACCTATCATGTTGATAAACGGCTCGTCTTTCCGTGACCTTATCTCGGGTTCTCGAATCGCAGACTTTTGTTGTGTTTCGTGGGGTTTTGTTGCCTTAGCTTTTTCCTCCACGTCCAAAGCCTATCGAGTAAGTACGAGTAGGAGAGCACTCATCCTGGGGTGGGCTTCCTACTTAGATGCTTTCAGCAGTTATCCGCTCCACACTTGGCTACCCAGCGTTTGCCGTGGGCACAACAACTGGTACACCAGAGGTGCGTCCTTCCCGGTCCTCTCGTACTAGGGAAAGGTCCCCTCAATGCTCTATCGCCCACACCGGATATGGACCGAACTGTCTCACGACGTTCTGAACCCAGCTCACGTA